>OY282640.1:109536950-109892317 GCA_958299015.1 Tetanocera ferruginea
TAAAATATAAAATATAAAATATAAATATAAAATATAAAATATAAAATATAAAATATAAAATATAAAATATAAAATATAAAATATAAAATATAAATATAAAATATAAAATATAAAATAAAATATAAAATATAAAATATAAAATATAAAATATAAAATATAAAATATAAAATATAAATATAAAATATAAAATATAAAATATAAAATATAAAATATAAAATATAAAATATAAAATATAAAATATAAAATATAAAATATAAAATATAAAATATAAAATATAAAATATAAAATATAAAATATAAAATATAAAATATAAAATATAAAATATAAAATATAAAATAAATAAAATATAAAATATAAAATATAAATATAAAATATAAATATAAAATATAAAATATAAAATATAAAATATAAAATATAAAATATAAAATATAAAATATAAAATATAAATATAAAATATAAAATATAAAATATAAAATATAAAATATAAAATATAAAATATAAAATATAAAATATAAAATATAAAATATAAATATAAATATAAATAAAATATAAAATATAAAATATAAAATATAAAATATAAAATATAAATATAAAATATAAAATATAAAATATAAATATAAAATATAAAATATAAAATATAAAATATAAAATATAAAATATAAAATATAAAATATAAAATATAAAATATAAAATATAAATATAAAATATAAAATATAAAATATAAAATATAAAATATAAAATATAAAATATAAAATATAAAATATAAATATAAATATAAATATAAAATATAAAATATAAAATATAAATATAAAATATAAAATATAAAATATAAATATAAAATATAAAATATAAAATATAAAATATTAAATAAAATATAAATATAAATAAATAAAATATAAAATATAAAATATAAATATAAAATATAAAATATAAAATATAAAATATAAAATATAAAATATAAAATATAAAATATAAATATAAAATATAAAATATAAAATATAAAATATAAAATATAAATATAAAATATAAAATATAAAATATAAAATATAAAATATAAAATATAAATATAAAATATAAAATATAAAATATAAAATATAAAATATAAATATAAATATAAAATATAAAATATAAAATATAAATATAAAATATAAAATATAAAATATAAAATATAAAAATAAAAATATAAAATATAAAATATAAAATATAAAATATAAAATATAAAATATAAAATATAAAATATAAATATAAAATATAAATATAAAATAAAATATAAAATATAAAATATAATATAAAATATAAATATAAATATAAAATATAAAATATAAAATATAAAATATAAAATATAAAATATAAATATAAAATATAAAATATAAAATATAAAATATAAAATATAAAATATAAAATATAAAATATAAAATATAAAATATAAAATATAAAATATAAATATAAAATATAAAATATAAAATATAAAATATAAAATATAAAATATAAAATATAAAATATAAAATAAATATAAAATATAAAATATAAAATATAAAATATAAAATATAAAATATAAAATATAAAATATAAAATATAAAATATAAAATATAAAATATAAAATATAAAATATAAAATATAATATAAATATAAATATAAAATATAAAATATAAAATATAAAATATAAAATATAAATATAAAATATAAAATATAAAATATAAAATATAAAATATAAAATATAAAATATAAAATATAAAATATAAAATATAAAATATAATATAAAATATAAAATATAAAATATAAAATATAAAATATAAAATATAAAATATAAAATATAAAATATAAAATATAAAATATAAAATATAAAATATAAAATATAAAATATAAAATATAAAATATAAAATATAATAAAATATAAAATATAAAATAAAATATAAATATAAAATATAAAATATAAAATATAAAATATAAATATAAAATATAAAATATAAAATATAAAATATAAAATATAAAATATAAAATAAAATATAAAATATAAAATATAAAATATAAAATATAATATAAAATATAAAATATAAAATATAAAATATAAAATATAAAATATAAAATATAAAATATAAAATATAAAATATAAAATATAAAATATAAATATAAAATATAAAATATAAAATATAAAATATAAAATATAAAATATAAAATATAAAATATAAATATAAAATATAAAATATAAAATATAAAATATAAAATATAAAATATAAAATATAAAATATAAAATATAAAATATAAAATATAAAATATAAAATATAAAATATAAAATATAAAATATAAAATATAAATATAAAATATAAAATATAAAATATAAATATAAAATATAAATATAAATATAAAATATAAAATATAAAATATAAAATAAAAATATAAAATATAAATAAAATATAAAATATAATATAAAATATAAATATAAAATATAAAATATAATATAAAATATAAAATATAAAATATAAAATATAAAATATAAAATATAAAATATAAAATATAAAATATAAAATATAAAATATAAAATATAAAATATAAATATAAAATATAAAATATAAAATATAAATATAAAATATAAAATATAAAATATAAAATATAAAATATAAAATATAAATATAAAATATAAAATATAAAATATAAAATATAAAATATAAAAATAAAATATAAAATATAAAATATAAAATATAAATAATATAAAATATAAAATATAAAATATAAAATATAAAATATAAAATATAAAATATAAAATATAAAATATAAAATATAAAATATAAAATATAAAATATAAAATATAAAATATAAAATATAAAATATAAAATATAAAATATAAAATATAAAATATAAAATATAAAATATAAAAATATAAATATAAAATATAAAATATAAAATATAAAATATAAAATATAAAATATAAAATATAAAATATAAAATATAAAATATAAAATATAAAAATATAAAATATAAAATATAAAATATAAAATATAAAATATAAAATATAAAATATAAAATATAAAATATAAAAATATAAAATATAAAATATAAAATATAAAATATAAAATATAAAATATAAAATATAAAATATAAAATATAAAATATAAAATATAAAATATAAAATATAAAATATAAATATAAAATATAAAATATAAAATATAAAATATAAAATATAAAATATAAAATATAAAATATAAATATAAAATATAAAATAT
Organism: Tetanocera ferruginea; assembly: GCA_958299015.1. NCBI lineage: Eukaryota > Metazoa > Arthropoda > Insecta > Diptera > Sciomyzidae > Tetanocera > Tetanocera ferruginea. The sequence continues at coordinate 109,540,172 of OY282640.1, forward strand.
AAAATATAAAATATAAAATATAAAATATAAAATATAAAATATAAAATATAAAATATAAAATATAAAATATAAAATATAAAATATAAAATATAAAATATAAAATATAAATATAAAATATAAAATATAAAATATAAAATATAAATATAAAATATAAAATATAAAATATAAATATAAAATATAAAATATAAAATATAAAATATAAAATATAAAATATAAAATATAAAATATAAATATAAATATAAAATATAAAATATAAAATATAAATAAAATATAAAATATAAAATATAAAATATAAAATATAAAATATAAAAATATAAAATATAAATATAAAATATAAAATATAAAATATAAAATATAAAATATAAAATATAAAATATAAATATAAAATATAAAATATAAAATATAAATATAAAATATAAAATATAAAATATAAAATATAAATATAAAATATAAATATAAAATATAAAATATAAAATATAAAATATAAAATATAAAATATAAAATATAAAATATAAAATATAAAATATAAAATATAAAATATAAAATATAAAAATATAAAATATAAAATATAAAATATAAAATATAAAATATAAAATATAAAATATAAAATATAAAATATAAAATATAAAATATAAAATATAAAATATAAAATATAAAATATAAAATATAAAATATAAATATAAAATATAAAATATAAAATATAAAATATAAATATAAAATATAAAATATAAAATATAAAATATAAAATATAAAATATAAATATAAAATATAAATATAAAATATAAAATATAAAATATAAAATATAAAATATAAAATATAAAATATAAAATATAAAATATAAAATATAAAATATAAAATATAAAATATAAAATATAAAATATAAAATATAAAATATAAAATATAAATATAAAATATAAAATATAAAATATAAAATATAAAATATAAAATATAAAATATAAAATATAAAATATAAAATATAAAATATAAAATATAAAATATAAAATATAAAATATAAAATATAAAATATAAAATATAAAATATAAAATATAAAATATAAAATATAAAATATAAAATATAAAATATAAAATATAAAATATAAAATATAAAATATAAAATATAAAATATAAAATATAAAATATAAAATATAAAATATAAAATATAAAATATAAAATATAAAATATAAAATATAAAATATAAAATATAAAATATAAAATATAAAATATAAAATATAAAATATAAAATATAAAATATAAAATATAAAATATAAAATATAAAATATAAAATATAAAATATAAAATATAAAATATAAAATATAAAATATAAAATATAAAATATAAAATATAAAATATAAAATATAAAATATAAAATATAAAATATAAAATATAAAATATAAAATATAAAATATAAAATATAAAATATAAAATATAAAATATAAAATATAAAATATAAAATATAAAATATAAAATATAAAATATAAAATATAAAATATAAAATATAAAATATAAAATATAAAATATAAAATATAAAATATAAAATATAAAATATAAAATATAAAATATAAAATATAAAATATAAAATATAAAATATAAAATATAAAATATAAAATATAAAATATAAAATATAAAATATAAAATATAAAATATAAAATATAAAATATAAAATATAAAATATAAAATATAAAATATAAAATATAAAATATAAAATATAAAATATAAAATATAAAATATAAAATATAAAATATAAAATATAAAATATAAAATATAAAATATAAAATATAAAATATAAAATATAAAATATAAAATATAAAATATAAAATATAAAATATAAAATATAAAATATAAAATATAAAATATAAAATATAAAATATAAAATATAAAATATAAAATATAAAATATAAAATATAAAATATAAAATATAAAATATAAAATATAAAATATAAAATATAAAATATAAAATATAAAATATAAAATATAAAATATAAAATATAAAATATAAAATATAAAATATAAAATATAAAATATAAAATATAAAATATAAAATATAAAATATAAAATATAAAATATAAAATATAAAATATAAAATATAAAATATAAAATATAAAATATAAAATATAAAATATAAAATATAAAATATAAAATATAAAATATAAAATATAAAATATAAAATATAAAATATAAAATATAAAATATAAAATATAAAATATAAAATATAAAATATAAAATATAAAATATAAAATATAAAATATAAAATATAAAATATAAAATATAAAATATAAAATATAAAATATAAAATATAAAATATAAAATATAAAATATAAAATATAAAATATAAAATATAAAATATAAAATATAAAATATAAAATATAAAATATAAAATATAAAATATAAAATATAAAATATAAAATATAAAATATAAAATATAAAATATAAAATATAAAATATAAAATATAAAATATAAAATATAAAATATAAAATATAAAATATAAAATATAAAATATAAAATATAAAATATAAAATATAAAATATAAAATATAAAATATAAAATATAAAATATAAAATATAAAATATAAAATATAAAATATAAAATATAAAATATAAAATATAAAATATAAAATATAAAATATAAAATATAAAATATAAAATATAAAATATAAAATATAAAATATAAAATATAAAATATAAAATATAAAATATAAAATATAAAATATAAAATATAAAATATAAAATATAAAATATAAAATATAAAATATAAAATATAAAATATAAAATATAAAATATAAAATATAAAATATAAAATATAAAATATAAAATATAAAATATAAAATATAAAATATAAAATATAAAATATAAAATATAAAATATAAAATATAAAATATAAAATATAAAATATAAAATATAAAATATAAAATATAAAATATAAAATATAAAATATAAAATATAAAATATAAAATATAAAATATAAAATATAAAATATAAAATATAAAATATAAAATATAAAATATAAAATATAAAATATAAAATATAAAATATAAAATATAAAATATAAAATATAAAATATAAAATATAAAATATAAAATATAAAATATAAAATATAAAATATAAAATATAAAATATAAAATATAAAATATAAAATATAAAATATAAAATATAAAATATAAAATATAAAATATAAAATATAAAATATAAAATATAAAATATAAAATATAAAATATAAAATATAAAATATAAAATATAAAATATAAAATATAAAATATAAAATATAAAATATAAAATATAAAATATAAAATATAAAATATAAAATATAAAATATAAAATATAAAATATAAAATATAAAATATAAAATATAAAATATAAAATATAAAATATAAAATATAAAATATAAAATATAAAATATAAAATATAAAATATAAAATATAAAATATAAAATATAAAATATAAAATATAAAATATAAAATATAAAATATAAAATATAAAATATAAAATATAAAATATAAAATATAAAATATAAAATATAAAATATAAAATATAAAATATAAAATATAAAATATAAAATATAAAATATAAAATATAAAATATAAAATATAAAATATAAAATATAAAATATAAAATATAAAATATAAAATATAAAATATAAAATATAAAATATAAAATATAAAATATAAAATATAAAATATAAAATATAAAATATAAAATATAAAATATAAAATATAAAATATAAAATATAAAATATAAAATATAAAATATAAAATATAAAATATAAAATATAAAATATAAAATATAAAATATAAAATATAAAATATAAAATATAAAATATAAAATATAAAATATAAAATATAAAATATAAAATATAAAATATAAAATATAAAATATAAAATATAAAATATAAAATATAAAATATAAAATATAAAATATAAAATATAAAATATAAAATATAAAATATAAAATATAAAATATAAAATATAAAATATAAAATATAAAATATAAAATATAAAATATAAAATATAAAATATAAAATATAAAATATAAAATATAAAATATAAAATATAAAATATAAAATATAAAATATAAAATATAAAATATAAAATATAAAATATAAAATATAAAATATAAAATATAAAATATAAAATATAAAATATAAAATATAAAATATAAAATATAAAATATAAAATATAAAATATAAAATATAAAATATAAAATATAAAATATAAAATATAAAATATAAAATATAAAATATAAAATATAAAATATAAAATATAAAATATAAAATATAAAATATAAAATATAAAATATAAAACATAAAATATAAAATATAAAATATAAAATATAAAATATAAATTATAAAATATAATATATAAAATATAAAATATAAAATATAAAATATAAAATATAAAATATAAAATATAAAATATAAAACTAGCGATTCCCGGTGCACGTTGCTACACCCGACACCTATATTGGAAAAGTATAAATATATAGCGAAACCCGGTGCACTTCGTTACACTGAAGAAAAATTGTGAAATTATACTATTTCGGTTACAAAAAGATTATATGAAAGCTTTTACTACTAATGATTCAAACTTTAACATAACGTTAATGTTGCATCAGTTCAGTTTGTATCAATGCTGAAAAATTCACACATTTGTTTTAGCAATTTATAAGACACAGTAAAGTGAAACCAAGTGTTGTTTTTTGTATGAAATCTTAAAAAATAGTTGTATTTCGAACTTTATGATTTCTTATCACCGAACTCAATCCAATACATTTTGATAAACAATATTTTTTGTTTTTCCATCCGGTGCGTAAATAAATAAAGTGCTTGGAATGCCAACTCTTGAACAGGCAACGTATAATTGACCGTGCAAGAAACTCGTCTGTTCCAAATTTAATCCGCATACTTGAAGCGTTTGTCCTTGCGCCTTATTGATGGACATGGCAAATGACAGACGCACCGGAAATTGTAAACGCTTGAATTCGAATGGCTTGGTATCAGCAGAATACGCGGTATGAGTACAATTTCGCCTTTAGCTTTTCCAGTCAATATTATTGCTTCAATCAAATTCAGCATCAATTTTTTTACAGCTAATCGGTGCCATTGCACAGTTTTGGTGCGTTTAAATTCCGTAGCAAAATGATTGATGAGCCGGCCTTTAAATTTAAACAATGCGGTGGCATACCAGGTGGTTCTAATGAATTTAAAAATTCGATTGGATAATGTATATCATCATCGTTATTCATTGCGCTATCAATAGATTTATATGATGTCACTGCACCTGGTAATTTTTCTTGGATCAGAAAATTAATTGCATTGACATGTAAATTTGTTGGTGCCAAAATTGCGCGTTCTCTCAACCAATTGTGATCTCTGTAATTTTGTACAATATTTGGAAAAACGCGTTCAATCAGTTATTCTTTTGATTTGAGAATTGTACAGAAATTATCTGGCAAAGTAATCAAACCATTTGCATTATCGATTTGAACTTTTCCATTGCCGATTTCTAACAATTGTTTCGAGAAACGATCTGCAGATTGATCATTGTGCAACTGAACACGCATATTTATGTGCAATGTCAATTTTTGGACATATCGCCACAGAAAGGAAGACTTCAAGCATGCGTTAATTTCATCCGCTGGTGTGGATCGTGCAATCATGGGCAATGTTTGTCGAAAATCACCAGACAATAATATCAATGCACCACCGAAAAGTTGTTGATTGCCACGTAAATCTTTCATTGTACGATGTCTCCAGTTGTCTCCAGTGATTTTTTGTGGCTCATTGAACATTCATTTAATAGAACAATTGCTGCTTGTAAGTAATAAAATTATCCAAAAAAATTTGCTTCGGCAAAATTTATGTCTGTTTACGTCGGAATCCAAATGAAAAAGAAAGCACACTGGGTACATTGGGTGGTGTGAATAAAAAATAAGCAAGTGTCTTCTAATATGTGACATCTTGAAAACTTCAAGTGTCAAGTGTGAAAATGAAATTTAATATCGATAATGGATAATATTGATATTATCGATATTGTAGACAATTTTTCTTTACGTAAAAAACTTTTGTAGACTATTACAAACAATTTAAAAAAAAATCAGCGCAGGCGTTCTGCGATTTTAAATATATATATCAAAACAGTGGGCGCAAAAGTGGGCGTGGTCAATTTTTCTTTCAGTAAACACTTAAATTGGATTACTACGAACATTTGAAAAAAAAATTATCCAAATCGGTCCAGCCGTTTTCCGATTTTAGATAAATCGAAAAAAGTGGGCGCAAAAGTGGGCGTGGTCAATTTTTCTTTCCGACAAAACTTAAATTGGATTACTTCGAACATTTGAAAAAAAATTATCCAAATCGGTCCAGCCGTTTTCCGATTTTAGATAAATCAAAAAAGTGGGCGCAAAAGTGGGCGTGGTCAATTTTTCTGTCCTTAAAAACCTAACTTGGACTAAAACGAACATTTTAAAAAAAAATTATCCAAATCGGTCCAGCCGTTCACTTCTTTTTATATATATAGATATTTTATATCTATATATATAAAAAGAAGTGTACGTTTGGTTGAAATCACATCACTTCTGAACGGCTGGACCGATTTGGATAATTTTTTTTTAAAATGTTCGTTTTTAGATATAAAATATCTTATATATATAAAAAGAAGTGTACGTTTGGTTGAAATCGCATCACTTCAGAACGGCTGGACCGATTTGGATAATTTTTTTTTTAAAATGTTCGTTTTAGTCCAAGTTAGGTTTTTAAGGAAAGAAAAATTGACCACGCCTACTTTTGCGCCAACTTTTTTTGATTTATCTAAAATCGGAAAACGGCTGGACCGATTTGGATAATTTTTTTTTCAAATGTTCGTAGTAATCCAATTTAAGTTTTGTCGGAAAGAAAAATTGACCACGCCCACTGTGGATGTATGTGGGCGTGGCACTCTATAATAACTTCTAAACGCCTGGACCGATTTCAATGAAATTTGGTATGAAGGTTCAACTGCTCCCAAAATATAACATAAGCCATAAAAAATTCTAAAGACTTACGCAAGAGGGCGCTTTAAGTAGTACATTTTTAAGACTCAATAACTCCTAAACGCCTGGACCTATTTCAATGACATTTGGTATGAAGGTTCAACTGCAGCCAATATAAAGGATAGGTTGTGGGCGGAATTATGTGGGCGTGGCACTCTATAATAACTCCTTAACACCTGGACCGATTTCAATTTAATTTGGAATGAAGGTTCGACTGCGCCCCAGATAACATAGGCTATAAAAATTCGAAAGACTTCCGTAAGGGGGCGCTTTACGTAGTGCGTTTTTAAGACTCAATAACTCTTAAACGCTTAAACCGATTTCAATGAAATTTGATATGAACGTTCAACTGCACCCAAGATAAAACATAAAATATAAAAAAATTTCAAAGACTTTCGAAAGAGGGCGCATTAAGTAGTGCATTGTTAAGACTCAATAACTCCTAAATGACTTGATTGATTTTACTAAAATTTGGTACATGAAATAACTTGACTCTGCAACAGAATTGAGGCTATTTAAATTTCAGAAAACTTCCGTTAGAGGGTGCTTTTTTCAATCAACTTTGTTTGGCTTATTCATATCAAAACGGATGAACCGATTTTGATGAAACTTGGCAAGCATTTGTATCTGGTACTGAAATAGATCCTATGCTTTTAAAAGTTCTTTCGACAAAAAACAAGGAATGAGCCGAAGTCAAGAACCAAACACGAACCAAACGAAGTCAAGAACCAGACACGAACGAAAAAAAAGAAGTTTTACGAATACCAGCAGAAGCTATATAAAGATGAAAAAAAATTAACCGAACAGTATCGACCAAAACCGAAGTTGAACGAAAACAATCCAAAAACCGAATGGAATTTATTTGAGATAAAATTGCATATTAAATGAATGCTTAGAAAAACTTAAAACGCATTTTTCTCGAAATGACTTTTCAAACTGCACTCAGAAAATAGTTTCTCGGAATATGAAAAAAAAGGCGAATCCAATATTTAGAGAAAATTGGTATTGCTCCAGAGAATGCTTTTCTCTAAATGCGATCCTAAAATTCTCTAAAAATGATAAAAACCTTCTGTGAAAAAGAGAAATATAGAAAAATAATTCGATTTAAGAGAAAAAGACTCTTTAGTTTTGAGAAAACATTTGTTTTTATTGAAGAAAAGACTTCTCATAGTGAATTTTTTATCAAAAAATATGAAAAAATATTAATTTTCAAAAAATTTTTCTGTATAAATGAGAATTTTTTTGTGCGAGAAAAGTATTTGTCATTATAAGAGACATTGAAATATTTCCATTTCCTAGAAATGAAGAAATATTTCTTCGAAAATATGAAAATTTATTCTAATTGAAGAAAATTTTATTTGAAAAGAAAAAATTGCTTTTATCGAAAATAGAGAAATTTTTCACCGGAGGAAGATATGTGTTTTTTTTTCTGAGTGCGGGTGTCCATTTTCCTCAGAAACCAGACGTCAGATCAAGACGTTGAAGATGCCATTTTTTGTTTTAATCATGTCTGGCAGGTACAGTTTTACGGAAATTTGACCAAACACTTTCGACGGAAGGAGGCCCCCGCAAAAAACCGCAAAAAACGATAATTTAAAAATTTTAAAATTGAATTGATAATTTTAAAAAAGTATAAATGAGAGAAGTTTTGAAAATCGTCCTCTTTCTGTGCTCGAGGCACAACCCCGAGTAACACCGGGTTACATCCGCTAGTTCTTATTAAAAACGTGATGAGAAAAAATGTCGCGTGCTAGATGTCGCGTTCGCGATCAGGCTTAAGCTCAATAAAAAAACAAGTAAAGAAAGTCTAAAGTCGGTCTAGGCCGACTATGAAATACCCTAAACCCACTTTACAAAAACAAAAAATTTTTTATATTAAATGGGCGTCTCCGTGGGCGGATGAAGCCTTTATTTTATATGCATTTAAATGTTGATGAAAAATGTACACATACCAAGTTTTATTCCTGTAGCTCCTGCCTTTATTGTGCTTTCGCTATGACAGGTGGGCGTGTTCATGGACGGATTACACCCAATTTTTAAACACACCTTAGTTTTGGTATAAAATACATACATGCCAAGTTTAATTTCTCTATGACAAACATAACCTTATTTATTGAGTTTTAATCTTTTTGGGTTGTATGGGAAGTAGGCGTGTCCGTAGGCGGATGACACCCATTTTTCAAACAAATCTTTGTTTTGTTATAAAAAACATGTGTCAAATTTTAGCTCTGTAGATTAAACAGAGGCTTATTTATTGCGTTTTCAATTATGAGCTGAGTTATGCAGTTTTCAATTTTCGGGATGTATGGGAGGTAGGCGTGTCCGTGGGCGGATGATGTCCATTTTTAAACCAATCTTTGTTTTGTTATAAAAAACATATGTGCCAAATTTTAGCTCTGTAAGTTAAACAGAGGCTAATTTATTGCGTTTTCAATTTTTGGGTTATATGGGAGGTGGGCGTGTCCGTCAGCGGATGACGTTCATTTTCCTAAAACATCTTTGTGTTGATATGAAACATATACACACCAAATTTTATTGTTGTAAACTTATTATGAGCTGAGTTATGCAGTTTTAAATTTTTTCGTTGTATGGGAGGTAAGCGTGTCCGTGGGCGGATTCCAAAAATATTCAATAGTGCAGATCCTTGGATGCATGTGACCATGTGTACCAAGTTTCATCCAATCTCTACTCTACTCTATCTCTACTCCTTCTTCTTATCCTGTGTTTACGGACAACACACAGATGGACGGACGGACGGACATGAATAGCTCGACTCATGAGGTGACGCTGATGTGGTATATTTCTACACGCTGTATCTATTTTTAGAATGCCACTGTAACGGCTGAACCTATTGATGGCTTTACGCCGTACTTATGAAAAAGGAAAGAGATTTTGTTTTTGTTTGTTTTTAGACATTTGGACTTAGCACAAGACTAACTCTTTATTCAATTTTTCAGATCTATATAAATTAAAAATACCAGTATTTTTCTTCTATACTGCAGCCAAAACTCCTCCCCATATTTTCACATACATTGAAATTAAAAGTAGCCAAAACCAATTAATTAATATATTGAGCAATTTCTTTACATTTACAAATTCTTTGTTTTCTTTCATTCTTACACTTCAAATAATTACTATTGCTGCGCTTGCAATTTTAATGCAGCAACATTACTTGCGCCAGTCGCGATGTAATATGAATCATTTGACCCAGTGCAGAAATGAACATAAACAAAACGAAAATTAGTTTGTTGATTGTCATCGACTCAAATATTTATTGTACCGTGGGCTGGCTGTGCTATGACACTACACCCTTACCCTTCAGCGAAAAATTATTACTTGCAAGAATTTTTAAAGATTGGAGAGATGTTTGGAGCAGTTTACATATGTAGTTTGCAAAAATGTTTTTTATTACTTATATTATTACTAAGGAGAAATAGATAAGATATTTAGTTCTAAATTTATTTTTCTTTATATATACCTACTTAATAAATATGCCTCTATTTTCTAAATATATATTTTATATGTATATGCAAGTTGTTTTTCAAGAACTTCTTATTTTTTTTTTTTTTTTTTTTTTTTTTCATTTATTAGGGAATTACTTATTTAAATTATATTTATCTTCTTAGTTACTTCTTATGTATTTCTTTAAAATATTGTAAACCTCTACTAGTGAATTTACACCTAATCTATCAATTATCTTATATGGTCCATGATATGGGCTTTGTAATTTCTTTTTATTTTCTAAACCTATAAAAACTAAATCACCTATTTCTAATGAAGCTTCATTCTTATTTCTATCATACTCTATCTTTCTCTTATGTTTAACTGTTTTAATCATATTTCTAGCTCTATCAACAGATGTCTTTAACCTTATTTTTAATTCATTACTATAGTCTTCTAAATTATATATTTTATCATGTTCATTTAAAATATCACTCGGAAGTGATGGTAATTTTCCAAATATAAGTTCATATGGGGAATATGATGTATCTACATGTGGTGTGGTATTGTACGCAAATGTGTAGTACGGAACCCATTTATCCCATTCTTGGTCATCCACAAATGATAATAAATATTCGTTCAGAACCCTATGATTTCTTTCTAAAGCTCCTATAGTCTGATGATGGTACGGAGTTGAGAAAATTTGTCGCGTGTCGAGTAATTTACATATGTTTGCCATTAACTCATTTTTAAATTCTGTGCCGCAGTCAGATCTAAGGATCTTGAAACATCCGTATTTAAGTATGAACTGTTCTACTAGAGTTTTTGCAATAGTCTTTGCTTCTTTTGTCTCAATAGGATGTGCTACTATAAATTTTGTAAGGTCGCATTGGATAGTCAAAATGTATCGATTTCCATTAGAAAATTTTAACGGGCCTATTGTGTCTATAGATATATTTTCAAAACTTGTTGTCGGTGTATTCGTAACTATTAAACCTTCTTTAATATGTCTGTTTACTTTATTTTTGTGACATTTTTCGCAGTTGTTTATGTAATCTTTAACCATTTTTCTCATATTCTTCCAGATGTATCGTTGCTTCAATTTTAAAATTGTCTTTCTGATTCCTAAATGTCCTCCTGTTCGAGTATTATGATATTCATCTATTAATTTGTATTGTTGCAGTGTACTTTCTATATGTCGTGGAGCTTTGTAAATTAATATCTTTATAGGCGAGGATTTATTCATTTTCAACTTGTTGTACTTTTCTTTGAATGCAATCATTTTAATATTCTCAAATATATAATCTTTGTCACAAAGGGCTAGCTCCTTTATCTGTGATCTATTTAATAAACAATGTAGTTTCTCCAACATCGAATCTAGTTTCGAAGGGTCATCGCTACATGTTATGTGCACTTCATTATTATTTATATTCATAGTAACGTTACTCTTTTCTTTAATAAAAAATTTTAATTTCATTGCCCTTCTTACTTCATTAAAGGATGTGCATTCCCAAATATAGAGGTAATCAGTCTCTTTATGAGATGTGCTGTTCCTGTTAACACGTTCTTTGGTACCCATAATCATTTCACTCGCTTGATTGTCATTTCTTTCCTCATTTTCGTTATTGCTCCTTTTACTTACTTGTTTTGTTTTGCTCCTTGTTATTGCTAATACTTCTTTTTCACTGCTCATAGGAATCATATTTTTTAAAATTTCGCTGTCATATTTTATTCTGGATAATGCATCTGCGTTAGTGTTCATTTTGCCTTGTTTGTATGTAATTTCAAAATCATAATCAGACAAATCTAATCTGATTCTGGTCATTTTGGACGATGGGTTCTTATGTGAAAATAGAGAGACTAGTGGTCTGTGGTCAGTCACTACTATAAATTTTCTTCCATATAGGTAGGGTTTGAAAAAGTTTATGCTCCAGTGTATTGCTAGGAGTTCTTTCTCTATGACCGGCTTGTTTATATCATGCTTTTGTAATGACTTACTAGCGTATGATATTGGCAGATCATGTCCAATCTCTCCTTGCGAGAGAACAGCCCCTAATGCAAAATCGGATGCATCAGTAGTTACGATAAATGGCTTCTCAAAATTTGGGTACTGTAGGACTGGTGAATCAACAAGTTTATGTTTTAAGCTACAGAATGCTTTTTCGCACTCCTCTGACCAGATGAAGGGTGTCCCTTTTTTGAGTAGGGAATTTAAACATTTTGCTACGGCCGCAAAGTCCGGTATGAAACGTCTGTAATAGTTACAAAAAGCCACGAACCTTCGTACGTCGGCTGCATTTTTTGGTGTTGGGTATTTTAAAACTGCATCACATTTAGCTGGATCTGTTTTAATACCTTTGTCTGTTATTAAATGGCCGAGGTATGTTCGGTCTCGGTACTGTTGTCTAATTTCAATTCTATCATTAACTTCTTAAAACGTTGTTCGTTTATTTCTTCATTGTGTTCATTTTTTGTTGTCAAGATTGTGTATTCTGTTAGTTTTTCTGTTTTTGGCTTAACTTCATTCAAAATTACTTCTTTATCGTTTACGTTGATAACCTTGATGTGGCAGATACCTTTGGTAGATGCTAAGGAGTTAGATAAAAATACGCCTTCTACGAGTTCTTGATTCAAAATGACACAGTCTTCCGTTATTTCAAGGTTTATTGGAAAGATCATTTCCGTTCTGGGTGGTATTGTGTAATATTCTTGCTTTGGTAGTCTTGTTGAGATAGGTACTACGTAATCCGTTTCGGCTATAGGAATCGTAATAGTGAATGTTTCATAGTCTATCTTACATGTGTATTTTACAAAGAAATCTCTACCTAGAATTCCGTCTGTAGTGATGGGAAAATCGTTATCCACTACGTGAAAATCATTGTTAGCACGGTTATCTCCTAGGCATAATGTTAATTTTGTAACGCCTAAAGAGTATATTTCATCTTTAGTTATGCCTGTTAGTTTGCATTTGTTATCAAAATTTATTTCAAAATTTGCGTTTATTTCTTTGCATATCGAAATGTCTGCTCCCGTGTCTAATAGAAATGTTAAAGCACGATTTGTTTGTGCGCATCTTAGTGTTACGTAATTGGTGAGATTCTCTGATATTAGGCAAATTTTCTTTTTATTTATTGTTGGCCTTCCGGAGGTGCTTGGAAATCTTCCTCCGGGCCATCCATATTTCCCTGGTGGCTTATTACACGCATATAGTGTCGGTTACTTCCTTGATTGGAGTTCCTCTGATTGTTATTTCTATTGTTGTTATTAGCATATCTTCTTCTATTGCTGTTGTTATATGACGAATGCCTTTTGTTGTAATTATTTTTGTCATGTACAACATTTCTGTTAATGCTGTAGTCAGTGTGGTTATTTCGTTGATATGTATTGTATCTGAAAGTGTTATTGCCTCTAGTGTTATTATATCTATTTATATTCTGAGGGTTGTTTCTGTTATTACAGTTGTTGAACTGTCGATGTTGTTGTCTGTTGTGGTGTACACGGTAGCTAAAAATGTGCGAGCTACTGTTTTGAGTGTCTCGTTCGATTTCCTGTGCAATATCCACGGCTGTGTTGAAATCCTTAGGCTGAGCTGCAAATAATGTGGTTTTCAAACGATTCTCTAAACCGTTTTTGAAAATTATCAGAGCATATTTTTCATTCATTTTTCCTACTACTGCCTTTTGCTCGCTCGTTGCAGTGTTGCCTAGTTCATTTATTTGTAACCTATTAAGTTCTGATACTAAATTTAAAATCTTGTCTTTAAAATTTATTACTGTGTTATTCTTTTGAGTTGTTAATGCTAATTGTGTGTGTACCTGAGCGATTGTAAAATTGCTCTTGTATTTTTCTTGTAACCGTTTCTTGAGTTCTTCGAGTGTTGTTACATCAGGACCTAAAGCTGTTCGAACTGCCGCATTAAGCTTTACACTAGTCACAAATTCTATTAGGCTTATTCTTGCGTCAGCTGTGTAAGATCTGTTTAATAATTCTATGATTTTCAAAAATGGTTCCAGTTCTTTGTATCGTCCGTTGAATATTGGTATGGCCTTAAGGGCTGTTTCTAGATTGAAAGCTGACATGTTGTTTGAGTAACTATTTTCCTCTTCTATTTCTGTTCCTGAACTTTCACTTTCTTGTCTAGGCTTCAAAAACTGGTCTATTGTACTCACTATCTTATCAAATGTTTCTGTCTCACTTTTGCTAGTCGTATTTTTTACTAGTGTTTCTTTAAGTACTGCTAAATGCTTTTTAGTTTTCTCTATAAATGTCAATGAATATTTTCTATTTGGAGCCTTACGCAAGTTTGCTAAAAGTTTTTGAACTGTATCTAATTCCATTCAAGTTTGATATTATTTCACAAACATTTGTTGCAGATATATTTAGAGTTACGTTTTTCAAACATATTTTTCCCAATTTTTTTCTTACAAATTTCACATCTGAAACATCTATAATGAAAACTTTCCTTTTCATATGCTAAATACCTTACCTTACCTATATCTATAATCTTTTCTTTGCAATTGGCACAATATTTTTCAAATAGAATGCCGAAACACCCTTGGTAAAAACAATTTGTTGCTGATTTTGGCATAGTAATATTTTATAAAAATTTTACAATTACTATACTCAATATCTTAATGTTTTCTATCAAATTTTTATTCATTATTTTTGATTTTGCATCCGGCTTAAAAATTTTATAAATTTTTCATTAAATTGTTTTTATTTTAGACTGAATTGTTTTATATTGCGCAACATCTGTTTGCGTACATAGTTCTTATAATATCTATTTATTATATACAATATAGTAATAGTCATGAAAATAACACTAATGATTCCTATTATGTTTAAAAATCCACTTTCACCGCTGTTGCTGCTGCTGCTGTTATTATTGTTGTTGTTGATTACCTCTTTGGTGCCGAACCAACCCATTTTGGTGTCTGTTACTCGGACCGTAGTTGAGTTTTTCCAACTCTTTTTGTTGTAGTAAACGCTGCTTTTGGGCCAGATCGTTAACCAGTGGTAGGATGTTGTAAATTTCTGCTACCCGTTGTCGTGCGATTACTCGCTTACCACCTCTAACTCTTTTTCGTGTTTTGTCGATTGTTTCTTGTGTGGTGTTACTTCCCTTCCGCCGTTGTTGTCGTTTTTTGTATTTTTCAATGCTTATAGGTTGTGGTCCCGCTGTCTTAGGTGTTGGAATATACACAGCTGTTTCACGTTGTTCTGCCAATGCTTGTGGCACGTATTCTTCTTCGAATTTCCTTGCGTTTGCTGCTGCTCTCTCAAATAGCGCGTTGAAATCGTCATCTGACATTGATGTTGTAGGCTTGAAAAAAAAAAAAAATCACAGGATCACAGGATCAAAAAGCTGAATCGCTAGGGCTGTATTGAGCAGGTTGAAATTTTGGCTCGATCAGATGTTGTAGGATCAAAAAATGTGCAGGATCGGTTTGCAGGATCGGTTTGCAGGATCAAAACAATGTGCAGGATCGGTTTGCAGAATCGGTTTGCAGGATCGCCATGTGGTATATTACTACACGCTGTATCTATTTTTAGAATGCCACTGTAACGGCTGAACCTATTGATGGCTTTACGCCGTACTTATGAAAAAGGAAAGAGATTTTGTTTTTGTTTGTTTTTAGACTTTTGGACTTAGCACAAGACTAACTCTTTATTCAATTTTTCAGATCTATATAAATTAAAAATACCAGTATTTTTCTTCTATACTGCAGCCAAAACTCCTCCCCATATTTTCACATACATTGAAATTAAAAGTAGCCAAAACCAATTAATTAATATATTGAGCAATTTCTTTACATTTACAAATTCTTTGTTTTCTTTCATTCTTACACTTCAAATAATTACTATTGCTGCGCTTGCAATTTTAATGCAGCAACATTACTTGCGCCAGTCGCGATGTAATATGAATCATTTGACCCAGTGCAGAAATGAACATAAACAAAACGAAAATTAGTTTGTTGATTGTCATCGACTCAAATATTTATTGTACCGTGGGCTGGCTGTGCTATGACACTACACTGATCAAGAATATATATACTTTTCTATACCGGACTCGCTTCGTTCTATGCGTTACAAACGTTTGCACAAAGTTAATATACCCTCACCTTTCAGGTTTAGGGTATAAAAACTAATGGAAATATGTCAAAATGATAAATATTTCTTTAAAGCCACATTAATCTTATTTAATTTACAATTCACCGCTTTAAAATATTATGTTACATTTCGCAGATATTTGCATTTTTCTAGATGTAGTCGAAAACGAGCTCCATTTTTTGTCGCGTTCGGGATGCCATGTTTATTGCTAATATTTTGGAAACATAAAATCTAGAGAACCTAACATTTTTTTCTAAATATAGTGCTAATAAAATTCTATCTAAAACTTGAAAAAAAAGAAAATTTGTTTTGAGTTTTCTTCATTATTTTGCTCCTCAAAGGCGTACGAATGTCGCGTTCGCGACTATGGAAATGCCCATATATAATATAAATATATATATATAAAATAATATAAATAAATATAAAATAAACAAGAAATAAATTAATATATATATAAATATATTCAAATAAATACAACAAATAATTAATTATAGGTTTATATATTTTAAAAAAATATTTCATTTTAAATACATAAGACCAGGGTTTAAATGAACTTTAAAGAAACTCATTTAAAAATGTTTTTGATTTATTGTTTACTTTATCTTGATTTTATATTTATTTGTTGATTATATATATGTATATTGGTACATTTTAATGATGGCAATAATCATTTCATAATTCTTATTTGTAAGATTTTTGATCACCAAACACTTTATACTTCATAATAAAGTTGTAAAAAAGACTATATTGCTTAGGCTAATATATAAAATAAACTAATAAAAAAAAATACTTAGGTACCTACATTTATTCAAAATATTTAAGAAGTAATATAGAATTATATCTGATTATTTTTTAAATATATAAGACACTAGTTATTTTGCTTCTAAGTCAATAAAAGTAGTACAAATAAAATATTATAAAAATAAAAATTAAAAATTTGGAATATTAAGGTTACGAATGTTTACTTTTATTCTGATAATAAAAAACAACAAATTAAAAATGCATTGATTAATTTTTTTCAACATTTATTTTTGATGCCATATCAATAAACGATAAATAATATTTAATTTTGTCCTTTAGTTTATCTCAATCCGACTTAAAACGCAAAAGTTACAACGTTTTTTCAACAGCAACTTCTGTGAGATCGACAAAATGCAAAAATATCAAAAATGCAAATTATTTCATTTCAGCTTTACGCATACATTCAAATTGGAAACAGTAAATGTATTGAATACATGTATTTCTATTTTTAGATTCATTCATAGACACACAAGAAGATATACGTAAAATATCCAAAATCTAACAAAAACCTACAACAACAACGACGACAGCTATTAAGAACAACAACATCGTTCGCACTTGACTTCAACAACAACAAAAAGAACCTAACGAACTACGCGAATTGCTTCCTTTTTACAATAGCATGGTTGATTATGAAAACAACAAACATAAGGCAATAGGCATAAGGGTGGAAACCAATAGGCAAGGGGACAAGAGGAAAGAATTTGAAGAGAGTTTCCAAATAGAATTGCAAGCATCTACAAACATTTTGTCTATCTATTTCAGCTGCTCTGAGAGAAGCGATGACATTCACGGTAGAATAAAAAGTTCGTCCTCCTGGCGACATCATGAAATTAACATTAACAGAGCGCTGTTATTCTCATAAAATCTCTTGTTATAATATACTCTCTGTGTTGCAAGTTCGACACATTAACTTCTCGTCCATCTTTCCATATCCAATACGTTGAAAAAAATATTCAACAAAAAGTGACTGCGCTGCCAATTGGTAGCTTGAATATTTATATGAAACATTTATTCGAAATGTCAATAATGTCGAATTGAGGTTTATTTTTCTTATAAGACAAGGGCGAAATTTTTCTTGAACTATTCGCTAAAAAATAAATACTTTATTAATTCAGTATTTATTAACAGATCATTTTTTATATTAACGACTGTTAATTTTCCATTTTTTATTGTTTTATATGAGTAAGTAAAACATAATTTCTTGGTTCAGAAACATTTTTTATTTAACTTTTACATTAAAAAATTAGAAGTAATTATCTTCGGCATGGCCGAAGTTAAAGTACCCTGTGTTGGCATGAATATTTAAGCTTAACTCAACAGAATCGTGCTTATAATTTTTAAGGTGTCTTTTTCAAAAAAATACAACCGTCGTTCTAAGCCTTTCATGTTACTAAATTATCTCTTTTGATTAAATCAATTGAGTTATTCTTTTAACACCCACGTTCAAGGTAGCACGCAGCCAGCTCTTGCATAGCTCCTATTCTACGAAATTGTATCTTAAAGATCTCTAAAAAGGTTTTTTTTTTTTTATTCTGAAAGACAAGTGACATCAACTCTTTGAGAGTGCATTTTTATGAAAAAATTATAATTTTATTTCGATAGATCACAAATTACGGTTGAAATCCTGTCAACAGACAAATTGCAAGAGCTAAATCTTTTCATGAGGTGATTCTTATCGAAATATATATCTTATCATTTTATGTAACCCTTAAGCAGTAGCGTGGGCTTATGAAAACATGCAGAATTAAAAAATTCAAATAGTAAAAACTCCCTTAGTTTATTATTTGTGTTTGCATTACTTGTGATTGACATGAATATTTTAACTACAATTGACGGTGAACTCGCTTTTTATATAAGAAATTATTTAGATTTTTTAAGTTTGTCAAAAGGTACGAGTGTAACTGTATCAACCTTGCAACACAAATGTCCATGGTTCGAATTCGGCGGGCGCCAAGAAAATTTTGTTTTTTTTCAATAAAATATAAATAGATATATACATTTTTGCTGTTTTATTTTAAATTTATTTGCTAAAGTTATGAAATTAAGTTTACATAAATTAAAGTATTATAATTATAAGTGAATTAAATTTTGTAGTTTTGTTTTCTAAATGCAGTTTGCTGTTGCATCTGCTTAACAGCCCCATTTTGCTTCATTTCGATAACGCTGATGATAACGGCTCTTTTGCATTTAAATTCAATCTTTTTGATCTGCAGACACAATCCATTCGATTTATGTATGCACGTATTCCATGCGATGTTAGCAATAATCCTTGGAGATAAAAAGAATAAATTATTATTTCACGACATCACTCTCTCAACATCAACAACTTACCTTCTCACATAAAATTTTCAAATCCTTTATTTTACATTGTTTACAATTTTTTTGCAATTGTAAAGCTTCAGAGATTCCTGAATTTGTTTGTTTTTTGTATATGTTCTTTATGACAAGCTAGTTTCGAAAAAGAGAATATTTGTGTCATGTCGATTTGTGTATTCGTTTCGAACAGTTTTCGAGCTTCGAAAAAAAGGCATTAACATTGTAAATTTTCTTATGCTATGTTTATAGGAAGAATCACTTCATAGTTATTTAATACAATGAATATAACATGATTTTACAAAACGAATGTGGTTTTTCTACAAAGCCTGAAGTTTGAAATTGGAAGAAAAATTGTTAGTTGGGGTTATAGATGAAGGTTTCCACGTTTAAATTATGATCTATACTGGAAGGATCTCGTCGGGGTCACCAAAAATGTTTATGATTTACACTTGCTTGAATCGACACCACTTTAACCGTGACTCATGGAGAATACAATTTGAACCAGTTTGGTTGATGGTTTAAACTATTCTGCTTTATTAAAATGATTTTGAAGATATTTTTAAACTAAGTAACTGACTAACTAAGCACTGTGTGCAAAATAAAAAATGCTAACGCTAATAAAAGAATATAAAGGTGTTTGCTTAATTACTAACTATATGCTCACTAGGGCGGGTCGATTTAAAAATCGCTCAATGCTCTGTGAAAATCGTATTCTAGGGATCAAAATAAGAAACTTTGCCGAAGGAACCATACCTCTAAAATGAATTCTGTTGTCCCTCAATTGGAGTCGAACTTTTTGGTAGGGGCAAATTTTGAAAAATCCCACTTTGACCCATTTAGAGTGCTCCAATCGAGTCCAAATATATGACCGACCCCCACTAACTTTGGAGGCTTGACCCACCCATGTCAGTGGCACACCCCCTGGAACCCCCTGTGGGGTTCCCATACAAACATTTCAAAAAATCACAATTTTTGGCCTTTACATGAAAAAATCAGCGAAATGGCTATGTTTTTTCTTAATTTTTTTTAATTTATTTATAATAATATTTATTAATTATTTATAATAATATCTATTTTTTCCCTTTTGAAATTTATTTAGTCAGAACATATGTAAATGAAAAAATTAATTTAAGTTAGTTATAGCAAAGAAACTAAAAAAATTATTGTTTGAAGTCTTTTTACTTTCAAGTCTGGGCAATTTCGCACGGCTCTTTAATGTCGTCGCCATAACAGCCTCTACATTTTCCGGTATAACCCGTTTGGAAACGCTAGCTAGCAATTGAACATGTCGTTCCGTTCCTTGTATGTGTGATGGAATTTTTGGATCATTAAACGGTGGATCATCTTGATTTAAATATTCTTTCAATGTATCGTACGGAATGCTTCGCGTGAATGATGGTTCAAATAAGTTATTTATGTCATTCATACTGATCATTTCCGTGTAACTTGTGCAATTAAACTTTATATCTGGTTTTTTATAAGCTCTTGGTTTTTTTTGTAAGTTGCGTTGGGTCGTCAACATCTGTTCGATAGCGTAGAATTATGTTGATACTATCAACTTGATAGCACAGTCGCGCTTTTCTTTGCTATCATCAAACAACATTGATAACAAGATATTTTCCGAATGCGCATAATATGAATTATCTGTAATTACTTGATTGACAATTTTGCGTAAACGAGGTTCTAGAAATCGTGACCAACTAATAAAGTTGAAAAATAATGCACTGCCGTACACGACAGAGCTATAATACTTGATATTGAAGTTCATTGGCACATAACATTTAATTATGAATTCAACCAGAATTCTTAAATTTGCATCTGGATTTTCCGTTGTCACATATAATCGTAATAATCCAGCGGCCTTGGTGAGAATGTACAATTTTCCCTGGTTTGATGTTAGCCAGATCCACCGAAACCACGCCGCTAGAAATTGCATGGGCCATGTCGTATAAGTACTTCGAATCGGTGGAAAATTCAATTTTTTTCTGGAGCGGGGGCATATTTTCCAACTCAATTTTCTGGAAGCCGTCAACCACCTGAAAATGTATAATAGTAAAATAATTAAAAATGGTTGACAATTATAATAAATGAGTGATAGCAATAACTTACCGGAAAAGTTTCTCAAGTTTCGATTTGACGGCTCAGTTTTCCGGTTGCCGATCTTGGTCCAGTGCTGGTTGATTTATCCAAAGCTTCAAACAAATGCCGAAACGGAAGTTCGTTGAAGTGTAGAAGGCAAACGAACCAATGCAATGGTCTTTGTAACAGCAATTCAAATCGTCGTATAATTCCACCGTGTGGGCCAGTGTTTGTTGGCTCACCGTCAGTGCATATTCCAATTAATGCATCCAGTGATATATTTTTATCGTTGAAAAAATCATTTAATTTAGTTGTTTTGTATTCAGCGGTTTCATGTTGCAGTCTTAAGTAACCAATCAATTCAGAATTGGGTTCTCTCAAAATAACAAGATGAGGTTCTTTTACCATCCTAGTATGATACTTCTCATCAACTTTAGCTGTCGTTAAAGTATCATCTTTTCTGCCATCGAATGAAAACGCTAACAAATTGGTATGATCTAACCGTTTGCGAACCACTTCTTGTCTGCATTTCTCTTTTTCTCTGCGAACTTTCGATTTATCCATGATGAGAGGTTTGCCATGCTTATCTTTCATTTTAAAATCTTGGAAAAGAGCGGTTCCCAATGCCGATGCTACTCTATCAGGCACAACAAATCTGTCACATACCAAGGCAAAGTTAAAACAATCGTATCTCTCTGTGTATTGTGAACTTGTGCTTCTATCCATATCTTCTTGAACCGGTGGCGGTGCGTATGTTGAATCATCGGGATCTTGATTTGTTGGCATTGATGACATAGACGTTGCTCCTTGCTCTTCAGTTTCCATCACAACTGCATCCATTGTTATTCTTCTCTGATTATGTTGATCGTGCATGAACTCTTTGAGGCGTTCGGGAACCCAGCCGCATGCACATGGAGCTGCCTTCAAATCGCATTAACATGTTCCAATGTAAAAAATTGTTTCCAGAGATTTTACATACACTGTAAATTGTTGAGTTTTGTTTCTTCTCTTGATTTGATCTTGATACTTGTCAAGCAATTTATTAAATACACTTTTTTTCAGCATTATTTTCATACCAAGTTTTTCACAAATTCCATTCAACTTATCTTGTACTTGAAATAGTGAATGATTTATGGAAAACTTTTTTTGTTCTGTTTTAGCACGTTCGCTTAAGTAAAAATAATATCTCAAGATATCCAGATGGGTTGGTAAATTAAGATCAGTGGACACACCAAAAACAGTAACATCGTGCTTGGGTATATGACTCATTGGGTTTTCGATAATTGTTGATGTTGTTGTTGCTTCATCTTGCGGTGTAGAGGATGGTGGATTCATTGTAAACTTTTTGATTTGGAATGGTCAACTTCACTTATTATTTTTTTTTAAATATTTTTTTATCTGAAATTAGCACTTCACACTTTGAGTTCTTCACAACGACTTAATGCATTCACAAAAACTGTTGCGTTATATATGGTCTATGAGAAGAGGTAATAAGAATGAAATGGTAATTTCAATTCTACCTACTGTGTCTTGTGGTGGCTTAAAAACGCACACAAGCAATTTTAGGATCTGCAATTGCGTCACAGTGATACATTAATTTTTTAAAAGGGTTGCGGTGCATTCCAGTGATACCTTAATTGTTAAAATGGTTGCAAAAAACGCGCATTTCTTAAGAAGGTACCATAAAATACCCACAAAAAGGGTTGTAAAAACAACCTTCATTTCTTAAGTAGGTGCTATAAAAAAACTACACAAGTATGTTTACGACATGCAGCTGTGTCTTGTGGTGCCTTAAAAAATGCACACAAGCAATTTTCCGATTTGCAATTGTGTCACAGTGATACTTTCATTTTTTAAAAGGGTTGAATAAATTTCTAAAGAGAAAAAAACTCCAAAAAGAAAAAAACATAGGCATTTCGCTGATTTTTCCATGAAAAGTGCCAAAACTGGCGATTTTTTTAAATGTTTGTATGGGAACCCCCAGGGGGTTCCAGGGGGTGTGCCACTGGCATGGGTGTGTCGGGCCTCCAAAGTTAGTGGGGGTCGATCATACATTTGGACTCGATTGGAGCACTCTAAATGGGTCAAAGTGGGATTTTTCAAAATTTGCCCCTACCCAAAAGTTCGACCCAAATTGGGGGACATCAGAATTCGTTTTAGAGGTATGGTTCCTTCGGCAAAGTTTCTTATTTTGATCCCTAGAATACGATTTTCACAGAGCAATGGGCGATTTTTTAACATTATTTTGAGTTCTCTGTATGTAAATAAAAAAAAATAATTATTTCGCTAATTTTGCAAGCTGTTGCACTGAACAAATTAAAATATGTGTAAGCAACAGGTATGATGAGCGTCTTGTAGAATATTAGTTTTGTCGATCGAGATAGGGCTCGGAATCTAATTACTTACTTAGCCCGTAGTAGCACCTTTTAGCAATTGTTATTCTTCGCTTAATCTTCAGGCTGACATTGTTGTTGCTGTTTACGTAATTTCCAAGGTATGTAAACTCCTTGACAACTTCAAAGTTTTATTTGCCAGCTGTAACATGGGAGCCTAGACGCCGCGCTTCCATATTTGCAGACAGCATGTATATTTTTTTGCCGTCAAACCCATTTTGGCTGATTCATTTTCGGTAAAGGCGAAAGCAGCAGTTACATCTCTCTTGGTTCTGCCGATAATATCGATATCATCAGCATACGCAAGTAGCTGGACACCTTTGTGGAATATGGTTCTATTACGATGTACACCTGCCTTTCGTAGGATCCCTCCATGATGAAATTGAAGAGATCGTATGATAGCGGGTCGCCTTGTCTGAAACCTCGTTCGGTATTAAAGGTTTCGGAGAGGTCATTTCCTACCTTGACGGAGCTACATGTATCGTACAACGTCATTCTTCAGTCTTATCAACTTTGCAGGTATGCCGAACTCAGACATTGTTGCCTTCAGGCAATCCCGAATCGGACTATCGAACGCAGCTTTGTTATCGACAAAGAGATGGTGGGTGTCGATTTGATTTTCGTGGGTTTTTTCCCAGGAATTGACGTAGTGTACAAATCTGGTCTATGGTGGACTTTCCAGAACGAAAGCCACACTGATAAGGTCCAATTAGTGTTTCGGTATGCGGCTTCAATTTTTACATAATACGCTCGAAAGAACCTTGAACGCGATGGAAATAAGACTGATACTTCAGTAGTTGACACAGTCAGGTCTCCTTTCTTAAGTATAGGACAAAGCACACTGAGATTCCAATCGTCCGGCATGCTTTCCGCTAGCCATATTTTGCTGATGAGTTGATGCATGCACCTTATCAATTCACCGCCGCCGGTTTTAAATAATTCAGCAGCTGCTGCTTTGCTGTTTTTCAGTCGCTTGATAGTAAAATTAACCTCGTCATGGCTAGGAGGTGGAATTTCCACTCCATCATCAAGGGCGGAATTGTTGGTATCGTCGGCTGCAAGCAGATGGGAAAAATCTCAATACGCACTGCGTATCTGTAACCAGATCACCATTTTCACCTCTGCAAGCGGATGCTCCGGGCTTGAAACCTTGGGTTACACGCTTAACCTGTTGGTAGAATTTTCAAGCATCCTTCTTGCACATCTCAATTTTTTCACGATTTTTTTTAATTGTTTAATGGTTTAAAAAAATTTGTTAAATAATATATTTGTTATAATGTGGTACCTGTAAGTGCTTGTATTTTCACATCTTTCGTCTTTTTTATTAATTATTTTAACTTATTATTTTCTTTTCTTCTGTGCTAGCTGCTTGTTTTTATTTTCTTGCATTCCTCTTTGTGCGTTATTTGTTTATTTTAATATACATATTAAAGCACAGGCATACTGTTGCTTCTTAACTGTTTGAAAAGTATTGTTAACCCTTTAAGCGCTATTTAATGTTTAACACGTTTGCTCTTACAAAAAAATTAAAATCATTTATTTATTTTTTTGTTGTTTTATTTGCTTTTATTGTTTATTTTTGTAATGGGTTACTTTTCTTCAGATAATATGGCTGCTTGTTCATTAACGAGCTTTGCAAAAGCCAAAACATTCTGAACCCCATGTTCAATTTTTCTGGGCCTTGTGAGCAAATGTTCAATTCTTCTTGCGCGGGTATCTCCAAGTTGTGTCTTGATGATGTAATACCAACGAGATCAGGTCTTTGTTGGTATTGTGCTTCGTGCAGGGCCCTTTCCCCAGATGAACTTTATTCAAAAATAAAGCTGTTTGGGGAAAGTCTTAACTCGTTGAATAACAATTTCAGAGAAATTGTATCATTTTTCAGCGAAGTAAACGAGATGAGATTTATATTCCGGAAAATAGCATTCCTTCTCTGTCTCAGACAGTTTCATCCGGGACTCAAACTAAAAAAGACCTTAATAAAACCAAAAATAAGAGGAAAAATTAAAGTAACAAGCGTCGCAAGGTGTCTCTTAATACCCAACAAGCTATGCAGCCATGCAGCTGCTGCGCCATAATGTTGTGTGGGGTTCTCCGTTGAACCCACACAACTCTGTTGTGTAACGTTAAAAATTAACTGTTACATCAATATATTTATACTCACCAAATACTCCTTTCCTTTATCGGTGGAACCTGAAAGTTTAAAATTAAACTGCACTTCTTTATTGGTTAATTAACACTCTACTTTCTTTATTAATTTTACTCTTATTTATAGCACAGTTTTTAGTTTAAGATTTATAAACGATTAAATATACAAACTTACTTAAATATACAAACATACATATTATATTATTTACAAATATACATTCTTCGTTTGGTCACCTCGATATTTGACATCGTTGGCACCACGAATTGGCTTATTTCCGCGTACAAACTTACTTAAATATACAAACATACATATTATATTATTTACAAATATACATTCTTCGTTTGGTCACCTCGATATTTGACATCGTTGGCACCACGAATTGGCTTATTTCCGCGTGTTATATTCCAACACACATATTTTCAACAACAGCGGTTTATTAACCTAGAAACAATACATACTACATTGCAATTCAATCCACAAGAGTTAATTTACTTCCGCGATCATTTTCAAGCTATGTTAACAGAAGCGCAGCTCAAGTAGCTGGCCCGTGCTTAATTGCTATTTTAAGCTGACCGTTGCATTTTTTAATTTGACTGATAACTTCGATTAGTAAGCATTGCAAAAACGCCGATCGCTTCACTTATTTTTGAGGCAGATCAGTGTTTTTGTAATTTATAATATGAAAAACGTCGCTTGTGACGATTGAGTCACAACATTCCTCCCCTCTTTGACAAAGAAAAATTATGCTATTCATTTAGCAATAATTTTTCGTCACATGAATTTATCAGAATTTTGCATTATTTATGTATGTAAGGTTCATTTTAAGCATTAATATTTAATAACTTTTTCGAATATAGATTTCTTTGAATTTCATATGCAGTTTTTGTGTGCAGTGTTTTTTCTTTTAAATTTTTTGACTAATAATTCTTAATAGCAATTTGTGTCTTATATTTTCCTTTTATACATTTATTTTTCTTATTTTTTTTTTTTACACTCTTTTCTCTTTTTTTTTGTGTATATTCTCTTAAATGAAGGATTTTTGATTATTACGTGACAAAGTATATTGTAGGTTTCCTTCCCCCTTATGAAAGAAAATGTTTACCTTGAAGAGGTTTAATTTTCTTAAAACTAAATGTACTTAGATATGAGAAGAGACAGGCATCACTTTACAGTTCATTTTTTAAAATTTTTTGCATGCTTACATACTTTATTAATATTTTTTTATTGTCAATTCAAAATAGTTGTGTGCTTAATAAGTTTAATGTTAGCTATCTAATATTCTCTACTTTATTTATGTGTATCTGTTCGTGGGTCCTAGTAATTTTGATGATTATTTATTTGATTGTCGATAAAGTTGTTCCTCTTCTTGGCATTATTATGATGACTCTGCACATGTTCTGTCTTTGATGATCATTTCATAACCGTTACTGATAAGTATATGTCACTCCTTTTCTTCTCTATTGAAGTATTTAAACTACTTGATTCTTGAAGTTAATTCTTGAAGTTGGTGAAGTCTTGAAATTACGAAAAAGATGTCAAATTTCGTTTTTATTTCGTGTTTTGTGTTGCTCATATTTTCGTTAGTTTATATTAAAGTTTGCGTTTTGTTTTGACAAGCTATGTTTGCTAGTGTTGTTAATTGGGGAGCGACTCTTTACATTTATCAAACACTTTGGTTTCGTTCTGTAGTGACTTTAGTCAAATGTAGGTCAACGTGGAAACAATAACCAAGTGATAAGCCAAACGGACATATGACCCTTCTCGGGTTATTACTCCCTTTTACACTCATTCTTTTATTGCATTTTTTATTGCAACGAATGCGACGACATATGAATATAACATACGAATGCGACGCCGGACAAACCCAAGCAGAAAGTCCAAAAGACAAATTGAAACCGAAATAGTTTGACACATTTCCCAAATGTGTTAATCACCGCCTGGTTATTGTTTTCAACGTTATATAAATAGAAGTAAGTAAAAGTAAGTAGTCAGTTGGACATAAGTTATTAAACTACATAAATTATATAATAAAACATAACATGGCGATCCTTTGCCATTCGGACCCTTTGCACGGGAAAATCAATAGTGAATATTAAGTGAAAAAGGTGAACAGGACAAGAATCCGTTTTGAACAATACATGAAAGCAAAAGTGCTCCAAAATAAACTGTGCCAGAATTTATAAGTGAACCGGGGCTGTGCTAAAATAATGTAACAAAATGCCGTTTCAAACCGAGTTCAAAAATTATTTGCTGAAAAATAAGATAATAAGTGACAATATCGAATACAAATTACTCGAGAAGTTTTCAAGCACGCTTAACAACGATTATAAAGAACGAAAAATCGAAACAAAAATAACAAGCGAGGAACTAATTCAAATTCTTAAGGAAGAATCATCTCTAGACTTCAACATATTTAGCTGAAATATTTTTGGAAACAATCCTTCAGATGGGAAAAAGGACTGCGCCTGGAATAAAGAACTGCATTAACTTATAACCAAGGACGACACAGATTTGGCCTCTGAGTATATCATTTCGATTGTAAAATGCAAAACAATACTAAGTTTTAATTATGTACTTTATCACATACATATTCAATCTACAATATTATATAATAGGAAAGTTTTGTTTAATATCAAATAACAAGCATTATATAATACATTGACAATATATTAGACTTTTAATCTGTAAAACGAAATTTTTTCATTATCCAAAAAAAAAAAAATATATTTTTTAATATGTCGTGGTGGAAGAAAGCGTTTAGCGCGATACTAATAGCCGTGTCTGGTTACGAGGTTGGAAAAGACATACAAGGTGAAAAAGTAGAGAAGTTAGCTGAAAAAATTAACCAGCATAGGGAAACAGTTATAAACCACAACGGATCAGGAATGAATATTTCACACGTTATTATTATTATTGCCATGTTGTTAACAATCACAGTTCTGTACTCATTAATAAAAAGTTATTTCAAATACAAACACAATAGAATAACGGCGGCACCGCCAAGAATTTGAAATCGTAAACTTTATGTCGATTTTGCAAAAACCATAAATGACAAGTCCTGTCACATGGAGGGACATAACAGACAAACTCAGAAGCATTAAGGCAGAATTTGACGGATCATACAAATGCCTGAATAGGACACCAGTACCCTCTAAACACACTCAAATAAAACACTTAAGCACACTAGTTTATCAGCATAATACGATCACAGGCCTCAGCAAGGCAGTCTACCCATTCTTAAGCGTCAATCACCAGGACGAATTCATAAAATTTGTTTCCTCAATCAAAACAAGACTAGAAGCAATTTTTAGACATTTAGAAATTAGGGACAGAGTACCAAAAGAGATAAACAAATTCATAATAATTAATTTCCAAGATGAAGGAGGAGAAACATCAGACGAAGAAGTAGGGAAAAAGGACAGAGAAACATCAGACGAAGAAGAAAAAAATAACACCATGACCACTACTCCCGTAGAATTTATAAATTTGGCTACAAAGCTGTTGCCAGAGTTTGATGGCAAAGCTGAAAATTTGACCAAATTCATTAATGCACTGGACATACTAGACTCGATCAAAGGAAGTAACGAAAGCATTCCAATTTCATTGATCAAAACCAAACTCAACCAAACAGCGAGCAGGTTATTGACCAATGAAGCAACAATCAGGGAAATAAAAAGCGCACTGACCGCTAATGTGAAACACGAGTCGTCACAAAGTATAGCAGTCAAATTGTTGAGCATAAAACAACAAAACAAGACTGACGGTGATTTCGCTAAGAAAATTGAATCCCTTGCACAACAGCTAGAGTTCGCTTACATTTCTGATGGAATGTCGTCAGCGTTGGCAAGAAACTACTCAGCGCAGTCGGCAGCCAAAGCAATAAGAACAAATGCAAGGTCTGATGAAGTAAAAATGTTAATGAAGGCAGGTCAGTTTTCAACGGTTAGTGACGCAGTCACCAAATTCATTGAGTTAGGGGCTGAAAGCACAGGCACCCTTCAGGTGAACTATATAAATAACTCATACAGGGGGAACAATTCCAACAGGAGAAATAATTCATTTAGAGGAAATAATTCTTACAGAGGTAATCGAAACTACAGAAACTATTACCAAAGTAATCGGGGTAGAAACCACAGTAACTATAACAACCATAATAACGGTAATAGTAACCCTAACAGAAACAACAATAATAATAATAACTATAGGGGCCGTAATAACCCAAACAGAAATGTACGCTACACGGAAGCGTCGGAAAACGCAGAGCACCCCCAGAATGCCCAACTGGGGAGTGCGTAAAATTAAACCTGCGAACTTATTAAACATCAATTTGTCATCTAGTAACTTTGTCACTATAAATTCCTCACTAAATGACTACGAGTCCACCTTTTTAATAGACACAGGCTCGGAAATAAGTATTTACAAAACATCAACAAATGACCAAATTCAAATAAATAAAAATCATATCTACAATTTAAAAGGCATAGGAAATGGTACCATAAAAACTTTAGGTGCCACTACAGCAACACTTTATATAAACAACTCAGAAATCATTCATAATTTCCAAATAGTAGATGAAAATTTTCCAATCCCTTGCGAAGGTATTATAGGGTTAGACTTCATAAAACAATTCAATTGTTTATTAGATTACAAGCATAATGGTCCAAGTCTATTGATATTACGACCAAACTCTCTAAAAGGTCACTTGGAGATAGAAATTTCAGAATCACCCACAAAGGAAATACTTAGTTTACTGGAAAGAGCGGAAGTAATTAGGAAGATCCACATAGTTGCAACCGCAGAAAATATACTAATCCCAAGCCAAGAGTTAGAAGAAGGCATAATAATAGGAAATACAATAGTTAACACGAGGAATCCATATGTCAGGATAATAAATACAACAGATAATAACGTTTTTCTTAAACAAAATAAAATCAAAACAGAATCCTCAGATGACTACAATGTGGTTAACATCAGCAAAACAATCGATACTGAAGAGAGAAGGTACACTATATTAAGTAAATTAACCCAAAACTGTCCTTTATATCACCGAGATAAATTACTAAAATAATGCTCAGACTATTCAGATGTATTCGCTTTAGAGACTGACCCCTGTACTGTTAACAATTTTTATAGACAAAAATTGCATTTGAAAGACGACACACCAGTCTACATTAAAAACTATAGATTGCCACATAATCATAAACCCGAAATCAAAAAACATATAGACAAGTTAATTAAAGATGACATAGTTGAACCTTCAGTATCGGAATATAATAGCCCAATTCTTCTTGTACCTAAGAAATCCTTACCAAATTCATCAGAAAAAAATGGAGATTAGTTATAGACTATAGACAGGTTAACAAAAAACTAGCGTCAGACAAATACCCACTTCCAAGAATCGATGATATTCTCGATCAATTGGGTCGTGCCAAATATTTTTCCTGTCTGGATTTAATCTCTGGTTTTCATCAAATAGAACTAGAGGAGAATTCAAGAAACATAACATCTTTCTCATCCGATCAAGGATCATTTAGATTCAAACGTTTACCATTTGGATTAAAAATTGCGCCGAACTCATTCCAACGAATGATGAATATTGCATTTTCCGGCCTTAAGCCGAATAAAACGTTCATTTATATGGATGACTTAATAGTTGTAGGCTGCTCGGAAAATCACATGCTTGAAAATTTAAAATCAGTTTTCGATGTTTGTAGAGCCACAAATCTTAAACTTCACCCAGATAAATGCAAATTCTTTGACTCCCAAGTAACATTTCTAGGACACAAATGCACGGATCAGGGAATCTTACCAGACGAATCAAAATTCGATAAAATTCTTTCCTACCCAAGACCGACAAATGCCGATGAATGCAAAAGATTTGTAGCATTCGTTAATTACTATAGAAGATTCATACCGAATTTTGCTAATCATTCAGCACATATCACCAAATTAACGGGAAAGAAAACTCCATTCATCTGGACAACTGATTGTGAAAATGCATTTGAATACCTAAGAAATTCTTTACTATCACCTGAAATACTTCAATATCCAGATTTTGAAAAACCATTCTGTATCACCACCGATGCAAGCAAAATAGCTTGTGGTGCCGTATTGAGTCAGGATTATAATGGTACACAATTACCTATTGCGTCAATTAATAAGTCAGTTATAGAACAAGAACTTACGGCAATCCATTGGGCCATAGATTTCTTCAAGCCGTACATCTATGGTACTAAATTCTTAATAAAAAGTGATCACAAACCGCTAACATACCTCTTTGCAATGAAGAATCCTTCCTCCAAATTGACAAGAATGAGACTCGACCTCGAGGAATTCGATTTTGAAATTGAATATATTAAAGGTAGGGACAATTGCGGTGCGGATGCTCTATCTCGCATTGATTTTGGGCAAATTAAGCGACTCAAAGAAGAAAACTCTGCCATGATACAAGTAATCACAAGGTCCAAATCCAAGGATACACCCCCTAACATCAAAACCACCGAAAAACAAAAAGACAACATACAACACGTATACAATACTATTACAAATCAAGAAGTGAAAAAATTACCTCGCCTCACACTTAGGTGCACCACTAATGGAAAATTAACAGAATCCTCGAAATTAGTATTACTCCATGGAAAGAAAGAAATATTTAAATTTGATGCTAAAGATATTATTGCTTATGAGAAAATTGCGCTAGAGCAATTCTTTCTCAAACTTGAAAAAGCAGTTGGTAATAATAACTTTACAGGCATAAAGATAGCTATCAATGACAATTTGTTTAAACATATAGATATAGAGGAATTCAAAAAGGTAGGCAACAAAACCTTAAAGAAGGTAATAATTGGAATAACACCGCAAATAACCAAAATCACTTCACAAAAGCAAAAAGTAGAACTTCTGGAAAAATATCATGATGACCCTGTATTTGGAGGCCACCCAGGTGTCACACGATTGTTATCGAAAATTAGACGACAGTATACATGGAAAAACATGGCTTCAGACGTGAAGTCTTATGTTAAAAATTGTGAAAGCTGTAATAAAAACAAGTCGGGTGAAAATAAAATAGAGCCTTTTATTATAACAAACACACCAGCAACCGCTTTTGACATCGTTCAAATCGATACTGTAGGCCCTCTTCCCAGATCATTCAACGGGAACGAATACGCTCTTACAATAATTTGCGATTTATCAAAGTTTCTCATAACTGTAGCAATACCTAGTAAAGCAGCTAATATAGTAGCCAAAGCAATAGTAGAAAACTGCATTTTAGTTCACGGACCCATTAAACGCATACTAACAGACATGGGTACCGAATACAAGAATCAACTTTTCGAGGAAATATGTAAACTACTGAAGATAGAAAATAAAAGAAGCACTCCATATCACCACCAAACACTAGGTACAGTAGAACGTTCACATAGAACATTTAATGAATACATAAGGTCCTATATTTCAATAAATAAACTAGACTGGGACCACTGGCTCAAATATTTCACGTATTGCTATAATACGACGCCATCAACAACCCATGGCTATACACCATTTGAGCTAGTTTACGGTAAAACTACCACACCTTACGACTTCACATTAAACGGTAAAGTTGATCCAATCTACAATATAGATGACTACAAATCAGAATTAAAATTTAAACTACAGACAGCTCAAAAACGAGCGAAAGATTTACTAGAGAAAACAAAGGTAAAAACAAAGGAAAATTACGATAAAAAAGCAAATCCACAAAGTATTCTAGCAAACAGCATGGTCTACCTAAAGGATGAAGCCGGCCACAAGCTGGACAGCATCTTTAAATGCCCATATAAAGCTATAGAAACAGACACTCAGGGTAATTGCAAAATCGATATAAACTCAAAAACAACCATTGTACATAAAAACAGATTAAAATTAGCATAATAAACTTTTAAAAACGTATTTTAAGACTATCCTGGCCAGGACTAATACATTAATACCTAGATTAAAATTACTAATTGTTAACGCCAAATACATAAATATTATATACAATTTTAAAAAAAAAAAAAAAAAAAAAAATAACAAATGTTTCATTATTAACCTTTCACATATTATAACAGTGCATTATCACA
Organism: Tetanocera ferruginea; assembly: GCA_958299015.1. Taxonomy (NCBI): domain Eukaryota; kingdom Metazoa; phylum Arthropoda; class Insecta; order Diptera; family Sciomyzidae; genus Tetanocera; species Tetanocera ferruginea. The sequence continues at coordinate 109,574,586 of OY282640.1, forward strand.
ACATTTAAAACAGTCTAAAATTAAATAAAATTAACGAAGCAAAAAATTTAATTTATATGAAATGTCAATCACAAAGATTTCAAAGATAAAGAAATAAAATGTTATTGTTATTATTATTTATATATATCCTTACTGCATTTAAAAGACTCCGTCTTGTTTGTGAACAAATTTTCTTTTTAAATAAATATATAAATACTTAAAATTCACAAATACAAACTATGTAAATTTTCCAAATTAAATCTTTTACAATAAGGTCAAAATAAAAATATACACAAGAAACCAAAAATCTTTTTACAAATTACATATACAAGTAAACTAAACAACAAAATACATTTGACACCCCAAGCAAAATTCCATTGTACAGCATGATCATTCAAATCGTCTCTATTTGTATGATCACGCTTTCCAAAACGGGGAAGGTGTAGTGACTTAAGTCAAATGTAGGTCAACGTGGAAACAATAACCAAGTGATAAGCCAAACGGACATATGACCCTTCTCGGGTTATTACTCCCTTTTACACTCATTCTTTTATTGCATTTTTTATTGCAACGAATGCGACGACATATGATCGCCGGACAAACCCAAGCAGAAAGTCCAAAAGACAAATTGAAACCGAAATAGTTTGACACATTTCCCAAATGTGTTAATCACCGCCTGGTTATTGTTTTCAACGTTATATACATAAATAGAAGTAAGTAGAAGTAAGTAGTCAGTTGGACATAAGTTATTAAACTACATAAATTATATAATAAAACATAACAGTTCTGGTTAAGCGTTTTCTTAGAAAGGAATGAACTAATGCAGGTATTTCACATTATAGACATACTTTCGTGGTTTTCTTATGCACGAAAGTATGTCTATACCAGAATGCATTTTGTAATAACAAATTATGCATATCCGAATTCATTTTTAATCGTTGTACTTGTAAGCCTTTCAATCATAAAGAAATCTTACGACTTAATTGATTTTCTCGTTTAAATGGAAAATTGTTTGATTCGTTGTGTATACAATCTGTCGCTGTAATTTCAAATTTTTAACACTTTGTAACCTTGAACCTTCCACAAACATTTAAAAGCCTGTATATTTTCTTGTTGTTTTTTTTTTTTTTAACTGCTTTCTTATATGTTTTACTTGTAACATGTTTTGCTTCATTACTTAGCCTTTGATACTTTTAACTCTTTAACGTCTGAGGCCTCGAACTTCGTCAGAATAGCTCCTTTCTCTTGTATAGCGTTGTCCACCTGATCGACTCAGTTTTATTGCTGCTACGGCCAACTCGAACCAGAACTAGGACCACGATTATTGATACGGAAAATTTTCGTGTAATAAATGTGTAGTTTTGATTTTTATAAAAATCTTATCGTAAATATTAATTTTTATCTTGTAGTATGGTAAATGAAATTTGTGAGTTTTCTCTTGTATAATTTTAATTTAATTTCTTAAATATCTCTTACAACTTTTTAATCTTTTGTATTTTAACCCTCTATTAACAAATAATTAATTTGAAATTGTTTATTGATTAAGACCAATTTTCTTTTCATTTAATGTTTGAAAACTTCTTTTCAAAAATTAAAAATTCAATTTTCAAATGCCTTTGTTAAATTAAAAAAATTAATGAATACCTTTATCTCAACGAATTTAAAACAAAAATTTTTTTTTTTTATCTCAAAAAAAAATTCAATATCTCTGTTTATTGGAACTTATTTAGTTTCGTTTGATTTTATTTTCATATTTTTGGTTTAATTTAATGTTTGATTGAATTTTTAATGTAATTCTAATTTTAATTTAATTTAATTTTTATTTTTATAACATAATTTAATTACTGTGAAACAACTTCAGTAAATTATTATGTATTTTCTTAGCTTTTTCTTTTATTAAAATCTCAGTTGTAACCGGACTTTTTATTGCTATGACCTCATATGGGCCTATCCATATTGGTGAAAATTTATTTTTTCTAGCCTGATTTTTCATAAGTACTTTGTCACCAATTTTAAATTCTACAGGATTTAAAGAGTTATCAATATTTTTGATAATTCTTTTGCTCGCTCCTGGTTCTGTCTCACTAGTTCGTGAGTTCGTTGGATTTGATATTTAAGGATTTTTGAAGGATCTTCGGTGTTATACACCGGACTACATTTACGTTTGAGATTAGTTGGCATTTTCGAATTGAACCCATACAAAGTTTTGAACGGAGTTTGTTTGGTGCTTATGTGCGGTGTGTTATTGTGCAAATGCATTGCAGATGTTAACCACTGATCCCAATTTGACCCATCCTCTTTTGCAAAACTTCGTAAGTATTCTGCTAATGGACGATGGCTTCTTTCCAATGAGCCATTAGCTTGTGGATGGTATGGAGTTATGTGTAATTTCTTGATTCCTAACATTTTACACACATCCGAAAATAATTTCGATACAAAATTTGAACCGTTATCGATAATCAGAACTTTTGGAGTATTATGACGAGTTATAATTTCGTCGAAGAATGCTTTTGATACTGTACTAGCTTCAGCATCTGGTATTGCGACAGATGCAATGTATTTCGAAAAATCATCTTGAAAAGTAAGTATGTATTTATTTCCTGACACAGTCTCTGGTAGGATACCCACTATGTCCATGTAAACTTTATCAATTGGACGCTTCGGTGTATCTGTTAACACCATGGGCATTTTTGTTAATTTAGAACATTTATTAACCTGGCATTTTTGACATTCCTTAACATATTCTTTGATTTGCTTTTGCATCTCTTTCCATTTATATTCTTGCCTTATTCTGAAATAGGCTTTTAAAGCTCCTTGGTGCCCACCTAGTGGCAGATCATGAAAATCTCTCAAAATTCTTTGAATGTCTTTTGGATCGGTTAGAATTACTATTTCTTTATTCTGTTGGTCTAACACATCATCATATTGTTCACTAGATTTCTCTGCAGTTTCTTCCGTTTCAATTTTCGTTTCTTGTTCTTTAGCCTTTGACCTTGTTTGAACTATTACTATATCCTGCTCTTTTTGGGGTATCCTAATAAGCGCATCCGCATTTAAATTTCGTTTACCTGGTTTATATATAATTTCATACTCGTATTCTGAAAGTTTGTGCCGGAATCGTGCTAAACACGATGTTTGGTCTTTCAGATTTGCTATTCCCCTCAATGGTTGATGATCTGTATATATATTAAAAGGCCTAAGATATATTTATCCTAACAGATAAGCCCTAAAATTTTTCGTTGCCCAAACAATTGCTAAAAATTCTTTTTCTATTGTCGAATAGCGTTTTTCTGCGCTATTTAATGCCCTACTCGCGAATGCAATTGGCCTATCCTCGCCGACTTTGCCTTGCGATAAAACCGCACCTAGTGCCTCTCCACTTGCGTCTGTAGTTAATAAGAAAGGTTTTTCAAAATCTGGATAAGCTAAAACTGGAGACGAGGTAACTGCTTCCTTCAACGTCTGGAAAGCTTTCTGACAGTTATCTGTCCATTGAAACTTTACGTCCTTTTTAAGCAAATTATTTATTGGTAACACGATTTGTGACATATTTTTTATAAATTTTCTATAGTAATTTACTAAACCTAAAAATGCCTGAACTTCCTTTCTATTTCTCGGAACTGGTATACTTTTCACACATTCCAGTTTTTGTGGATCAGGCAAAGCTCCCATTTCCGAACATTTATGCCCTAAATATGCTATCTCACGACGTAAAAATTGGCATTTCTCTGTATTTAACTTTAAACAATTCTCCCTCAATTTCTGAAAAACTCTTCCAAGTCTTTCCTCATGTTGCTGTAAATTTTTACCATAGATTACAATATCGTCTAAATATACAAAACAATCTATCCCTTGTAGTCCTGTAAGTATGTGATTCATAAGCCTTTGGAATGTAGCTGGGGCTCCAGTTAGTCCAAACGGCATTCTGTTAAACTCATAATAACCTAACGACGTACTAAAAGCTGTATTTTCCTTATCCTTGCTATTCACTAAAACTTGATGATAGCCACTAGCTAGATCTAGTGTTGAAAAATATCTACAATGACCTAACTGATCCAGAATTTCGTCAATTCGAGGAATAGGGAAAACTTGTTTGATTGTGGCATCGTTTACTTTTCTGAAATCAATAACTAATCTCCACTTTTTCTGTCCGTCTTCCCCGGCTTTCTTTGGAACAAGCAACATTGGTGAATTCCACGGGGACTTGCTTGGCCTGATTATTTCGTCATCTAAAAGTTTTTCTACTTGTCTTTGTATCTCCTCCCTATGCATTTGTGGTAACCTATACTGTCTTTGATTAATTGGTGCTTGATCTCTTTGCATTTGAATGTCATATTTTAAAACAGAGGTGCATGACAATTTATCTCCTTCAAGCAAGAAAATATCATGAAAAGACGTTACTAAATTTTCTATTGATGCTCTTTCTTCAGTGTTTAAACTTTTGTCGAATTTCACGTCTACTTCCCTTGCACTATACGACGAGCTCGCATCCACTATGAACTCTTTAAAATTTGAAAAATTTGGTCTAAAATCTTTAGGTATGACACAATCATCCTTATTCGCATTTAGCACTGTTGCATATGCCATTTTATTCTTCACATTTGCTAACGTTTCACCTAAATAAACCCCCGGCATAATATCTTGTTTATGGATTACAACAACTGAAATATTTGTTTTTATCGGAATTTTAACCGTTTGTATTGTTCCTGCTTTAACACTTATCTCCTTATTGTAGCTTAAAGACCTAATCTCGTTTATCTGTTTTAGAGGTAATTCCACCCCAGTCTCCATGTGTTTACCATAGACTGTTAACGTCTTATTAATCGCATCTATAACTGAATTATTCCACAAACTATCCCGACCTAAAATACCATCTGCAGGCAACCCTTGTTCTAGTGCCACTACGTGTAACTTAAAACTTAAGTTCTTTATCTTATCGTGTTGGATCTCTACAGACCCCAATGTATCTACAAAACCTCCAAATGCTCCACTCAAATGTTTAATTTCCCTTGTATCTTTATTCAAATTTTTCTTTAATGTATTCAGTTTAACTAAACTGGCTTCAGCCCCGGTATCCACAAGTAAAATGAGTCGTCCTTCTATAGCATCCTTACATGGAATTTCTATGAACACATCATTGACTTTGCGAAAACCAAAACTCCTACCTTGTTCGTTCCTATTTTGAAACGTAAAATTCTTATTGTGTAACGAGTTTGCTAAATCTTTATCTCTTTCCTGAGAACTACTTAATATAGCTTCTTTTCCTAATGTATCTTTATCTGTTGATACTTCCGTCTTTGACCCAGTGGTGAGGATGTTTATTATCTTTTGCGACTTCAAACCATCCTCCACTATTTCTTCTTGCTCTGTTACCTTCAATTCTTCGATGTTTGAATAAAAATTAATGAATGACGTACTATCTTCTGTCGAGGTGCTCTCCGTTATTTCATTAGTTACCAAAACTTTAGTCTTTTCTACCGATGTACGATTTTCTGGTATTTTGTTCCCCATTTTCCTTGGTGTACAGATATTTACAATCTTTTTTGACGTGAAATCATCTGTGACTACCCTACTTGGCCCAGTTTTCCTTAATTTTTTGGGATCCCAGCTCATTGGCCTTGGCTGGGCCCTCAATAGTTTCCCTGTTTCAAATCGTATTCTCTTTTTGCAACACAATCCTGCATTTTGTGTCCTAACCTTGCACACCATTTACATCTTACCTCATATTTGTTTGATACTTGAACCATGTTGCCATTGCATTTTTGATTTATGTTATAATTATTCTGACTTCTGTCATAACTGTTTTGATTTCTATTTGTTTCATTGTTATTCATATTTCTGCTAGCTGAACAGTTTAAATTATATTCGTAACCATAAACTCTACACTTCTGACAATAAACTGGATTTTTTACTACGTAGCACTCAGCTCTTGTGTGCCCTATTCTACTACAAAATGAACATGTTAAGTTAACATTTTTAGACCTTGTATCCTCATAATTTCTTGTTATTTGAATTCCTGGCAGGTACTCTGATGATGAGTAAGCCCTATGACCTGCTTCAACCTCATGATCAGCCAACCTACATGCCACATCATTTTTACTGAAATTTATACAAAATGCCCTTTGATTTGGTCTCATATTTTTCCCTCTTTCGATAAGCCCAAATGCAATTATCGCTTCTTCCACTACACTCTCAAATGTTCCTGTTTTAACGTTTAGCATATGTATTCTCAGAGTTGAATCCTGCAGACCAACTCTGAAAGTTTTAATCACAGTTTTATTTAATTCACTTAAAAGTGCGGACACACCGTCTTTGTATTCGTTGTTAATTATATCTTCTGCTGTTGTTTTTATTGTACTTAACCGTCTTGCATATTGTCTTATTTCTTCACCAGGTTGTTGTAATGTTTTCTGTATTTCCTGCCATACTATATCTAATTCTTTTCGTTCCAAATACGTTTTCTTTATAAGTATAAATTCATTTAGATTTTTAAATTGTCTTGGTCTTACTAATTTGAAAGCATCTCCATAAAGTCTTAGTTTCACACATTGAATAAATTTTTCTAAATTCGTTTCTCCTACCCCTTGGAAAGCTAATTCTGTTCCAAGTATAAACTTATACACTTCCTCATGTAGCTCAACGGAGTCTGCTCCTGAAAATAGAGGCACAAGCTCCGATACTATTTTCGATATCTCGCATATGTTCATTCTGAAATTTTTTTTTTTTAAGGTATTTTCATTATCTTTTCGTTGTCTTTAAAATTTCCTGTGTCCTACAACAATTCTCGCCCTATATTATAGCTTCTCTGGGAATTTAATTCTGTAATCTAATGTAAAAATTTTTTGTTTTACTGGTTTTACACCTTTTTAATTATATTCTGGAGGGTCCGGTCAACTACAAGGAATTGGCTACGGAATCGCAGAATCTTTGGGAAGTTATTATTATTTATTTATTTGAACACGGGTAAGCGAGTTTGAATCACTATCCTTTTTTAAAAGGGACTTCTCTTTTTTAAAAAGGACTACCGGCTGCGCCATAATGTTGTCTGCAGGCCCGGTGACATCCTACCGGCTGCGCCATAATGTTGTGTGGGATTCTCCGTTGAACCCACACAACTCTGTTGTGTAACGTTAAAAATTAACTGTTACATCGTTATATTTATACTCACCAAATACTCCTTTCCTTTATCGGTGGAACCTGAAAGTTTAAAATTAAACTGCACTTCTTTATTGGTTAATTAACACTCTACTTTGTTTATTAATTTTACTCTTATTTATAGCACAGTTTTTAGTTTAAGATTTATAAACGATTAAATATACAAACTTACTAAAATATACAAACATACATATTATATTATTTACAAATATACATTCTTCGTTTGGTCACCTCGATATTTGACATCGTTGGCACCACGAATTTGCTTATTTCCGCGTGTTATATTCCAACACACATATTTTCAACAACAGCTGTTTATTAAACTAGAAACAATACATACTACATTGCAATTCAATCCACAAGAGTTCATTTACTTCCGCGATCATTTTCGAGCTATGTTAACAGAAGCGCAGCTCAAGTAGCTGGCCCGTGCTTAATTGCTATTTTAAGCTGACCTTTGCATTTTTTAATTTGACTGTAAACTTCGATTAGTAAGCATTGCAAAAACGCCGATCGCTTCACTTATGTTTGAGGCAGATCAGTGTTTGTAATTTATAATATGAAAAACGTCACTTGTGACGATTGAGTGCACGAACGAGAGCAGTGTCGAGGAGTAGAATTATTTTTATTTCATGACTTCAACCTGACATAACAACCGAAAATGTTCTGACGTTTGTCAAACAAAATAATTTAATAAGCCACAATGCATTCTGCTCATACAAAAAAAATAGGTAACAAACCCTCCCACGAGTCCTTCATTCTCACAGTTGCAGCTGAAGAGTTTGCAACTGATTTAAACTCTAATTTGTGGGTCAATAATATTCTCGTTTCTGAGTTTCAGCCTAAAAACAAGTCTAAAAGGTCCAACAAACTCGTCCGTCAGACTCAAAAAAAATAAATAGGCTATCATTTTACTATCAAAATGTAAGGGAATTTCGTACTGAGACGCATGACATATTTTTGTCAACTCAGAATTTTTCTGAGGATATTATTGCGTTAACGGAGACGTGGCTGAAGCATTACAGACTTAGAATTGTTTGATTCTCAATTCTCGAGGATTGGTCCCATGTGTTGTGCGAATGTCCTCTTAACAAGGATATTCGAGATTAAGGTTCCATGGGCATTGTTCAAGTAGCAAATGGAGAGTTTAATGTCAGTAATGCGCTTGCATTTAGTGAGCAAATTGACAGATTAAACAATTTCGCGTGGCAGGTGTTTACAAGACGCCGTATCAGGTGATTGGTTATTTATAACTTTTCATCTGATTGTTAGTTCGTAGATCCGACTTGATGGATCTTTGAGGTTTTATTCTGGCAGAATAAAGAACTCTTTCTGGTCACCAGTCCGGAGCTGTGATGAGCTCAACTAGTAGTAGCTTTGCTACGAGGTCTGACCAAGGACTTGAAAACTGGTACCACGGGAAGTCAGCGGCCCCTGGCATTGCCAGGCTGACTTGTTGGGCTGGCCCTTCGGGGAGCTTCGTGGTGGTTGTGGTTTACTACCCATATCGCGGGCAGAGCTACCTAGCTCGGTGTGTGAGTTGCATTCTCAACTCGGGCGCCGCAGTACGGAAGAGCTGTTAGATAGGCCTCCACCCAAACGAAGGGTTGCGACATGTCATCACAACATTTTGCTAATTTGGTACCTTTGAACTCTCAAAGGGGCGTTGGCCGACGCAATGTGTCGGTCCAGTGTTTAGAGCACCGTAGAATTAAGCCTTCACGGCAGGTGTCTACGTAAAACACATTTGAATTTTGTGTTGGTGGTGGTGTCTTAGTAGCTGTAAGGAACTCCTTTGTTAGTTCCTTTAGAAGGCAGATCGCATAGAATACATTATAAATTTACTTGACATTAATGACGACATTTTATTGTTGGGCGATTTTAATTTGCCTTACTTAAAATGACATTCTTCTGACGATGATACACATTTATGTGTATCTAATTCGAAGACCCGCCAAGAACATATATTTATTGATAATATATGTTCTGACTTACAACAAGTGAGTTGTATTTATAATAGTCTTAATCGACTTCTTGACCTGGTCTTAACTTCAGACAGTAACAATGTCATTGTTAAGAGGGCCTTCAATACTCTTACAACTGTTGATGAATACCATCCACCATTGAGTATTTGGTATAAATCAGATAGAAAAAATATAGTCAATTCAAATTCCATAGACAAAGTTTATGAATTCAACTTTAAAAAAGCTCACCTTTTGAAGTTGAATAATTTGAGTCATAGTAAACTCAATGTAATACATAAATGAAAATAATCTTAATAATTCCATTAGTTATTTTTATTTGGAACTCTTTGCTATGTTTTCTTCAATCCGTACTGTTACGAGGAAATAAAAGTCTTCGAATTTTTTGAAAATTATAGGAATTTTATTATATTAAAAAATTCTTTAGTCACCTCGCTGATCTAAGCCAACTTCTTGCTTCGGAGTTTCAATTAAAAAGAAAGCTAACATTTTTTCTGCTCAACTCAACTCGATTTGACATTTTTGCAAAACATGTGCATTTACTGACATATGACATTAAGCGTTGCCAGATTATTCTGAACACTCCCCCCCGGTATGTCCTTTCGAGGGCCTACCTCATCCTTTAAAGGCTTGATGTCCAGTACCGCAAGTTTTGCTGCTAGCTTCACGTTTTCAAAAAGTTTTATATAAAAATTCTCTATCACAAAATATTATGGTTACATCTGGTGTTCCGCAAGGAAGTCATCTTGGACCGGTTTTATTCTTACTATTTATTAATGACCTTCCCTCGGCAATTAAACATTGTGACGTCTTAATGTTTGCTGACGATGTGAAACTTTTTCTTACCTACAAGTCACTCGACGAACAACATCTTTTACAATCTGATTTAAACAGACTAGTGGATTGGTGTAACTTCAACCTATTAAACCTTAACTTAAAAAAATGCAAATCAATGACCTTCTCACGTAGAACTGCTCATAGCACAAATTACACTATAAATAACATCCATTTAGAAATTGTTCATAGTTTTGTTGACCTTGGTGTAATTATGGATCCAAAACTTCGCTTCAATTTCCACGTAAATTTGGCTGTAAATAAGGCTAGAGGTGTTCTTGGTTTCATTAAAAGATGGGCGAAAGAATTCAATGATGCCTTCACAACTAAATTACTATATATATCTCTCGTAAGACCTGTTCCTGAATATGCTTCCGTAGTATGGAACCTCAATATCAGGTCCACATTGATGCAATAGAATCGGTTCAAAAACAGTTTTTACTTTTTGCTTTACGTCATAATCGTTGGAACCCAGATATTATTCTTCCTTCGTATGAAACCCGCCTTAAGCAAATTTTACTGCCTTCCCTGAGAAGTAGAAGGATTGTGCTTAATGTCACCTTCCTATATAAATTACTTTGTGGTGAAATTGACTCCCAATATATTCTCTCATCTCTTAACTTTAACATCCCAAGAAGAGGATCTAGACATTTTGTGCTTTTTAAGTTGAGCCAGTGCACATCAAATTTTGCCCTTCATGACCCTTTACGATGTATGTGTAGTGATTTCAACAATAGCTACAGCTTAATTAATTTTTGTGATTCGGTGGATGCCTTGAACCGGAAAATGATTTTACATTTAAATAATTGATACATTTTAGAATTTTGTTTCAAACATTAACTCGGTTAATAATAGTGTTATATTCTGTTAAAATGTTGGCTGAAGTAATTCCATATATTCGAGACCGTTTCATTTGTTTTTCCTTTATAATATTGCGTTTGATGAAGTAAACACCATCGAATATGATATGTATGCTTGAACTTGTTTGTTTTTAATCAAAAAAAATTTTAAATTTTTCTTATTCATTTGACTTATTAGTTATTTAGTTTGGTGCGCAAGAGTTTATCTCTTTTCCATGCAAGTTTATGCCTGCGTTGGCCCAAATACATATCCAATTAATAACATTAGCACGGTGTTCCAAAATTACATAGTGACCCGTATATATATACACATATATGTTTGTACATATTTACACGTATATATCTGCGTTATATTTGGAATTGGTTTGGTGTTTTAAGAGTTTAATCTCTTTTCCACGTAGGATCTTGGGTTTGATAGTGGCCGCAAACTTACTAATAGTCATATTATTTATAGTTACTATGGTCTCTTTGTTTTAGAGTTATATGTAAAGTTTATTTGATGTTGTTTACTTTTTTAAATTAGAATATTCTTAATAAATTCGTGTTTTTGTATAACATTTTTAAGTTCCGCTGAAAAGCCAGTTAATGTGCTCAGTGGAAATTCATACGTCGCCAACTGGGTGTGTGTTTTAGTACGTAGGTGCATTCTGTCTGTTCCGGTTGATCCGGATAGATTTTAGAATGTAAGTCGTGCATGCGTATAGTACGGGCTATACGTATTTATGAGATTTTCTCACTCCTTTGGCGAATCCAAAAAAAAAAAAAAAAAAAAGTGCCATTGCAATGAAGTGCTTCTAAATGCATTTACTATCTTATTTTAGTCTATTTCAGAAAATGCTTCCGCTAGTTCTCGATCGGCTCCTTTAAAGTTGGTGCCATTATCGCTCCACATTTCAATTGGACCGCCACTTCGCGCAATAAAATTCCTCACTGCGATTATGCACGAATCAGCCGAAAGGGAATAAGCCACCTCCATGTGTACTGCCCCGGTTGTAAGACATGTCAGGAGGACACCATAACGTTTTTCGCAACTTCTTTTTTTAACGGATACAAAAAGGGGGGTCCGAAATAATCCACGCCAACATATGAAAAGGGTTTGCAAAAGGACGCGAGCCTTTTGGGATGGAGCACTGCCATTTTAGGTGGTGTTGGCATAGCACTATTATTGCGACACTCTTGACACTTTCGACGAATGGCGTTGATAACTCCTCTCAATTTAGGAATCCAATAGTACTGACGGACCTCGTTAACAACAGTCTCGAAATTACTATGATGGTATCTTCGATTAAAATGGTCAACAATTAAGTGCGTAATATGATGGTTTTTAGGAAGGATGACTGGGTTCCAGTTACTTGCGATTGGTACTCTACCACCAAGACGGAGCAAATTGTTTTCAGAGCTTGATTTGGGTACATTGTTTTTTTCTGATAATAAATTTATTTCTTCACTAAACTCACTTGTTTTTGCATCTTTAAATAGTAGCTGTTCTGCTCGTTGCATTTCCATCATGGAAGGTCTCCTGGGAATATTGGGTATTTTTTGCACACTATTCATCCAAATTTGAGTTAAGTGGACCAATGACGATGTTACTCGAAGCAGACGGGCCCATGTCGAAAATCGTTCAGGCTCTATAATCAAGGGATAATTTGTCTCTGCTTTGCCAGTAGTATGCACTCCAATACTTGCACGAAGCTCAATATTACATAAAACTTGATTTTTACTATCTTCATGTGGCCACTCATCAGGGCCCAGTTTCAAAAAATTTGGTCTCTTAAACCATCGACTACTGCTTGAAAATTCTGGTATTCTTTTCCATTTCGTTGCTTCGTCGGCTACATTTTCTTCACCTGAAACTCAACGTCAATCAGAATAGTTATAATATCTTGCTAACACGAAACGCAACGAACTGCTGATAACGCCGATGGTCCGATCTCAACCATGGCAGCACTGTGCGAGAGTCTGTCCAAAAGACTTGTCGTGTAAAACGCAGTGAATGAGTATCTTTCAGGCTTCTAGCGAATCGTGCTCCAAGAACAGCAACCTGAAGCTCCAGACGTGGTATGGACATAATCTTTACAGGCGCGATTAGTAAATGTAGTACACTTGCATCGCCCGCGAAATAGCCCGCAATCTCATCCAAAAACCGATTAACAAATCGCAAGTCTTAATTAGAACTTGTGTACCAAAACGTAAGAGGTCTTAATTCCAAACTTTCTGCAATGTTCATTAACAGTTTTGATTTCGAATATAACATAATAATTTTCACGGAGACTTGGCTTCGCTCTAATTTTCTAAATTCTGAAATAATGTGTAAAAATTATCAAATTTTCCGTAAAGACCGTTATAATAAGATCGACACCAGTGAACTGGAGTTTATCTGTGTTTCAGTTAAATTAAATAATTGCATTGCTTATCTTACCTGTTCTTACATTCCTCCTAATTGTGACATATCAATTTACTTAAGACATATTAACGCCATCGAGCAAGTTCATAATATGTTAAAAAATAACGTTGTTCTTATTGTGTTGGGCTATTTTAACCTACCCTTTGTGTCTTGGAATTCGACAGATGATTCTTCATTTCTTACACCTGTTTCCACTAGTAATTGGATAAATGATTTTTTAGATAAGTTATCTGCCCTGTGTCTTCAACAAGTCAATAATACTTTTAATAAGAACCATAGAACGCTGGACCTTGTGTTTTTAGATAGATGCACTACTGTATATCTCAATCGCTCAAACCCTGTATCTTTTCCGGAAGATAAACATCATCCAACTCTTGAAATAACAGTATTACTTGCTCACGAAAATGAAAATAAACTTACACCTGATAAGCGAAATACAAAAATATATAATTTCAAAAGTACAGACTATGTTAAACTCAACGCCTTACACTCGCAGACTGACTGGTCACCGATTCTATCTATTAAACCACCGTATTCATATTATGACGTCGAAACCTCGGTACAGTTTTTTAATGATACTTTGCAAAGGTGCTTCTTATTGTGCGTCCCAACAAAGCAAAATAATTCTAAACCCTTAAGTCCACCCTGGCTAACAAGTGAACTTAAGTCACTAAAAAATTTAAAAAATCGCTTATTTAAAAAATATAAAAAATCTGGTTCTAATATAGACTTTGCTTGTTATTAATCTTGTCGTTGCAGATACCAGCAATTAAATAAACAGTGTTATTCTGCTTATATAGCCAACATCAAATCTCAATTTAATGATAATCCGAAACTCTTCTATACTTTTGTTAATTCAAAACGTAAGGCTTCCAACTTTCCACCCCTTATGAGATTCAATCAAGAGGAATCGTCTTGTGACAATGTTATTTCCAAGATGTTTGCAAGCTTCTTCAAATCAACTTACTCCAATATCTATATATTAATACGCAAACAAAAAGTTTTGGGTACACTTTTAACTGTGTTAATGTCAATATATTTACATGATACTTATATCGATGGAAAGGTATTTTTGAGTAGAAGTGCAGAATAATATTTTTATTTGAATAGGATGTCATTAAGATAGGTTAATTGAAGGAAACGTAAAAACACCTTTTTCCCAATGGGTTTTATCAGAAAAAACATCAAAATATGCGTCATAGCTCTGTTAAGCATCGCTGTTGTAGCCTACAGAAAGAAGAGTAAATGCGAGCGTAACAGTGAGATGGACAGAGATTAACAGAGCTATGTCGTATTGTTGTTGTAAAGGCTTTTTCTCAATTTCACTCTCCTTGAACACACTGATAGCCTGAACAGAATGAACATTCTGCTTTAGCGTTAACAAAAAATCTGTTGAGCAGGTGTTCATTCGATTAGTGATTGCTGATTGGATTAGTGTCGCTGGCACAACGCACTTTTGGAAAATTTTAAGTTTTCGCTGGAAAATAACTTTTTTAATAAAACTTTATAGGACGCAAGTTATACTAGCCCAACAATAAAGAAAAAGGCAAGCTTAACTAAAAAGAATTTTAACGAAAATGTGTATTGAGCAGAGGAGCAAATCGGTGCACACCAAAGAAGCCTCCGGTCACCATTTGGTGCAAAATGTTAAAAAATGTAAAAAATAATTTTATAATTCCGAGACAGCTATGGTGTACGCCGATTTGCTCATCAAAAACAAAACAAGGCATGTTCAAGTTACAAGTGCAAACTGAGTTAAGCTTTGCACTGGTAAGTCAAACTTAGCTCCCTGTGTAGACATATCATAAGCATGTTTAAGGAGGGTGTAAGGGTTTCAGCATAGAAAAAAAACACTGAATTTTTTTTAAGAGTATGAGCAAATTTATTAAAACCTTTCGTAAATTATTAAGTGTACTTTTACCAATATTCTGTAATTTTTTTTCCGGAATATTGAAATATTGAAAAACAAGCCGTGACAGAGCTTTTCCCGGAAATTATGTGAAATCAAAAACCAAAATCCCGGATATTTTAAAATGAGCTTCAAAAACGTTCGTTTGATTTCTAAAACGTTCCTTTGGTTTTTTAAAATAAAAATTTTAAAATCAGCTTTTAAAACGTTCATTTGATTTTTGATTATGAATATTTTAACATTTATAATTCTTTTTGGAAGTGATCATTTGAGCGCAAGGATCACATCAAATGAATTTGATTATGTGGGCTATGAGTGGGTATGAATCTTTTATTGAAAAGTTGATTTAGATAAAATTTATAATTGACAAACATAAATTTGTTGTTTGTTTTTTCTTAAAGTTGAAGCATCACCCTTTCGTTTTTGAAAAAAATTTAAATATTACTTTTGAATTTGAAAATGTGCGTTTTCATTTTTCTGTGGCGTAAAACGTTTTTGAAAATATTCATTTTACTTTTCATTCTAAAATTTTCGTTGTTGCTTTTAACATGTTTAATTTTACTTCTGAGCTTGAAAATATGCGTTTTCATTTTTGTTTGATAAAAAATGTTTTAAAAGTATTAATTTTTCTAAAAAACAAACAAACAAATTGGCCATTTCAGCCCTTGAAAGAACTTTGACCGAGCTTCTTATCATCAATTGTGTTGTGTGTTATTAAATGTTTGCACACAATTAACCGAGAACTGGACCTACACGTTTTATGCCGACTCCGAATGGCTAAAGTCGTTCTCACATGGCATTATTTACTCTCTGAGGTTTGCCATTGTCTGCAGAGAGGTGGTGACCGATCTGAAAATTTTTTTATTGATAAAACTTTTCGCCGTGACTGGGGATCGAACTCGGGCTCCGAGCGTGCTAAGCCACACACTTAGCCTGCACGCCACGGTCACCACGGTCACCATTAATTTTTCTAATCAATTTTAAAGTGTTTTAAAAAAAAAAAAATTTAAATTAAAAATAAAAATTTTAAAAACTACCAGGTTTCAGTTGCTTTCGAAAATTTGTTTTCTCAGTGATCGGAAACTTCTTTAACCTTCCCGGCGTTGCGTTAACGCAACACGAAGTTTTACTTCACAAAATACAGTAAAAAACTAAATCATTTAAAAAAATGTCCATGCACGTATTAAAGGCGCTCACAAGCTTTCAGGCTATGTGCTCATTATTTTAATTATTAGTCAAACAGTTTTTGCAAAAACCAGAATTTTTGAAAATATATTTTTTTTTAATTTTTTCAAACTTATTATATATTTAGTGTTACTTTTATGTGCACATTCCTGTGTGTTAAAAATGTGAGAATGACTTTTTTTTAATGATATTTTTTTAATGAATTAAACCTATGAAATCGTAGTGAACGATTTGTTTATCGTAGCGCTGACGCAACGTGAGGAGTTCCCCTGCTTAAGTTTGTTCTATGTTGCAAATGGTGACACCTACAAAAACTTTTAAGCATTTTCAACTTGGATTCAATTGTTTTATTGATAACATTGATAACAAATTCCACATTTTTTCATTATTTCTATATTCGCTTGAGAGTAGAGTGGTTTGGTAGAAATCATCACGTACTGTGAGTAATGCTGTGTGCGTATGAGTGCGAGTATAAAAATTCGAGCAACATAACAAATGAAGGGGGAATGCAACTCTTTCTTTCTTGGAATATCTCAGGTCACAGGTGTTTCATTGGAACAGTTATGGATTCTTTCGAGCGTTTGAACAAAAATTATGAGTCTATGACCAATCGGATGCAATGAAATTATCAGAGGAGGTTACGGATAAGTCATTGGAACTTTAATGAATTCAATGAAGCTTATGGATGGAAATAGATGATTTTATGGAGAAAAATTGTTGATTCGATCGGTTTCAATGCGATTGTATTGGAATTTTAATGAATTCCTAGGAGGATTTGGACAAAAATGCATCATTCTTATATATTAATACGCAAATAAAAAGTTTTGGGTACACTTTTAACTGTGGTAATATCAGTATATATTTACATAATACATATTTACAATATCGATGGAAAGTTATTTTTGAATAGAAGTGCAGAATATTATTTTTATTCGAATTGGATATCATTACGGTAGGTAAATCGAAGAAAATCTAAAAACACCTTTTTCCCAAAGGGTTTTTTCAGAAAAAACATCAAAATAAATGCCGACATAGCTCTGTTAAACATCGCTGTTGTAGCCAACAGAAAGAAAAGTAATTGCGAGCGTAACAGTGAGATGGACAGAGATTAACAGAGCTGTGTCGTATTGTTGTTGATAATGCTTTTTCTCATTTTTACTCTTCTTGAACAGAATGAAATTCTGCCACATCAGAGTAAAAAAAAAACTGCTGAAAAATCGCGCCTAATTTTTACCATTTTTTCTTTCTCTCAGGGCGAGCTGAAGTTCAAAATTTCGAAGATCGAAATTTGACACATGAACTGTGTTTTTTTTTTTGCATAAATGTGATAAGTTTTACTGCCCATAAGGCAATGTCAGCACTGCTAGCATGAATTCGTATGAATTTTGTGCGACTGCTGCGCCCATACACAATTATAGTTTAACTTAAATGAACTGAAATCTGCATTTTTTTTTTAAGATTTAAGGTGCATTTATTTTGTATTGACACTAAATTAACAAACTGCCCGTGAGATAAAAAAATCAAGGCTCCCCATATAATTGTTTTGAAAATATTAAATTTTTATTAAATCTTTTCTTTTTCTTAAAAAATAATTAAATTTTAAAATAATTTCTTTAAAGCAAAAGATTTATGTCTCCAACAATTAAAAGTTATAGCCTCGAACTTATTTCAACAATCTCGGCAAACTTTGTCGTCCGCTTTGATCTTTTCGTAAAATATAGGGTAAAACTGATTTCTGTTGTAAAAAATAAAAGCTCAAATTTTTATTTTTGATTTTCTTTCAAAACCTTTAGCGCATTTTAGGTGAATTTATTTTGTCTTGCCACTTAATTATTAAACTATCCGTGCAAACAAAAAAATCAAGGCTACCCATATGATCAAAACATTTTTTTTTACATCTTTGACAAAATTAAATTTTTTTAAGACGTTGTTTTTGCTAATTTTTAAAAAATTAATAAAATTTAAAATTTCTTTGAAGGAAAAAACTTTATATCTCCAATCAATTTAAAGTTATTGCCTCGAACTTATTTTAACCATATCGCTTTGTCTGCATATCTTCTATATATGAATACGCAAACAAAAAGTTTTGGGTACACTTTTCACTGGGATAATGTCAATATATTTACATAATACTTATATCGATGGAAAGGTATTTTTGATTAGAAGTGCAGAATATTTTTATTCGAATTTGATGTCATTACGATAGGTTAATTGAAGGAACCTAAAAACACCTTTTTCCCATTGGGTTTTTGTCAGAAAAAACATAAAAATAAATGCAGACATAGCTCTGTTAACGTCGCTGTTGTAGCCAACACAGGTTGTAAATTGCTGTTGTAAAGAATAACAGAGCTTTGTTGTATTTTTCTGCATATATCATTATATGCAGAACAAAATATTGGTCGAATTTCGACCACAGGCGATACTAGTTTTAATTATTAGTCAAACAGTTTTTGCAAAAACCAGAATTTTTGAAAATATATTTTTTTTTAATTTTTTCAAACTTATTATATATTTAGTGTTACTTTTATGTGCACATTCCTGTGTGTTAAAAATGTGAGAATGACTTTTTTTAATGATATTTTTTTAATGAATTAAACCTATGAAATCGTAGTGAACGATTTATTTATCGTAGCGCTGACGCAACGTGAGGAGTTCCCCTGCTTAAGTTTGTTCTATGTTGCAAATGGTGACACCTACAAAAACTTTTAAGCATTTTCAACTTGGATTCAATTGTTTTATTGATAACATTGATAACAAATTCCACATTTTTTCATTATTTCTATATTCGCTTGAGAGTAGAGTGGTTTGGTAGAAATCATCACGTACTGTGAGTAATGCTGTGTGCGTATGAGTGCGAGTATAAAAATTCGAGCAACATAACAAATGAAGGGGGAATGCAACTCTTTCTTTCTTGGAATATCTCAGGTCACAGGTGTTTCATTGGAACAGTTATGGATTCTTTCGAGCGTTTGAACAAAAATTATGAGTCTATGACCAATCGGATGCAATGAAATTATCAGAGGAGGTTACGGATAAGTCATTGGAACTTTAATGAATTCAATGAAGCTTATGGATGGAAATAGATGATTTTATGGAGAAAAATTGTTGATTCGATCGGTTTCAATGCGATTGTATTGGAATTTTAATGAATTCCTAGGAGGATTTGGACAAAAATGCATCATTCTTATATATTAATACGCAAATAAAAAGTTTTGGGTACACTTTTAACTGTGGTAATATCAGTATATATTTACATAATACATATTTACAATATCGATGGAAAGTTATTTTTGAATAGAAGTGCAGAATATTATTTTTATTCGAATTGGATATCATTACGGTAGGTAAATCGAAGAAAATCTAAAAACACCTTTTTCCCAAAGGGTTTTTTCAGAAAAAACATCAAAATAAATGCCGACATAGCTCTGTTAAACATCGCTGTTGTAGCCAACAGAAAGAAAAGTAATTGCGAGCGTAACAGTGAGATGGACAGAGATTAACAGAGCTGTGTCGTATTGTTGTTGATAATGCTTTTTCTCATTTTTACTCTTCTTGAACAGAATGAAATTCTGCCACATCAGAGTAAAAAAAAAACTGCTGAAAAATCGCGCCTAATTTTTACCATTTTTTCTTTCTCTCAGGGCGAGCTGAAGTTCAAAATTTCGAAGATCGAAATTTGACACATGAACTGTGTTTTTTTTTTTGCATAAATGTGATAAGTTTTACTGCCCATAAGGCAATGTCAGCACTGCTAGCATGAATTCGTATGAATTTTGTGCGACTGCTGCGCCCATACACAATTATAGTTTAACTTAAATGAACTGAAATCTGCATTTTTTTTTTAAGATTTAAGGTGCATTTATTTTGTATTGACACTAAATTAACAAACTGCCCGTGAGATAAAAAAATCAAGGCTCCCCATATAATTGTTTTGAAAATATTAAATTTTTATTAAATCTTTTCTTTTTCTTAAAAAATAATTAAATTTTAAAATAATTTCTTTAAAGCAAAAGATTTATGTCTCCAACAATTAAAAGTTATAGCCTCGAACTTATTTCAACAATCTCGGCAAACTTTGTCGTCCGCTTTGATCTTTTCGTAAAATATAGGGTAAAACTGATTTCTGTTGTAAAAAATAAAAGCTCAAATTTTTATTTTTGATTTTCTTTCAAAACCTTTAGCGCATTTTAGGTGAATTTATTTTGTCTTGCCACTTAATTATTAAACTATCCGTGCAAACAAAAAAATCAAGGCTACCCATATGATCAAAACATTTTTTTTTACATCTTTGACAAAATTAAATTTTTTTAAGACGTTGTTTTTGCTAATTTTTAAAAAATTAATAAAATTTAAAATTTCTTTGAAGGAAAAAACTTTATATCTCCAATCAATTTAAAGTTATTGCCTCGAACTTATTTTAACCATATCGCTTTGTCTGTATATCTTCTATATATGAATACGCAAACAAAAAGTTTTGGGTACACTTTTCACTGGGATAATGTCAATATATTTACATAATACTTATATCGATGGAAAGGTATTTTTGATTAGAAGTGCAGAATATTTTTATTCGAATTTGATGTCATTACGATAGGTTAATTGAAGGAACCTAAAAACACCTTTTTCCCATTGGGTTTTTGTCAGAAAAAACATAAAAATAAATGCAGACATAGCTCTGTTAACGTCGCTGTTGTAGCCAACACAGGTTGTAAATTGCTGTTGTAAAGAATAACAGAGCTTTGTTGTATTTTTCTGCATATATCATTATATGCAGAACAAAATATTGGTCGAATTTCGACCACAGGCGATACTAGTACCATTTAATATGTGTACTGAGCATCCTTATTTACCTCCAGTTAGCTTTTTTGAAACTCCAGTAATAGACTCAATTATTGTTATGCATTTCCTTCGTCAAGTTAAATGCTCTTTTTCGACTGGCCCTGATGAAATTCCGAGTTGCATTCTAAAGGAATGTGCTAGCAACCTGTGTGCTCCTCTAACAAACATATTTAATATATATTTGCAAAGTGGACATTTTCCCGTTACATGGAAAGATTCATATATTATAAAAAAAAAAAAACAAATTGGCCATTTCAGCCCTTGAAAGGACTTTGACCGACCTTCTAATGATCAATTGTGTTGTGTGTGTTATTAAATGTTTGCACACAATTGACCGAGAACTGGACCTACATGTTTTATGCCGACTCCGAACGGCTAAAGTTCAAGTTCTCAAGAAGCTTTACATCGCATTATTTACTCTCTGAGGTTTGCCATTGTCTGCAGAGAGGTGGTGACCGATCAGAAAAATTTTTTATTAAAAAAAAAAATGTTCGCCGCGGCTGGGGATCGAACCCGGGTTCCGAGCATGCTAAGCCACACACTTAACCTGCATGTCACGGTCACCACCTTCATTCATATATTCACATATTATACCCCTTCATAAATCTGGCTCACTAACTACCGAGGCATCGCCAAATTAAGCGCAATCCCTAAATTATTTGAGAAAATCATGACTGAACAACTAACCCCCTTCGTATCTTCTTCCATTTCTGTCACTCAACATGGTTTTTTAAAGGGTAAATCAACTTCCACAAACCTTTTAGAGTTTACAACTCGTGTAATAAAAGGTTTTACTTTGGGAAAACAGACTGACGTTATTTATTCGGACTTTAGCAAAGCTTTTGACAGCGTCAATCATAATCTTCTATTGAATAAACTTAAGCTAATTGGGTTTCCTGTAAAATTGCTAAATTGTATAGAATCTTATTTATCGCGACGTTTTCAAAAAGTTTTATATAAAAATTCTCTACCACAAAATAGTATGGTTACATCTGGTTTTATTCTTACTATTCATTAATGACCTTCCCTCGGCAATTAAATACTGGGACGTCTTAATGTATGCTGACGATGTGAAACTTTTTCCTACCTACAAGTCACTCGACGAACAACACCTTTTACAATCTGATTTAAACAGACTAGTGGATTGGTGTAACTTCAACCTATTAAACCTTAACTTAAAAAAATGCAAATCAATGACCTTCTCACGTAGAACTGCTCATAGCACAAATTACACTATAAATAACATCCATTTAGAAATTGTAGGGTAAGCTGGGGTAGATTTGACACCTTTTTTTCAAAGTGTTATTGCTCCAAAAATTGATGACCGATTCTAAAAATTTTGTATTCCCTATAAGCGTTGATTATTTAACTTTCAAACATAAATAGGAAATTGTATTATTAACGTCCTAACATATATTTTTTTAACATTTTCAAAAAAAAGTCGTTTTGTCAAATGTGCCCCTACCACGGGGCACCCTTGACATTTGAAGGGGAATATTTGACATGAATATTTACACTATTTAAGTAATCGAAAAAGCAGCCTTATTCAAACTAAAATTCAATATCTCTTTAGTTCGTGTTTGTAAGAGTAGAATATAATTATAGTATCGAATGTAACAAGATCAGTTCGATACAATTGATGTCTAAATTAAATATAGTAAAATTCACTCAATTTAAATAAAAACATAAACTTCGTTATTATTTCAGTTAGCGAGTAGTTAAGTGAGCAACAGTTATCTTTAACGAACTGCCAAAGTTAGGAATGAACATTGCCAGCAAAGATGTTATGGATACGAGTTAACAGGTTAGGTAGTTAAGGGCCAGTTAACGATAACCACAAGTGTCTTAAACGTTTTTGGGAAATCCACTGATGTTAATGCTCTGCATAAAAAATAATTTAAAAGAGAAGTGGTTGAATACTTGGGAAAAAATAATACTAGCATCACAGAACAACCTAAAAGAGTCAAAGCTATAGTTGTTACCAGAATTAACAATATCCTTAGACTTTCATTCTTCATTCGTTAATCAACGTTATGTTCTCTTCATGTCCTTTTATTTCTTCGGCAATTGATACCACCTATTTTATTACAACCAATCTAGAAATATATTAAAAAATTGTTAAATGATTTTTTTTTAGCTCTGAACCAAGGATATCAGGTGTCAAATCTATTCAGTCAAGTCTGCCTTGGTTCGTAAATGGGGAGATAGATAAGTAGAAGGGAAAGTGGAATCAAGACAACAAGTGTAGAATGTGTGGCGGAGCGCTATATTAACATGCGAATTTGAATCTGAGGCAAGTGTTATGCTTTACCTCAGTCAATTCGAGTTATTAAGCAATCTCATTTCACAAACATCTCTACCACCAACTACAACTTCCAAAGTCGTATATATTGATGAATTTTTACCTTTTGTTGATTAGAAATGAGGAACGAATTAAAGAAAGGTAAAAGCGTAGGACCATGACTAGACCGGGATTCGAACCCGGAACCTCTGGGTTGGCAGTCAAGCACGCTCACCGCTCGACTGCCGAGGCCCCAAAAATGTCAAAAGTGTTGGGGCACTTTTGACAAATGTCAAAAGATCCCCAATAAAAAATGTCAAATGTACCCCAAACGCTCTCGGCTTCTTTTTTTAAAGTTTTTTTAGTTTATATTTAGTTTTATAAAAATTCACTTATATTTTCAAAAACATAAATAGTTGTTTTTACCTTTTGCAAAAGATACTTTAATTAACTTGTATAGCTTGACCAGGAGGTCCTTACGTATCTATGCCGGAAAATAACAGTTACACGCGCAAAAACACAAAAACACCTGTTACTTTTTTTCATGTAATGCAAGAATCGTCAAACTGACGTGACGAACTGCAGTGGTGTGAATAACTGCAGTTAATAATAAGGTGGATAACTGCAGTGGTTCAGCCGTGATGATCACAATTACATACGCACCAACGATAAGAATATACTTTGACTTAAGTGAAATTTTTTCTTTAGGAATTTGTTACGGTAAATTTTTGTATGACAACGTATACATGTTAGACCGTTTTTTGGATGAATCGGGTGTGAGGATTTCATATCTAGCATAAGTTTTGCCCTAGCTGTGCACTTTTAAAAAAAAAAAATTTGAAAAAAATTCCTATAGAAAAAATTCACAAAATTGAGGGTGCGATGGGGTAAAGTGTACCTCCAACCCCCTTTTTTCTGTTTTTTTTTTAATAACTTTTCAGGCCCGAACCGAAAATCACCCAGGCAACATCGGTTTAAAAATCGACCCAGCCTAATTTATACACATATATGTTTGTACATATTTACACGTATATATCTGCGTTATATTTCGAATTGGTTTGGTGTTTAAGAGTTTAATCTTTTTTCCACGTAGGATCTTGGTTTGGATAGTGGCCGCAAACTTACTAATATTCATATTATTTATAGTTACTTTGGTCTCTTTGTTTTAGAGTTTTATGTAAAGTTTACTACTTATTTGATGTTGTGTACTTTTTAAATTCAAAAATTCTTAATAAATTCGTGTTTTTGTATAAAATTTTTAAGTTCCGCTGAAAAGCCAATTAATGTGCTTAGTTGAAATTCATACTTCGCCAACTGGGTGTGTGTTTTAGTACGTAGGTGCATTCTGTCTGTTCCGGTTGATCCGGATAGATTTTAGAATGTAAGTCGTGCATGCGTATAGTACGGGCTATACGTATTCATTAGATTCCACACTCCTTTGGCGAATCAAAAAAAAAAAAATAAAAAAAAAGCTCGAGTCTTGCTTCCAATGAGGACACAGTCAGCAACATTTGAATCAGAATACCTAAGGAAGCTTACAGCAGCGTATTCATTCTCACTTGCGTCTACAAAGGTATGCAGTTCTATGTCATTAAAAGAGTTGTAGTCGTCTTTTAAATTGCAAAGTGGAATTTTTAGACTCTCAACATCAGGCAGGCAGCTCAGCCAGCGCAGCCACTTCGTATACTGCTCTTCAGGAATCTCTTCGTCCCATGCACAGCCTGAACGCCAAGTTTCCTGAAAGATTATTTTTCCATACATAATGTAGAAAGCAAGTAGTCCTAACGGGTCAAAAATCGTCATTACCAAACTTAAAACCTCCCTCTTGGTTGGCCGTCGCTTACCTTGCAAAACATCCTGGTGACGAAAGCGTTTGGAAACTTTAAATATAAAAAAATCTTCCGTAGGGCACCACCACATGCCGAGAACCTTCTCCGTTGATATGTTGCTATCAGCGTCTAAACTTACAGCTCCGATGGGTTCAGTGACCCAGTTGCGCATTTTGAACCCACCTTTGGAATAAATTAAGCGAACTTCGCAAGCCAGTTGTGCAGCCTCTGATTCAGTGTCCAAACTATCTAACATGTCGTCAACGTAATGGTTTTCTAATATATTTTGCACTGCTCTTGGATTCTTGAGAGTGAATTCTACAGCGTTTTTGTTCTTCACAAATTGCGCACAACTAGGAGAGCAAGTAGCTCCGAAGGTCATCACCATCATAACATAGGCAGTTGGTTGCGTGCTTCCTAGCTCATACCATAGAAATCGATATTTGGTCTGTTTCGCGTATTTGTACTTGGTGGTACATTTCTGCTATATCACCGCCGATTGCTACTCGCCTTTGCCGGAACTTCCTTATTACTGACACCATGGATATGAGCTGGTCTGGTCCTTTTAAAAGCCGTGTATTTAATGAGGTCCCATCTACCTTCGCTGCAGCATCCCAAACCAGGCGCAGCTTTCCAGGCTTGTTGGGATTACTTACTGGAAACACAGGCAAATACCAGCAGCCATCTATATGGGTTTCTTCCTCACTTAATTTTCTTGCGTAACCTTTGTGCAAGTAATCATCTATTTTTTTCTTGTAACGCGCGTCCCAGGTCCTGATATTTTTGTATCTGTTGGTTTAAACAATATGCTCTACATCTGGCCATAGGCAGGCTATTAGGGAGCATCTTAGAAGAATCTGACCATAGCAAGCCAGTTTGAAATCTATCTCCATCTCTAAGTGTCATCCGCTCTAGTTGTTCAAGCGCTCTACGATCATCTTCAGAAACTTTTGCATCTCTTACCGCGACCTCCAAATTGTCTAAGCAGATGTAATTTTCTACTACTTTTAACAGTTCATCATTTGCAGCAGCATCGCACTCACAAACATGAAAAACATGATGGCGCTGGGTCGGTACTAGTATATCGTTCATAGGTCCTTTTACGGTCCATCGAAGGCGATTTTTTTCTGCTATAATGTCAGAGTTCTTATCTTCTCGACATTTCAATCCTAGACTAAGCTTACTATTATAAGCAATTGCGGGGCAGCATTGGAGTACAAGCTTAGTGGTAGTCCTCTTAGATGTTTATATTTTGCCTGAAGTGCATCTACATTTACTGTTTGATGAGGAAGATCAAGGGCTTTCACGGAACGTACGTTTTTAAGGGCAAATCTTTTTCTTTTCCTGGTTCGGAGATTTCCATGTGGACAAGCATAGACTCGTTTTCATACCTATGAGTGCCTGCAGTCCAACGTAAAGATAATGGCTGCAATTCTTCTTCAATCAGCGTCAACGATGATCCGTCATCAAGAAAGGCAAATGCTGGTAGTTGTGTACCATTTCCATGAAGAATTACTGGAAGGACTCGAAACAATATAGAATCTCCTAGTGTATTATTATTAAATATTAAATAGTGAGCGGAGCCATTCACAGCATCATGTGGGGAAAGAACAGCGGCATCGGGTATTGAATTAGTGTTGGTTTCAGTGCGTGGGCTCGAGTTTTCTTTATGTAGCAGCGGATGATGAAAAGACTGGCAGCCTTCGTTTTTACATCTTGAATAAACACCACAAGTTTTTGGGTAGTGTGGTTGTAAACATTTTCTGCATAGATTGTGTTTGCGCATCGCCTCCCATCTATCATTTCGATTAAAATTTCTGAAAACGAGGCAAGCGTTTACAGCCGGACAGCCTCCACTACAAACAAGGTATAGAACAGGTACAGAACAGCAAGGTACAGAACAGAATTAGATGGATGCATCTTTTCATCTTCTTGCGGAACACATATAATATTGATTTCTGACTCAGCTTGTACTGGTGGTGCCATAGCCACTTCAAAGCGGGCAGTTTGAGATTTTCTTATTCAGCGTTCAATATTTGTAACTCTTTGAGCCTTGTGTGGAGCTCGATCTTCCTCTTCATACATCTGAGCGCAAAGGTCCCTACGTCTTTTAAGCAGGGATTCCTTTTGTCGAAGAATATCTTATTTTTCACGCAAAAGTTGCATTTCATCGTGCAAGCGGCGTGCACTTGTATTAGATTAATGTGAATACGAAGACATGGCTCCACAACCTGGTGGAAATGGTGCGACGTTCGCAGCATTATTAGCAGCTTTTTCCTGTGCATGCTTAGGGTCAGCAGTGCCACAGGGGCCAGATGCTACAATTACCTGTTTCGGTGCTTTTTGAGATTCTATTGGAGCGTTGGCTGAAAGTTCAGGACAGGCTGAACAACGCCAATCGCAAAAGGCAACCGCAGTTGTGACACCGGCACATGAAAAATGGTACCAGCCATCACAGTTATCGCACTGTACCATCTTTGAGTTGTCCTGTTCAAAACAAGCTAAACAGCTTTGCTTCTTGTTCTCCTTTGGTGGCATAATCAAATAAGAATTTTTTAAGATATTACGAGGAAATAAAAGTCTACGAATTTTTTTAATACACTCCCCGAAATATTTATAAAGGCATTCTAGTTTCCTTACTTTTACTAGAAAAGACCAAGTATTTAATGAAACAAAACATGTTTAAATCTGAGCATCAATGTGTTTAATAAACTTTCAAAAACATCACTTGTTTCCCACAGTGCAATGAGAGTAAAAACAAAAGAACCGTTAGTATTGGTGTTTAAAATGCGAAGTAAGTATAAAAGCATAGTAGAAAACTTGTTTATAGTTAATTGTTAGCGATTATTAGAACAAGCACACGTAAGTGTTTTCTTCTTGAAGCAGAATAATATTAATTTTTTCTATTAACTTATTTTTTTTTTAAATTTTTACAGAATGCCACGTGGTAAAGCCTTAAACAATGAAGAAATAGGAAAAATTAAAGCCTACCATGAGGAAGGTTTATCTTATCGCGAAATTGCTAAGCGGATCAAAAGATCCAGCTACCTAATAGACAATTTTATAAAATTGTGAAAAAATTTCACTATAGACAATAGACAATTTTATAAAACTGAGTTCACATTTCAGCAGGATAATGCAGCGATTCATCGTTCAAGAAAAACACTGCTGTATCTAGAGAACAGTTATATCCCGATTCTCGATTGGCCCGCAATCAGTCCCGATCTTAACCCGATCGAGAATTTGTGGGCTATATTGTCAGCCAAAGTTTTTCATCATGGACGCCAGTATACACATGCAAAGGAGCTTAAGGATGAAATCAACAGAGTGGAAAAAAATTGAACCAGCAACCATCCAAAGTTTAATAAATTCTATGCCAAGGCGTTTAGAAGAGGTTATTAAGAACGCCGGCGACCATACATCTTATTAGATTTTATTCCACATAATTTTTTTTTTTTTTTTGTAATAATATCTTTAAGTGCCTTTATATATATTTCGCATATAATTTTTTGTTTTTATTTTGAAAGAATTAAAAGAATCTCTTTTATGTTTCAAATGTCCTTTAATGCTAAGTATCCTTAAGTGAAAAAATAAACTTGAACCTTAAGATTGGAAAAATCGTTCATATAATTTTTTATTAAGCAAATTATAGGTGTCTTTATAAATACTTCGCAGAGTGTATTATAGGAATTTTATTATATTAAAAAATTCTTAGGCACCTCGCTGATCTAAGCCAACTTCTTGCTTCGGAGTTTCAATTAAAAAGAAAGCTAACATTATTTCTGCTCAACTCAACTCGATTTGACATTTTTGCAAAACATGTGCATTTACTGACATATGACATTTAGCGTTGACAGATTATTCTTAACACCGTACCATATAGCCTCAAATTTGCAAATAATTCGACATACCTCTGGTACACTAAGGAATTAAAAACACTTCGCAACAACAGAAACAGAGATTGGAAGAAATTAGTCTGTATCTTAGACTCAAATAACCTAGAAACTTACAAATGCTTGTTTCTGGAATTTGAAAATCGCTCAGCTAAGCTATATAATGAACACGTAGACAATATAAGACTGAGAATATTGTCTGATCCAAGGAAATTTTGGAGATTCATAAATACAAAAAAGAAATCCGATGGATTCCCTTCATCATTTAAAACTCTTGACGGATTTACTGATAAGCCCGTCATAATATGTGGCCTATTTGCTACTCTTTTTAAAGAATCATTTTGTTCCGATTCTTTTCACCCTGATGTTGGGTATTTTGATTATATGAGTGCTTCACCCAAGGTTTCTTTGGAATCTATATCCTTTACCGCTGAGGATATTTTTAATATATGTAGGATTTACTCGTGAAATAAAAAGACAAACACTTGTCACTTTAATTTTAAAAACTTCAATTTTATTTATAAGTAATGTAACGAAGCTGTAGGTCTTCCGGCTCTATAGCTGAGGTAAAACTCAGTTGTTACCCAGGATCTCCCATTACAAAATTTGTTGGTTGGACAATTCAAAGTAGCCTTTATTTTAGATTTTTTAATTCTTTGTTCTTACAAATATTAAAGCTATTATGTAAGGTGGTGTGATGAGCAGTATGGTGATCTGGTGGTATTCTATCTGAGTGAGGCTTGGCTATATTGGCTTGGCTAGCATAAAACCCAGCGTGATGCTAATATCTTAAATCCTGTCTTTAGGTTCTCCTATGCCAAACGGCCTGACGGCGCGCTTCTAAAACAAAACCTAGTTTAAAATTCTTGATAAGCGACCTGACGGTACGCTCCTACTCGTCTTAACCACCGTACGGCCTGACGGCACGCTCCTGACTTCGATTCCTTATGCTAAGAGACCTGACGGCACGCTTCTACAACAAAGCCTGGCTTCGAATTCTTGCTAAGCGACCTGACGGCGCTCTCCTTATCTATTATGTCACTAAGCGACCTGACGGCACGTTTCTAGTGACTAGTCCCTACGCTTGTGACCTGGCGGCACGCTTCTAAAACAGAATCTAGCTTAAAATTTTTGCTAAGCGACCTGACGGCACACTCCTTATCTATTATGTCACTAAGCGACCTGACGGCACGTTTCTAGTGACTAGTCCCTACGCTTGTGACCTGACGGCACGCTTCTAAAACAGAATCTAGCTTTAAAATCTTGCTAAGCGACCTGACGGCGCACTCCTTATCTATTATGTCACTAAGCGACCTGACGGCACGTTTCTAGTGACTAGTCCCTACGCTTGTGACCTGACGGCACTCCTGTTCACTTTCCCTACAATTTCCTTAGCACAAGCCTCAAGCCTTACCTTTTATTCTTGTCGCTTGCTGGTCCGTCCGCTGTTTTACCATCCGCACCTTCGCCTTGTATTTTCCTCAGCTAATATCAACCTCTTTGATCCGTTGTCCGTCAGCTCCTCTGTGCAACCTGCACATTCAATGGTCTGCCAGCTACTCTGTTCAACCTGCACTTTCAGTGGTCTGTTCGCTACTCTGTGCAACCTGCACTAATAATGGTCTGTCAACTAATACCTTCTGTATCTTCTATCACTCAGCCACATACCTCTGCTGGCTTGATCTCGTCTTCTTCACTTAACAACGTCGCTGTCGCTCACTGTGCGTTGTTCTCACTCTTGTTGCTCTAATGTCTGTTTGTAATCTATTGTGTTAGTGTTGGTGCTTTCCAAGTTAAACTGGTTCTACTTTTTTGCGTCTCTCACTGCTGCCTGTGGTTGTTGTAGATCGTATGTTCGCATTGCTCTCTACGTTACTTTTGGCTGCTGCATATTTTGTTTTTGGTATCGCCTGACCATCCGCTATGTTTTTGCCGCATTGACCGCTTCTCACACCAGTTACATATATATGCTTATACATAGCTTATAATTTATGTCGGTACAGGGTGCTTTGTTGTACTTCATCTTATTTAAACTTACTTAATACTTCAAACTAATTGTTGTGATAAATGTAACGTAATTTAAAGAAATTCAAATTGGTATTCAATAATTTTATAATCCATAGTTATATCCAAAGAAATTAACAATATGTTCTTTTTTTTCAAAACAAATAATAAAAGTAAATAAAATAAAAATATATTAAATAAACTTGCTGTTGTTGGTTGGTGTTTGCTAGCTGTTGTTTTCATCGCTTGGTGTTTGTTGTTGTTGCTAGCTGTGGTTTATTTAACTAGCTGGTGTTGTTGCTGTGTTTGTTGTTGTCGCTAGCTGTTGGTGTTGTTGCGTGTGCGGCAAAACTTGCAACCAAGATTTGCCTCGTCACACTCCCCTCTTACTTCGCCTTGGAATCGACGCGCGTTGTTACTACGCCGCTGTGGGATATGAGAATGCGGTACCAGGTACCTTGTACCTGTCGTCGTCTCGACATTCTGTTCGATGGCACCCAGTTTGCCAGCAATTCATTTACGACGCTTTCTAATGACTCTGCTACCATTGGCACCTGCTGACTGCCGCCATCCATCATTTCCTCGGACACTTCGGCCACCGTCTCGTTTATGTTCGCCGCTGCTTTCTCCTCTACAACTTCCCAGAGTTCGTTGTCGAGTGGAAGCGTGTCACCCTGCTCATCAGTGGCTAGCAGCTCGGAAATGAACCTCTCGGTCTGTGGGGATAATAAAGCCAACGGCATGTCATGGTCGTCCTCCTTTTCTTCGGTCTGAGTGGACTGATCACATTGCTGACTGTCCTCGGTTTGGGTGGAGATACTCTTCACTCGGTGCGCTTGCGTTGGTTTAGGTTGTGGCTGCTTACCTGAACTCTCACTCATGTTGGTTACTAGCGCTGCGTTGTGCTCGGCTGGCTCACTTGTGGTCTCATTGCCCTGGGGCTCCCATGTCAGATATTCGGATCGTGGAGAGGGCGGAAACTCTACCCAGGGACCGCTGCTTGACTCTTCTTGAAAACGCGGATCTCTCTCCACCATCGTGGCGTGAAGTTGAAACACGCTTTGCCTCCACCCTTGTCCTTACAACTGGTCTCTTATGACGTTGGATAGATACCACTTTCCGCGACGGGGTACATAGTCTTCTTCTTCCTCGCTCGCGTTCTCCGGTTCTTCTGTACGCTCTTCGTCTTCGCTGCTGAGTGTTATGTGGCCATCGAACTCGTCATGTGGCTCGTGCGGCTCATCGTTGACATCTGGGTCGATTAGCTGACCTATGTCGCTGCCGCCTTCGCTGGTCTCTTCGTTTAAGCTTTCTTCGCAGCTGGGCAATATGTTGTCTGCTCGCTCGCTGTTGTCCTCGCTGTCGCTGCTGTCCTCAGTGCGGCTATGGTTAGTTACGCCTGCGCAACTGGGTCTCTCCTATGCATCGGAATGTCGTGGTTGGTTTGCATACCGCACCTTTCGACCATAAGTCGATGTCGATGGCTGTGGCTCGGTATCGCTGCTCTTCTCAGAATGGATTGGATTTCCGTTGGTGCTATTCGCTTGAGTGAATCGTACGTTCCGGACCGAGGGTTGAGGCTCCTCGTCGGTGACTCTGCTTCCTCTTGGGTCTTCTACCCGGTGAAGGCGAACACGTGGAAACTTTTGCCATGGCTCATCTAACCTCTCCTCCCAAGATGGGCTCAAACGTCGAGTGCGGGGTTGTCGCTGTTGCTCCTCTAGGAGATGGCACATAAATTTTTCACGTGTGCGTTCAAATTTGTTGTCCATACTTACGGGTTTTCTTATTTGAACTATAACCGGTGAGACGAATGCCTCTATTTTATATGGGCCGGCAAATCGTGGTGCCAGTTTTGCTGCAGACTTGTCAGCCGCTTTTGACAGATGGTGCTGTTTTACCCAAACTAATTGCCTCAATTTGGCATCCACTCTCTGCGCCTTAAATTATAATGTCTGGCCTGAGACTGCGCGGCTTGTTCCATATTTTTTTTGGCAATCTTGAAAATGCCTTTTATGCGTTCGGCATATTCATTCGGTGGAATCATTTCCTGGCCGGTTCATGTGGTAGACTCATCGAAAAGTGCGTTAGGAAGGCGTGGTTCTTGTCCTTGAACAATAAAAGCGGGACTATATCCTGTGGATTCCGATTCACTGGTGCTATATGCGAGTGTTAATTCGGGGAGTAAATCGTCCCATTTGTTCTGCTGATCCTCTGTGAATTGGGAAATCATCGTTTTTATGGTTCTATTCGTGCGCTCTGTGGGATTCTCCTGCGGTGTGTTTGGAGCAGTGAACCTTTGCTGAACCCCAAGGTCTTTTAGATAGCGTTGGAAATGAACTCACTCGTGATTTGGACTCCATTATCGGTAATAAGAACTTTGGGTACTCCAAACCTTGCTAACACCCGTTCTCTAAATGCTTTTATTAGTTGTTCGCTAGTAGCTTTTCGAAGCGGCATTATTTCCAACCACTTGGAAAATTTATCTACGAACACTATCAGCATCGTATTCCCATGCTTTGATCTTTGTAGCGGGCCCACAAAATCGGCGCAGACTATAGCCCAGGGTTCTTCTGCAAGGTGGGTCAGCATCTTTCCTGCTGGTTGTTGTTGACTGACTTTATAACTCTGGCAACTTTTACACCCTCTAACGTATTGACTTACGTCGCGAAACATACCTGGCCAGTAATATTTGTTCGCCACCCTGGCTATGGTTTTCCGTATTCCTAAGTGACCAGCGGTGGGTGTGTGGTGACTCAATGCCACCACATATAAACACTATCACAACATACAAAACACACACTTTCAAATATACACTTTCATATTTATCCAAAAAACTATTTTCTAAGAATCAAAATATTGTCAAGTATTATAAATCAAAAATTTTCATTTGTTAAATTATTATTCAATTTGTATTCGTTAAGAATAGTTCAAAAAAATAAATTATTAAAAAAAAAAAGTTAGAATTTAAATAAAGAATTTTTATTTGTGGTAACATCACCACAATTGGCGATCCTGCCAGGAGCGCAAAGCAAACGCCCACGATGACGACAACATCCAAAAGAATCTAAAAGACGAAATTCCGAACAACACACACAAAGCAGCAAGAAACAAAAAAAATTAATACCAATAAAAACCTAAAAAATTGAAATTGTAAACCTCTTCGATCTCCTATCTAAGCTGGAATATAACAGGAGATACACAGCAACACCATCAAAACCTGCAACATCAATTAGAGCCAGATCAGAACCAGGAACAGCAACACCATCAAAACCTTGCCAACAAATCAAACAAGTCCAACCCAAAAAAAATAAAAAAGGATTCGAGAAATTCTAGAAGCAAGAAACCAAGTGATAAAACGGTAAATTTCTCTGCCTCCTATATTGCTTCGAAGAACAGCAGCAACTCACGCACAGCTTTTATGAATTCATCCGCCTCTCTCTGGACGTAGTCGCCCGACAATTGGTTCCACACGTTCTCAAGAACTGCCACTAACAACGACAACAAAAAAGGAATCCTATACCTGCCGGTAAGGTAACACAACAACAACGAAATCAACAGCAACAGCAATAACAACAAAAGCAATACCAACATCAGCAATAACAACAGTAGCAATAACAACAACAACAACAACAACAACAACAGCGGCAATAACAACAACAGCAATAACAACAGCGGCAAAAAGAACAGCAGCAATAACAACAGCATTAAACAACAACAACTCCAGCAACTACAACAACAACAAACAACAACAACTACAATAGTTATGATAGCATAACCGACAACAACAACAACAGAGATATCGGAATATTAATTTTTTTTATTATTTCAAAAAATTTTTATAAGCTTTTGTAATATTAATTTTTTTTTACATTTTATAAAATTTTTTTTACAGGTTGCTTTTTTATTTTTAGCTTTACACGAGGCACACACTTAGCTTTTAAAACGTAACGACAATAGGGACGTAAGAAACCTATTGTCTCACATCCGTAGGCACTTCACTGCACTAGGGAAACACATTTTAGGTACACATTTTAAAAAATATGAGTCTGCAACACACACCACCACCCCATCCTAGACAACCCTCCACCCCTTACATACTTCTAACCCTCTCTCACACCTCTCTCATTTCAGCGAATGTGACCATCACCCTCCCAATCCATTTGATGCACCAATACATCCAGAAATGCAAGCGGCGTCAGTAAAATTGCCACAATTCTGGACCACTTGTCCCGACGCATGGTTTGCCCATGCAGAAGTGCAATTTCAGGCAAAAGGAATCACAGCTGACAAGACAAAGTACGAGTACCTCGTAACCGTGTGAGTACCTATAACAGTGCTAGACTTCATACAAAAACCTCCATCCTCAAATTTGTATGAAGGCTTAAAAATAACTTGAATTGACCGACACTCTTTAAGTGAAGCCAAGAGGTTCGACAAAATTTTGTCTGGCACTGAGATGGGTGACCAAAAGCCATCTCAATTTTATAGGTCACTTATAATGTTAGCCGGTACTTCAGTCAGTAAAGACTTAGTTTATAAAATTTGGCTTCGCAAACTCCCCAAAAGCCTTAATATTGCTTTGACTGGATCTGGCCATAGAGAGCTAGAGGAACAATTGAAACTAGCTGACAATTTGTGGGAAGTTATGTCAGAATCCGAAGTCGCTTCAGTTGTCAATAATGACCAGCGCATGACAAAAATCACCCAAAACTCTGAGCTTGCGATGATAACGCAATCGTTTTCTGAAACAACGTCCAAAATCCTAGAAAGTTTCAACAAACTAGCAATTGAGGTCCAAGAGTTAAAAAACGAACGATACCGTAATCATTCACGTTCGAACTCGAGAGAGAATAATTTCCCGAAGATTTTCAAGACGTAGATCCCTGTCAAGAAGTGTGTCACGACAACGACCTACCAACTGGGTATGCAGATACCATTTGAGGTTCGGCAGGGCAGCCAGGCAATGCGAACAACCATGCTCATTCGGTCAAAACGACACCCAACACAACACAACACAACATAACTCAACAAACTAAGTGACTCCATCATTGCGACGGCTAATGATGGAAGTCAAACAATACTCACACGCCGCCTTTTTATATACGATAACGACAATCTCATAAACTTTTTGATAGACAGTGGAGCAGAAGTTTCAGTACTTCCAATAAATAAATTCAAAGCCAACAAGAAAAATTCAGACTTAATATTAACAGCAGCTAACGGTAGTACAATCGCAACTTTCGGCAAGAAATTACTTAACGTAAATTTGAAACTAAGACGCGATTTCCCTTTTACATTCATACTAGCAGACATTACAAGACCCATCATAGGAGCAGATTTCCTTACGATATATGGACTCTTGATAGACTTAAAACACAAGAAACTAATTGATCCACTTACACAACTATCAGTTAACGCAATCACAGCATTTACAGAAACATCACTACCCAAACTAATTACACTAGACAACAAATATACAAATATACTCAAAAATTACCCATCACTAACAGCAGAACCCGACTACAACAAACCAGTTAAACACAAAACAGTACACCATATAACTACAACAAATATAAAATCGCCAAACAAGAATTTGACTTCTTACCAAAGCAGGCATCTGCCGTCCTTCAGACTCCATGTCATCGTCTCCACTACATCTAGTACCAAAAAAAGATGTGAACGACTGGAGACCCTGTGGTGACTATAGAAGACTAAACGCAATTACAGTCCCTGACCGCTACCCTCTACCACACATAAACAACCTATCTATTGACTTACACAACAAACATATATTTTCGAAATTAGACCTCGTTAGAGCATACCACCAAATCCCCATGGCCACTCAAGA
Organism: Tetanocera ferruginea; assembly: GCA_958299015.1. Classification (NCBI taxonomy): domain Eukaryota; kingdom Metazoa; phylum Arthropoda; class Insecta; order Diptera; family Sciomyzidae; genus Tetanocera; species Tetanocera ferruginea. The sequence goes on from OY282640.1 coordinate 109,611,591, forward strand.
CATACATAAAACCGCGATTACTACACCGTTCGGAATGTTTGAGTTTCTGAGAATGCCATTCGGCTTAAGAAATGCAGCTCAAACATTCCAGCGATTTATCAACGAAGTATTACGAGAACTTACTTTAGTTTTTGAACGACTAGACAATTACGGACTAAACATTAAACCAAACAAATGTATTTTCGGCGTAGACAGAATACATTTTTTAAGTTACGACATTTCAAACAAAGGCATACAACCATCTCCCGATAGAATTCAGTGTATTGTTAACTTTCCAAAACCAGAAACAGTTAAACAAATGCAGAAATTCATTGGGATGATTATCTACTACCACAGATGCATTCCTAAATTGGGACACACACTCATACACATTTATGATATGATAACTTCAGCAACAAAAACGAAGGACAAACACTTAACATGGACAGAAAACACAACAGAAGCATTCGCAACCATAAAAGAAAGTTTTACTAAGGAATTGCTACTTAATCATTTTAACTTTTCGTGAACTTTTAGCAATTTACCTTACAATTAAACACTTTAGACACTATTTAGAGGAACGAACATTCACAATATACACAGATCACAAACCACTTACTTCAGCATTACATTCAAAAACAGAGAGAAGCCCAAGGCAAACACGACACCTAGAATTCATTGCACAGTTTTCCAACGACATCAGACACATTAAAGTACCGATAACACCGTAGCAGACGCACTTTCAAGAGCTGAGATAGAGGCTTTCACAACCTCTGAGATAAACCTCAGAACTCTAAACAAAGAGCAGACCACAGATTCAGAACTACAAGAGGAACACGTACATACATTCCACAAACATTACGCAAACAAGTTTTTGAACAATTACATAGCATTTCACATCCAGGTACACGAGCTTCTCGACGTCTCATAACACAAAGATACTTTTGGCCTAAAATGAACACACAAATCAACAAATGGTCACAAGAATGCGTTAGATGCCAACGAGCTAAAATACATAGACACACGAAGACAATTCCTCACAAAATAGACATTCCACACGGTCGTTTTGAGCATGTTCATGTCGATTTAGTTGGCCCTTTACCAATATCAAATGGTAACAGATATCTGCTTACCCTAGTTGACCGAAACACACGTTGGCCCGAAGCGTATCCAATTAAAGATACCAACGCCAGTACTATCGTAGATACACTTCAAAAGGAGTACATCTCACGTTTTGGAGTTCCTCTGGAAATTACTTCCGATCGAGGACCTCAATTCACGTCCACAACATTTAGAAACTTCGTTAAGAATCTCGGAAGCAAACACATAACCACTTCTGCTTATTATCCACAAGCTAATGGGATTGTAGAACGATTTCACCGCCAACTAAAGACTTTTCTAATAGCGAGTAACAACCAGACAAATTGGTACACGGAGCTACCACTAGTTCTTCTAGGACTCAGGTCCACGGTCAAAGAAGATATTAAAGCTTCACCAGCTGAAATGGTTTTTGGTCAAACACTCAGGCTACCACAGCAAATAGTAATACACAGCAGTCAGAACTTTAATTCGTCGGACACCTTATCCAAACTAAAAGAGGCCGTAGAAGATCAAAAGTCAAACATTGCGCATCACAGCACCAACTTCCAACAATATATACCTCGAGCTCTCAGTTCTTGTAACTTTGTCTTCGTCCGCAACGATTCGATTCGTAAAACACTGCAAGAGCCGTACGATGGTCCCTTCAAAGTTATTGAGAGCGAAATACTTCACAATTCGTAAAATAACACTAACATAACAGTCAACATTGACAGACTTAAACCCGCCTCCTTAGACACTAAAACAGCATTGACACATTCAACTAAACATAAAAATACAAAAAAAGTACACTTTAACCTATTAGCCAACACGACCAAAATTTTTCAGAAAGGAGGGGGAATAATGTGGTGACTCAATACCACCACATATAAACACCATCACAACATACAAAACACACACTTTAAAATATACACTTTCATATTTATCCAAAAAACTATTTTCTAAGAATCAAAATATTGTCAAGTATTATAAATCAAAAATTTTCATTTGTAAAATTATTATTCAATTTGTATTCGTTAAGAATAGTTCAAAAAAATAAATTATTAAAAAAAAAAATTAGAATTTAAATAAAGAATTTTTATTTGCGGAAACATCACCACAGGTGCATCATGGTTTTCCTGCATAACACGGTGTCTGAGGTGACTGGGTACACATAATTTCCAAGGCGCACAGTCTTCGTCGCCAATGGTTCTTGGAAAATGACGGTACAACTTTCCACATTCAATAATATACTCTGGAAATTTATCAGGGCTTGTTTCAACTTCTCTGGTGCGTCGCTCGTACCAGTTGCATCTTTTTTCATGGCTCGGTGCTATGACGGTTCCGCAAGTGACCTCTACTGGTTGTCTTGAAAGGGCGTCAGCGACAACATTTTGCTTACCTTTCCGATATTGCACATCATAAGTGTATTGTTGTAATTCGAGCCTCCATCGCGCTATTCGTCCTGATGGGCTTTCAATTGAGTTCATCCATTTAAGTGATAGATGATCGGTTATGACCGTAAACGCATATCCCTCCAGATAGGGTCTCATCTTACGTATTGCCCACACTATTGCCAGGCATTCCTTCTCTGTAGCCGAATAGTTTACTTCGGCTTTGTTCAAATGTCGACTTGCATAGGCTATAACCCTCTCTACACCTTCTATGTTTTGGGTTAGAACTGCCCCTAAACCGTAATCGCAAGCATCTGTCTGTAGCACAAATCGTTGGTTAAAGTCTGGGCAACCTAGGACGGGTGCTTCTGTAAAGCGTTTCTTAAGCTCTTCGAATGCGTCTTGTTGCTGGGATCCCCACTTAAAATGTTTCCCTTTTCGCAACAGTGCAGTTAATGGGTGGACGACTTTGGAAAACTCAGGTACGAACCGTCGATACCAGGATGCGATGCCAAGACACCGCCGTTTTTCGCGCACGCTTCCAGGTGGCTTTAGCTCTTTGATGGCGGAAATCTTCTCTGGGTCTGTATGAATCCCTTGTTCACTCACCACATGTCCGAGGTATTTAATCTCCTTTTTAAAAAATTCACATTTTTCTATATTAATGCGAAGGTTGGCCTCTCTAAGTCGGCGGAACACTTCTCTCAGATTTTCCATATGTTGCTCCAGCGTGGTCCCGGTGATGATTATATCGTCGAGGTAGGCAAACGCGTGTGGTTCCATGTCCACACTGATGACTCGATCTAATGCTCGTTGAAAAGTTGCGGGGGCAGAGTGAAAACCAAATGGCATAACGCGCCATTGGAAAAGTCCGCGGCCTGGCACAGTGAACGCCGTATATTCTTTGCTACTTTCTTCCATAGGTATCTGCCAGTATCCGTTCTTTAAATCAATGCTGCTTATATACGTTGCGTTCTTGAGTCGGTCGAGAATGTGATGGATTCTAGGGAGTGGGTAGGCGTCTGGCACTGATCGTGCATTTAATTGACGATAATCGACGCATAGACGCCACTGCCCTGTTTTCTTCTTCACGAGTACTATGGGTGCACTGTGGGGACTTCGGGATGGCTCGATACAGCCCTTTTCGAGTAGTTCATCAATTTCAGAATCAATTATCTTTTGCATGGCCGGATTCTTCGGGAAATACCATTGCTTGATCGGTCGCTCGTCTCGCATCACAATGCGGTGTGTAGCTATGTTTGAAACTCCCTTTATTTCCTCGAAATTTCTGAGCTCTTCTTCAAGAAAAGTTTTTACATCCAACTTTTCGGTTTCACAAATCCTTTTTACATATTGCGTGACCCAAATCTCGCCATTTTGTTTCGGAGAAGAAATTCGTGAAGGTCGTGTTGCTGATGACAGCACACTTGATGACACAGGTTTCTCTGTTCTTGTTGTTGCTGATGTAGGTGCTGCTGCGATGGCAGTTGGTGAAGCAGATGCGGCTGCGCTTGCAGTTGGTGAAGCAGATGCGGCTGCGATGGCAGTTGGTGACGCAGGTGCTGCTTCGATGGCAGTTGTTGATGCAGCTGCGGCTACGCTTGCAGTTGGTGAAGCAGGTGCTGCTGAGCTTGCAGTTGGTGAAGCAGATGCTGCTGCGATGGCAGTTGGTGAAGCAGACGCGGCTGCGATGGCAGTTGGTGACGCAGGTGCTGCTGCGATGGCAGTTGTTGATGCAGCTGCGGCTGCGCTGGCAGTTGGTGAAGCAGATACGGCTGCGATGGCAGTTGGTGACGCAGGTGCTGCTGCGATGCAATTTATTATCTCTTCTTCTTTTTTGTCTCCTGTTTTCCTTGTAACTCTAGGGTGAACTCTCCGCATCGTATTGCCGCGCCGATATCGGACAGAAAATCCATTCCTAGTATGAGGTCATCCATTACTTCTGGTAATGCTTCCATTGAATGCTTCCATCAGCCATAGAGACCTGAGTCCTGAGTGGTATAGTCTTTATTGTTTGCCGCAACTTATCCGCAAAATACCGACTGATGAAACTCCTCGTCACTCCCGTGTCGACAGTAGCGTCCATCCAGACGTCCTCAAGTGCTACTGTAGCCACTATGCGGCCTTCTTCGATTCGTAGATTATCTAACGTCGTCGAGGCTCTACAAGGTTTGGCTCCTGCTCCCCTCGACGTGGAGTGAGCCTTCCGCCGTTTCCTTGCCGACGACGGCAACACTCGAAGGTCCGAACGCCTTTTCGACCACACTCCAACAAAAATACACTGGTTGATTTCGACAGTTGTTTCTTAAATGACCGCTCTGCCGACACTGTCGACAGGCTGTGCGCGGATCGATATATATACCTTGAGCCATCAGACGGTGATCTCTCTCTCTCAGGGTTGGCTCCCGTGCCCTTTGACTTCTTTCGGCTGTTTCCAAGTTTTCGTAATCACCTATTTCGTAATCACCTATTTTCGAAAAACTCTAGAAAATCTGCCTTGAAGTTGTGCCAGTTACTCCAGTGTGCATTATTATTTCGATACCAGTGCAGTGCTTGACCAATTAACAGCTCGGGCATACACCTCGGTAGCAAATTCGCGTCCAGATCGTAGACTTCGACGAGTTCCTCAACTCGCTCTATAAATTCCAGTGGACCTTCAGTTCCACTAAATCTCACTGACCACTTCTTTACCCTTTCAATGATATCACTGTAATATATTGTGCGAGATGCACTCTTCTGTATGTTTGGTTCCGATAACATTTCAGCCCTTCGTGGACCCCTGATCTCTGGTGGTGGAAGTGTGAGCGTAGTGGATGGTGGAAAATTCGTATCGCTTAAAGGTATCGCCCCTGGTGACCACCCTCGCCTGTGTTTCGCTTCCAGTTCTGCTAACCGCTCTTCCTGTTCTTGCGTGAGGTCGTTTTCGTTGAAAATAGCTGCAAACCGTTTGCGAAGTTCTTTGACTGATCCATCCACACAAAACCTGAACTCGTCTGCATAACTCACCAGGTCTTCTCGGCGAAGGTATCATATCCATGATACCTTCACCATGTTGACTCTGTAAAACGTTCCTTTTTTTTTATATGTCCTCAGTTCAAACTTCCGTTGCTTCCCACCTTTACAACCTTCTCCCTCGTAATTTCAAATATTTGTAGCAGCGCAATATATTATTCCTCGACTCCAATCACTCTTACCACACGTTCATCAAGCTATCTTTAAATTGTCCCTGCTCGGGCGCCATGTAACGAAGCTGCCGGTCTTCCGGCTCTATAGCTGAGGTAAAACTCAGTTGTTACCCAGGATCTCCAATTAAAAAATTTGTTGGTTGGACAATTCAAAGTAGCCTTTATTTTAGATTTTTTAATTCTTTGTTCTAACAAATATTAAAGATATTATGTAAGGTGGTGTGATGAGCAGTATGGTGATCTGGTGGTCTTCTATCTGAGTGAGGCTTGGCTATATTGGCTTGGCTAGCATAAAACCCAGCGTGATGCTAATATCTTAAATCCTGTCTTTAGGTTCTCCTATGCTAAACGGCCTGACGGCGCGCTTCTAAAACAAAACCTAGTTTAAAATTCTTGCTAAGCGACCTGACGGTACGCTCCTACTCGTCTTAACCACCGTGCGGCCTGACGGCGATTCCTTATGCTAAGAGACCTGACGGCACGCTTCTACAAAAAAGCCTGGCTTCGAATTCTTGCTAAGCCACCTGACGGCGCTCTCCTTATCTTTTATGTCTATCTAAAACTTTTACTAAATCCGTTTATTTATTTTAAATACAGATAATGGAAAATTTTATTGCAGTTAATTTTACTACAAGAGTAGTATATTTTACTACATTTGTATTTAAACGAAATAAAAGTTATACAAATTTTCCTGCAGTATTTTTCAAAATATTTTACTACATCTGTAGTAATTTTTACTACATGTGTAGTAATTTTTTCTTAATTTCACTATAACAAGAATTTTTAATTTCACTTGTTTTTAATATTTTTATTCCATATATATGTTAACTGCAGCTTATTAGGAACAATTTACCATAAGTAATATATACAACAATACAACAAATAGCATATTTAACCGCCATTACTCGCGCACTTATTTTTGGACGCCGTCACTCGCTGGGTGTTTCATGCAAAAGAGTAACCTTAAATAATTCTACAGAAATAAATATTTTTAAAAAATTATCATACTACTTTTATAGCAAAACAAAACAATTTCTTCTAAAAAAAATTAATATTCTGTACAAAAAATAAAAGATAATCCAAAAAAGTCGTGGGGTGTCTGGTACACCCCGCGCGAGTGACGAAGGGTTAAAAATGACATATAAAGAGAATATATTCTATATATAATAAAAAAAAAATATTTTCAATTCAATGGTAAACTTAATCAAGTTATTTTTCTTAAGCTGGTCTAAACCACTCTTCAAACCCTCGCCGAGCAGTTCAGCCAGCTTAGCTGGTTTGGCCCATCGTTTTTTAAATTTATTGGCAGCTTTGCCAACCAAAACGTCAAATTATAAAATAATTGGTGTGATGTTTCGCAGGATTCAATTTTCCACATTGTTGAAGCTGCAAATACATATTCCTGAAATGAGTTGACCAGCATCAGCAGCTACTTATATGCTACAAGAATATTTCAGTTAGCAGATTTTCAAACAAGCATATTGGTTACTTACCTTAATTATGGAGCAGCAGTCCAGAGTAGCCGATATATTTATTTATTTTTTATAATTTTTGATTTAATGAAAAACAAATTGAAAAATCAGAGACTGCTGCAAAAAATAGTTTTTCAAAATTGTTTTTATATACAAACAAATACATTTAAATAAGTACATACTGCAATAGTAATTATTATTTAAGTGTAAATGCAGTAAAAAGTTATCGAATAACTACATGAGTGTTTGAAAATAAATAAACTACATATTGTCATGGACCGAACTTTAGGGAGCGCTGAGCTGGCGTCCATGCTAGCGATTCCAGGTCTAAGCTCGTCGGAATGTGTCGTGGTTCTTACTCATTGCCTTATCCCTATAAAAGCCCTATGATCATAAAAAAATATAATCATGCACAAAAGAGAGAGAACAAAGATATAAATGTATTTTCACTGAAGTCGAACTCAAATCCAAACTCGAAAATGGTTGAACAAAAATATGATAAACATTAGTGCGGACGGACGGAAAAAGAAATTAATGGACTTAAATATGGAATTACTTTAATTAATTAATTAATTTAATATAAAGCATTCTCGAGAGAAAGCGGCTGAAAATAAAAAAAAACAAGTAAATTGTAAATAAATAATCAACCAAAAATAAAACCTTCGAAACATTGACATCAAAACAAAGTAGAAGACAATTGATGACTGTTTATCTCCTGACTCTTTCCCTACCCAACCATTGCTTTGAGAGTATTATATTGCTCTCCCAGAACCCAACCAAATACAACTAACGGGTGGCGATCATATTCGTAAGAGAATTAGTTTATTTATGCTTTATTCATATTTTTTTTTTTTAAATACACTTTGCTCTTACTTAAATTTACAATAATAATAACAAACTATAATGACCGCATGTGAACACATGAAAATGAAACACTTTCTCAATAGTTTCATAGTTTTTTTTTTCTTAATGTTTTTGCTTTGTTATGAAGAGAGGAGCAGAGAGAAAAAAAAATATATTACAGATTACGTAAGAAAGAACAAAACCAGTTTTTGTTAATTGAATAGTAAAAAAAGTTGTTGCAGTAGTAAAGTTGCAAAAGACGAATAGATGAATGAAAAGCGAGCAAAAAAAAATATTATTAACTCTCCTTAATTCATGTTTGGATAATTAGAATGTGTAAAAAAAGGTATGTATCTAACGAGAACGTTTTAAAGCATAAATATAGCATTGGTTTTTTTTTTTTTTTCTTATTGTTTAGTTTTTTTCTTTTGTTTTGTTTTTCTTTGTTTTTGTTAATTTTTTTTTTTTATAGAAAAATTAAATGTACTTAAAATTTAAAACTTACTTGTTTGTCGTGTGCTGAGTCCAACGATGTTTGCGCAAACATTTTTGTGGCTTCAGTATAAAAGAATTGTAAATATTTTTCGTTTTCTTGTTTTTTTTTCTTTGCTTATTTTGCTTTTTGTTACCATATATCTAGATTAATTTTTTTTTAATTATAACTATTCCAACTTTTTTTTTTTTGTTTTTTTTTTTTAAATTATATTTAAATATGTTGTATTTACGTTTTAAATTTAATTGGTATGTTAATTTAAGTACGAAATCTCATGTAGTGTTAAAAAGGTTTTAAGAAAAATGAATGTTCACTTTTTTTTTCTTTAAGAGACAGATTTTTATAAGCATAATAAAAGTTCCTTTTTTTTCTCATGTTTTCTCTATGTTTGTTATTGTAAATGGTTTTTGTTACTTTTTCTTTATACTGGGGATTGATTGACGTTTAAAAAAAAAGAAAAAAATGTATGCATGTTTTTGAAGGTGCTGCGAAGGTCTTTGCCGTATCAAGGTCGTCAAGGTCGCAAGGCGTTGGTGCAGTGGTTGCAAGCTAATGGAGGCTTATCACTATGGCCTCCAAAGATGTGGATCCGTGCATGTTCTATTGCACTTGGGTCGTGCATGAACTGCTGACAAGTGGCGCGAACGCTAATCACTGTTTGGTGATCACTGGTTGAAATGCGGATCAAAAAAGCAGATTAATCTAAAAAAATCCATATTTGACAAAGTTTTTCTTTGGCACCTTTAACAGTTTCTTTGCTTTTAATTAAACTTACCAGATTTATACCTTTAATAGTTTTTTTTTTGTAATTTTATTTAATAAAAATTTGCTTTTCGTTAAAATTGTTGGAAATTTGTGTCGGATTTCTTTATCCACTACATAAATTGCTGAAGGTTTAGGCGAAAAAGACCGGAAACTTTACTTTTCTCTTTTAATTCTTATTGAGGTTAGCTTGTTTAAAGCGTGTTTCTTTAATCTGTCAAAATTGTTTTGGTTTTGGGGTGCGTTTAGAAAACTGCATAGGGTTACCCTAAGCTATACTAAAACAACATGAAATAAAGTTAAGCCATCACAAACCAGATTTTTTGAATAATTCTTAAGAAGTTAATTTAAGAATCTGGAAAACGGCGGCAGTAAACAAGAGGTCTTATAATAGCTGCATATCCTGGGCATGATATGTGCCAAGGAGCTTACCATTTAAATCCTCCAATATATAGCAAGCTGTTCCTAATTTCTCTCGAACCCTTGCCTTGAGATAAGTTTTTGCCAATTTGCTACTGAAGTTCTTGTTCGCATTACTCAATGCAAAATTTCGTCGAAGTACTTCCTGACCAATTTTGTGACTTACATTTCGTGAGCGCAAGTTATAGTTTTTAGCATTTGCTTCATAGGATTTCCTCAGATCACTTCGGACAGTGTCCCAAACCAAAGATAAACGATCATGCCTGTTAATAGTATACTCAATTTTCCCTTCGTGAATCATGTTAATATTTCTAAGTGAAACGTAGTTATCAGCATGTGTTACCATATGCTGTCCGAACACTGTGTAATAAGGTGTTTGTGCAATGGACTGGTGAAGTGAGTTTCGCAAAGCACAATTTATGTTGCATAAATTTAAATACCATTCTCGCTGATCAGTTTTAATGTAAGCACGAATTGCAGCATTTATCGAGCGATTTACCCGCTCAGAACTGTTACTCTGTGGCGAATAAACTGCTGTGCAAACATGCTTGATTCCATATTTTGTCAAAAACGAGTCAAACTCATTAGATTTAAATTGGATACCGTTGTCACTAACAAGAAACTCAGGGTCTCCAAAGACATCAAAAATATGCTCCTTAAGAAAACTTACAATTGGAGGAGTTTTAAATTTTTTTAGAGGGCACAAGAATAAAAATTTGGACATGTGATCTAAAACAATTAAAATACCGATGTGACCACTTTTCGATCTAGGAAAGGGACCTATTAGGTCTATATAAAGACGTTAAAACATTCTCTCGACCGGTACGAAATTTCCCATTGTCGGTCTTAAAATCTGTGTCGAGTACTTAGTAGATTTACATACCTCACATTTCAAGACATATTCACGAACAGAAGTGAATAGACCAGAGGCCGGATTCTGAAAATCGCCTAGCTAAAGCTAATTCTCCATCGCTAAAATGCTAAAAAAATTCTTCGTTCATTTTTTTAGCGATTACGCTAAAATGCGATTCTGAGTTACAAATCGCCTAGTTAAAAATGTTGTTTCTACTATTCGTCGTAGGAAGCGCTGCTTTTAATTCCTTATGTCAAAAATTAATTATTAAATCTGCGTTTGAGCTAAATTATTTAAAAATAAAATTAAAACTACATAACATAGATTGTATAACGGATTGCATCCTACGGCATCATATTGTGTGGGATCTTTGCCTATTGCCTGTTTGTTAAATGGAACTAAAATAATGATTGCGATCCTCGTCACAATCTGCCTGCTCAACTATTTGCGCCATTCGTGTGCCGAATTTCTGCATTTCGGTGTGCTGCCTGTCACTGTCACTTCAACATCATTGTATCTCTCTACTGGAAAACATTGGACTAGTTCCAGAATTCTGTTGCGGCTTTAGCGCATAAATGTCTGGCTGTTTCCTGTCCGAATTCTCAGCAATATGCAATGAATGCTTACCATGGTGATGCAACATTACACCATGAACAGATTCGTTGTTGATGCGCTTCGGGTCGTGTCCTAGATCGCTGAGTGACTGCTGCTATGGATGGTTGTTATATTGTTCGGGGTCGACAAAACTGTTATCAGCAACTAAACTATCACAACGAAATTCCAATAGTTACATATTGGGAACAAGAATGATAGAATTAAAGACATGCAAGAAGGGATCGAAGGCACATATTGTTTCTTCATCTTCGTTTCCCGATAACGATGTCTTATGTCAAGTGGTTCGCCACTGAAGTGCAGCTGAGATCGGTGCCAGTAGCTGAATACTGTACGGATTGTGTCGTTGACATGTTGTAAAGGACATGCTTGTAGATTAAGCAATGCTCCTTGCAATGAATGATGCTTTCTCCGGGTGGTCACGGTTGCGCTACTCCGATACTTTTTGTCTTACAGGTGCTTGTGCTTCTGGGTGCTGACGTCCTCGTCGAATTGCATGAATTCTGTTAACATTTTTATATTGTACATAATTTAAATATGTATGGCCCAACGTAGTTTAATGGAACAAGTTGAATATTAAAACAAATTTTAAAAATAATTCCTTCCAATTGGTGTAGTTACCTTTTTTATTTGTTTTATAAGGAATTATATCCTTTCAAAATTCTTTAAAAATTATTAAGCATTTATATAAGTATTCGGGGCTTACATCCTCAACTTTAGTGTAAAACTCAAGTCTTCAGCTGTAGAAAATAAAAAACTTGATTGTTTACTATTTCCTTGCATAAAAACATTCTCTTTTTAAGGTACTACTAAATTTTAGAAAAGCATTTAAGAGTACATATTTTGATAACACATCGTCATAGTTTTTTAACAAATAATCAAAATTTGTGTAATTTAGGGTGACGTTCTTCAGCGCAAAGTTATCAAGTTAAAAAGAAGCTTTGCCTCATGGAAGACACTCCATTCCATGATTGAAGAATCTGAAAAATATGAACCGCATGTTAAAGAAAAAGTTTTAATAAAAACAAAAAAAAACATTTTCTTAACCTTCTTACCCTTGCTTAAATCTATATATATAAAAAGAAGTGTACGTTTGGTTGAAATCGGATCACTTCAGAACGGCTGGACCGATTTGGATAATTTTTTTTTTAAATGTTCGTTTTAGTCCAAGTTAGGTTTTTAAGGAAAGAAAAATTGACCACGCCCACTTTTTTGATTTATCTAAAATCGGAAAACGGCTGGACCGATTTGGATAATTTTTTTTCAATTGTTCGAAGTAATCCAATTTAAGTTTTGTCGGAAAGAAAAATTGACCACGTCCACTTTTGCGCCCACTTTTTTCGATTTATCTAAAATCGGAAAACGGCTGGACCGATTTGGATATTTTTTTTTCAAATGTTCGTAGTAATCCAATTTAAGTGTTTACTGAAAGAAAAATTGACCACGCCCACTTTTGCGCCCACTGTTTTGATATATATATCTAAAATCGCAGAACGCCTGCGCTGATTTTTTTTTTAAATGTTTGTAATAGTCTACAAAAGTTTTTTACATAAAGAAAAATTGTCTACAATATCGATAGTATCAATATTATCCATTATCGATATTAACTTTCATTTTCACACTTGACACTTTTGAAGTTTCAAGATGTCACATATTAGAAGACACTTGCTTATTTTTTATTCACACCACCCAATGTTCCCAGTGTGCTTTCTTTTTCATTTGGATTCCGACGTAAACAGACATAAATTTTGCCGAAGCAAATTTTTTTGGATAATTTTATTACTTACAAGCAGCAATTGTTCTATTAGATGAATGTTCAATGATCCACAAAAAATCACTGGAGACAACTGGAGACATCGTACAATGAAAGATTTACGTGGCAATCAACAACTTTTCGGTGGTGCATTGATATTATTGTCTGGTGATTTTCGACAAACATTGCCCGTGATTGCACGATCCACACCAGCGGATGAAATTAATGCATGCTTGAAGTCCTCCTTTCTGTGGCGATATGTCCAAAAATTGACATTGCAAATAAATATGCGTGTTCAGTTGCACAATGATCAATCTGCAGATCGTTTCTCGAAACAATTGTTAGAAATCGGCAATGGAAAAGTTCAAATCGATAATGCAAATGGTTTGATTACTTTGCCAGATAATTTCTGTACAATTCTCAAATCAAAAGAATAACTGATTGAACGCGTTTTTCCAAATATTGTACAAAATTACAGAGATCACAATTGGTTGAGAGAACGCGCAATTTTGGCACCAACAAATTTACATGTCAATGCAATTAATTTTCTGATCCAAGAAAAATTACCAGGTGCAGTGACATCATATAAATCTATTGATAGCGCAATGAATAACGATGATGATATACATTATCCAATCGAATTTTTAAATTCATTAGAACCACCTGGTATGCCACCGCATTGTTTAAATTTAAAGGCCGGCTCATCAATCATTTTGCTACGGAATTTAAACGCACCAAAACTGTGCAATGGCACCGATTAGCTGTAAAAAAATTGATGCTGAATTTGATTGAAGCAATAATATTGACTGGAAAAGCTAAAGGCGAAATTGTACTCATACCGCGTATTCTGCTGATACCAAGCCATTCGAATTCAAGCGTTTACAATTTCCGGTGCGTCTGTCATTTGCCATGTCCATCAATAAGGCGCAAGGACAAACGCTTCAAGTATGCGGATTAAATTTGGAACAGACGAGTTTCTTGCACGGTCAATTATACGTTGCCTGTTCAAGAGTTGGCATTCCAAGCACTTTATTTATTTACGCACCGGATGGAAAAACAAAAAATATTGTTTATCAAAATGTATTGGATTGAGTTCGGTGATAAGAAATCATAAAGTTCGAAATACAACTATTTTTTAAGATTTCATACAAAAAACAACACTTGGTTTCACTTTACTGTGTCTTATAAATTGCTAAAACAAATGTGTGAATTTTTCAGCATTGATACAAACTGAACTGATGCAACATTAACGTTATGTTAAAGTTTGAATCATTAGTAGTAAAAGCTTTCATATAATCTTTTTGTAACCGAAATAGTATAATTTCACAATTTTTCTTCAGTGTAACGAAGTGCACCGGGTTTCGCTATATATTTATACTTTTCCAATAAAGGTGTCGGGTGTAGCAACGCGCACCGGGAATCGCTAGTGAATATATATTGTTAGCAAATTGTTCTAATTGTCATGTAAGACATATGTCAATATTTTTTCACAATAGTTCCGCCATTTGAAAGAAGGTTATTTGAGAAAAACACGTTTAAAGTTTCATCACATCATCATGGATCAAATCATCAAAATTTCATCCAAATCAATTAAAGTATCAGCCAAAGTTATCGAATTTCTCAGAATCCTTTGGATACGTTATTTTAAAAGGTATAAGAATCGAAGAAAAAAATTAAGTCTCGAAATTTTTCAAATTAAAAGTTTTAGTAGTGGCTTAAACCAAATTGAGCTTGGGAAAATAGGAAGTGCTCATGGTTTTAATAAGATTATTGTAATAAGGCATTTCAACCAATTTAAACCAAATTGAAATTCTCTAAGGGTACGAAACAACAAAAACTTACGTGTAAGCCACCAATTCATATAATAAATTTTTGTGAAGTTGTAAAGGCAAACATAAAAAAGCATATTTAAGGGGACGTGATATCTCAAATTTTTTATTTTTTGTTTTTTTCAGATGTTCCAGTGAGCCGCGGTCACGGCTACCATGATTTTTTAATGTTTTTCGTGTAATTTTTTTGCCATAAAATTTGTGTCATTTTTCAGAATGATATAACTTTTTTATTTAACTCAAATGCATTTTAAAACCTTAAAGAAAAAATGTTTTAAAGGTGTCTTGAGTACTAATGTTGCTGATAAATATTTTTTGTTTGCAAATTTTGTCTTAAAATTGTGTATATTTACATACAAATATGTTAAAAACAGACAAAGCATTTATTTTTCTTAATAAATTTATCAAAAAGTTGATATTTGTTAAAAAATATGATAATTTTTAATTTAGCGGCAACAATATATTGGACTCCAAAATTTTAGCTAAATATAAAATTCGTTAAAAGTTCGTTCAGTCTCTAATTTTTTAGCTTGAAAATAAGCGATGGAGTTTTTCAGAATCGCAGCTATCCCTAAAAACTACAAATTTAGCTTTAGCGATGGAGATTTAGCTTTAGCGTGTTTCAGAATCCGGCCTCAGGCCAATAAAAGAACCTTCTAATTGTCTCTATAGTTTTCGCAATTCCCCCATGTGCACAATTTGAAACATCATGCGTATTACGAATAAGTGAATGTTGTAACCCTTTTGGAACTACAAGTTTCCAAGCTGAGTTATGCTGGTTAGTATCACCTGAATAATATTCTGTTCTATGGTAAATGTACTTGTCTGATATCATAAAGTCGGGATATTTTTGCTTTTCTATTTCTATTTTCTTACGTTGTGCTGCATATTCAGGACTTTCAAATTCAGGAGAATTAAGGTCGCTATCAGGAACATTATCTATTTGAAGATAAGCTATTTCATCATTATTTCCAGAATTCATACGTGAAAGAGCATCTGGGACCACGTTAGAGCTGCCCTTGCGATGTTGGATTGTGAAAACAAAGGATTGCAGCTTGAGCGCCCATCTTGCCAATCGAACACTAAGGTCGGTTTGCTGCATCAGCCATCGCAGGCTAGCATGGTCCGTTATAATGGTGAACTCTTGGCCTTCTACGTAAGCCCGAAACTTATTGACTGCCAGAACCGCTGCTAAACATTCCTGCTCAGTAACGGAGTAGTTGCGTTGAGCTTAATTGAGCTTCTGAGTCATGTAGGCCCCAGGAATTTCTTCGTGGTTTTCGTTTAACTGAGCCAACACTGCTCCTACTCCGTACTGGCTTGCGTCACATTGAATGATGAATGGCCTAGAAAAGTCTGGGTTGGCTAGAAAAGGTGCGGTGTTTAAGCGATCTTTTAAAATATTAAATGCTTCCTGTGCTTGATCTGTCCACTCAAAAGTGCGTGATTTTTTTAGAAGTTCTTTAAGTGGGTGTGTTACTTCGGCAAAGTTATTTATAAAACGCCGATACCAGCCGGCCATTCCTAAGAAACAACGTAGCTGGCGTACCGTTTTAGGAGGCGGATATTCTTTGATCGCCGATACTTTTTCCGGATCCGTTTGAAGAGTTCCGCAACCAACCACGTAACCGAGATATCGAACTTGTTTAATACAAAACTTGCTTTTAGATATGTTAATTGTAAGACCGGCTTTTCTAATGTGATAAGCAACTTCGTGTAGAAGTTGTAAATGGGTTTGAAAATTTTCTGAGACTAGCAACAGATCGTCAAGATAGACGAAAACTCGCTCTTTAAGGTGGTAAAGAATGACCTTGTCCATTAGCCGACACATTGTTTGGGGAGCATTACACAGACCAAAGGGCATAACCGCGAATTGGTATAAAGGCCGGTTTGGTACTGTGAATGCTGTTTTCTCGCGAGAGCCTACATCAAGAGGGATTTGCCAAAAAGCATCCTTTAAATCAAGGCTTGAAATAAATTCTGCGCGAAGAAGCCTACTCAAGATCCCTTCAATGTGGGGCAATGGATAAGCATCCTTCACCGTCAGCAAATTTACCTTTCGACTGTCTAGGCATAGTCTAACTTTACCCGGCTTTCTCACTAGAACGACTGGTGAAGACCAAGGACTACAAGACTCCTCTATAACACCCATTTCTAGCATTCTATCAATTTCCTCTCCCATTAACTTTTCTACCGCAGGAGAAATGGGAAAGTGACGCTGTTTAATTGGTTTTGCAGAACCAACATCAATTATATGTTCTAACAGGGAAGTTTTGCCTAGTCCATTTTCCTCATAAGATGGAAAATATTTTATTGCAGCTCTCAACTGTTCTGCTTCGTTTGAGTTTAGTTTGTGATGATGTGTATCTGATGAGAATGTTTCTACCTCACTTATAGGCCCAAAATACACTGTAGTGCTCAGTCTGCGTGAGCAGTCAGTCATTCAAAAATACACTGTAGTGGTCAGTCTACGTGAAACCAGTTTTTTCTTGTATACATGAACATTGTTTGATTGCATTAGTTTCGTAAATTTTCTGAACCCTGAGAGTTTTCCCCTGAGAGTTTCCCTGAGTACACCCTGCAGGGCGTACAAAGGACTTGAGTGTCTTTATTTTGCATTGATTAGCTTGTATTTCCACAGCCAACTTTCCTCCAATGCAGCATGTAGACGCCCCTGAATCAAGTAGACCCAAAATTGGTTTGTTCATAATATTAATAGATGCATATGGTCTTATATCTCCAGGCTTGCACAAAACTGAGGATACTAGTGAATCGCGCATATTCTTTACTTTCGCCCAGTAACTTCGTGCTCGTAAAGCAGAGCGACGATTTTTGCTAAATAACTTTTCTCGAATTTTTCTATACTCATGCAACCGCTGATGCAAGGGTATTATTTTGTGTAAATTACGACAATCAGGTGTTTTTGATTTTTAAGAATGCTTATAGGTTTTGTGGCTGGTGGCTCTTGGGATGTCTGCTGGTGTTGTTGTAGACAACCCTGGCTAAGTTTTCCGGGTTGTTGCAATTTGGACAGTTTGGAAGAAAGAAAGCTAAAAGACCGCACCCATAGCAGAAAATACGCATAGGTTTAAGGCATTATTTGTAATTGTGACCAGTAGCTCGTTTCTGCAACTTTTGTCACCGCATTTCTCACAATATTTTCTCACTTTGACGCCATAATGACGTCATTCTCACTTGCACCGTCTCTGTAATAAAATGAGAAAAGTCGTTGACTCGTCTCGCTTGTTTCAATTCTATTTTCGTAGGAATTCAATAGTCAAAGTGTTTCTGTAAACTAAAATATGCGACTCGAGTCGGCTGAAGTTGTCACTATGTTCTGATTAGGTGAGAACAATTTTTGGTTGATAGTGCAACTTTCGATTTCAATGAAGTGGTTACTAAAACTTCTACCCGGTACAAGGTATCAACTTAAATTTTTCATTTAGACTATAAAAATATAATATACACAATATTATAAGTATTACGATGTATAAATTATTGAATATACAAACTCAAATATTTTATTAATGAGATTTATTCCATGATAAAAATTTGTATCACCGCATTAAGCAACCGCATGAAAAGAATACTCGGATCTCAACGCATGGATAGGGTTCGTTTTATAAATATCAACATCACTAAGTGTCAAAACATGAAAAAAATTGTTTTGTTTATTTTTGTTTATTTTTTTATTTTGAAAAAATCAAAACAAAAAAAAAAATGTCAATTGTTTCAATTTTATATATTCCCTATCACTTTTGTATCTTTCTCATCACAGAGCAATATTTTCTCACTTATTAATGCAGAAACACTTGCTTTCGTAAAGTGAGTATTTTGGAACGAAATAGTGTGACGACAGAAAAAGTGACTATTTGTCGCAAAAGTTGCAGAAACGAGCTACAGTAGCTCGTTTCTGTAACTTTTGTCACCGCAGTTCTCACAATATTTTCTCACTTTGACGCCATAATGACGTCATTCTCACTTGAACCGTGTCTGTAATAAAATGAGAAAAGTCGGTGACTCGTCTCGCTTGTTTCAATTCTATTTTCGTAGGAATTCAATAGCCAAAGTGTTTCTGTAAACTAAAATGTGCGACTCGAGTCGGCTGAAGTTGTCACTATGTTCTGATTAGGTGAGAACAATATTTGGTTGATAGTGCAACTTTCGATTTCAATGAAGTGGTTACTAAAACTTCTACCCGGTACAAGGTATCAACTTCAATTTTTCATTTAGACTATAAATATATAATATACACAATATTATAAGTATTACAATGTATAAATTAATGAATATACAAATTTAAATATTTTATTAATGAGATTAATTCCATGATAAAAATTTGTATCACTGCATTAAGTAACCGCATGACAAGAATACTCGGATCTCAAAGCATGGATAGGGTTTGTTTTATATATATCAACATCACTTAGTGTCAAAACATGAAAAAATTGTTTTGTTTATTTTTGTTTATTTTTTTATTTTTGAAAAAATCAAAATAAAAAAAAAATTTCAATTGTTTCAATTTTATATATTCCCTATCACTTGTGTATCTTTCTCATCACAGAGCAATATTTTCTCACTTATTAATGCAGAAACACTAGCTTTCGTAAAAGTGAGTATTTTGGAACGAAATAGTGTGACGACAGAAAAAGTGACTATTTGTCGCCAAAGTTGCAGAAACGAGATACAGATTCTTCGCAATTCCAACACTTTAAGAGAGTTTTCTCTGAAATAGGTACGCGAATTTCACAAGCTGTGCCGTCTTCTTTTGCAAACTCAGAAGGCTCAACTTCAGATATCTGCCGCCTAAGAGAAAAAAAAGGTTTTTGAAAGTTTGACGAGCCTTGAATAGCTTCAAAAAAGTTTTCGCGACGACGTTTAATACGTCGCAATTCCGAAATAGAACTGATATCTAAATGCAAAAGTTCTAATCTCACCTCTGGACGTAAGTTTCTGATCAATGTTTCTATAAGCTCATGTTCCGACATTGGCGTACGAAGCCCATCACTTATTAGCATAACGTGATCCAAATATTTTTCAAATGATTCGCCATTTTTTTGTTTTCTGTTACGAATACTTTCTTTAATATCAAAATCTGTAAGGAAGTCTTTGAAATTCCGTCGTAAATCGTCACAAATGTCATACCAGTCTAATGAACGAACCGAATGATGGTACAGCCAATACCAACTTTTCGCTTTGCCTTCGAATAAAATGTGAGCATTTTGGCACAAAGCGTCGAAGTTACCTCTAAGCGAAGACCTTGTTAATGCATTGACACGATATATAAATTCATCAACTGAGATGCATCCTAGTGAACCATCGAAAGTCAGTTTCCAGTTAAGAATAATTTTCGATACCACATCTGGCGATGGAGTACCATTTGCACGTGAAAGCGAATTTGGGTTTTGAAAAATATCCCAATGTTTTAAAATATCCCAATAAATATTTTGAAATTTGTAATCTACTTGATACTTGATTTGTAATTGGATGCACTCGATTAATGTTAAGGTTTTGGAAGTAGTTTTCTAATGATTCTGCAATTATTTGTCCAACTACATTTCTAAGCTCCCGTGTAGAATTTTCTTGATTACGTCTAACCGAATCTAAGATCATTTGTTGCATTCTATTTAAATCAACACCTGAGTTAGGATGTTCAAAACGAGCTTGACAATTTGTAATATTGTTGCCACCCGGACGTCCACGTCTGCGTGTTGTCGCTGGTGAATTTGTACCTTCAGAATAATTCCAGTACGCTACATTATTATAAGTAGTTCTTGACCTAGTAATTGGCCCCTTATTTTCGTTATTATTTGTTCTTGGAATAGCTCCTTGAGCAGATGGATTATCTAGTCTAGAACGCTGATCCTGCTCTGGATAGATTTTTAAAGTTTGCATGTCGCATACGTGCCTACATGAGGGACAGTTACCATTGTCAGTAAGCCAAGCTGCTATACACGAATAGTGAAATCCGTGCTGACAAGGCGAAATAGTAAAATTTGATTCAATAGTATCCTCGTTGCAAATAGAACATAAAATCCCTGGTCAATTGAGCTGGAATCAATTGAGCTAAATTTTCATTGCTATGACAAACCGCCATGATGAAGTTTTGTTTAAGTTGTAATGAAATTACTTTACTTACTTACTTAGATGGCGCTTACAACCGTTGGTCGGTTTTGGCCTGGTCTAAGAATTTTCGCCAGCCTCTTTTGTCGTGCGCTTGCTGGCGCCAGTTGGAAACTCCAAGCGTTGTCAGGTTATCCAATGCCTGGTCTTTCCAACGGAGATGCGGTCTTCCTCGTCTGCGTTGGCCACCGCTGGGTACCGAATCCAATATCTTTTTCGCTGGAGCTTCGTCGTTCATTCTCTCGACATGACCTAGCCAGCGAAGCCGCTCAATTTTAATACGCTTGACTATATCGATGTCGGCATATAGCTCATACAGCTCATGGTTCCATCGTATTCGGTACTCGCCATTGACGCAGATTGGACCATAGATCTTGCGAAGGATTTTTCTCTCGAACGCTCCCAAAGTCCTTTCATCAGAGCTGCTCAACGTCCAGGTTTGTGATGCGTATAGTAGGACGGGCATGATTATTGACTTATAGAGCGTCAGTTTTGTTCGTCGAGAGAGAGCTCTGCTTCTCAATTGCCTACTGAGCCCAAAGTAACACCTGTTGGCAAGAGTTATCCTTCGTTTAATCTCAATACTGATATCGTTGGAGGAGTTTATACTGGATCCCAGGTAAACAAAGTCCTTCACTACCTCAAAGGAGGTGTTGTCAACAGTGACGTGGTTTCCAAGACGCTGGGACTGTTTGTTTGTTGACACAAGATACTTCGTTTTATCTGCGTTCACTGCAAGACCCATTCGACTCGACTCTTTTTCTAGCCTGGAGAATGCTGCACTGACTTCGCGCGTATTTTGACCAATGATGTCAATATCATCAGCATACGCCAGCAGCATAACACTCTTATAGAAAATTGTGCCGCTGCGTCTCAGGTCAGCAGCTCGGATGATCTTCTCCATGACTATATTAAAAAAGTCGCACGATAAGGAATCACCTTGTCTGAAACCTCGCTTGGTATCGAAAGGAAGGGAGAGGTCCTTCCCGATTTTCACTGCACTGCTGGTGTTGTTCAGTGTCATCCTGCAAAGACGTATTAGCTTCGCAGGAATACCAAATTCAGACATGATGGCATATAGGTGACTCCTTATTGGACTGTCGAAGGCGGCTTTGAAATCGACAAAAAGATGGTGTGTATCGATTTGTTTTTCGAGGGTCTTTTCCAAGATTTGTCGGAGCGTGAAGATCTGGTCGATGGTGGACTTTCCAGGTCTGAAGCCACACTGATAAGGTCCAATCAGTTGGTTAACGATGGGCTTCAGTCTTTCACACAATACGCTCGACAGGACCTTATATGCGATATTAAGAAGGCTAATCCCACGGTAGTTGGAGCAAATGGTGGGATCGCCTTTTTTGTGGATTGGGTAGAGCACACTGAGGTTCCAATCATCTGGAATGCATTCTTCCGACCATATTCTGCATAGAAGTCTGTGAATGCATTTAAACAGAGCTTCGCCACCGGTCTTAAACAGCTCAGCCGGTAGACCATCGGCTCCTGCGGCTTTGTTGTTTTTAAGCCGAGCTATAGCTGTTAAGACCTCATTATAGTCGGGCAGCGGAACTTTAACGCTGTCATCCATAATTGGGGTTTCCGGGATATCATCTCCACTGGCGGGATTGTTGACAGCGTCGCCATTTAAAAGTCTAGAGAAGTGCTCCCTCCATAACATCAGTGTACTCTGGATATCTGTCACTAGATTCCCATTTTCGTCCTTGCAGGAAGAGGCTCCGGTCTTAAAACCATCGGCCAGGCGTCTTATTTTTTCGAAAAATTTTCGAGTCTCATTCCTGTCGCCATGCATCTCAATTTTCTCGCACTCACGCATTTCCGCCTCTCGTTTTTTTCGCCTGAAAATGCGTCTCTCTTCCCTCCTCTTCTCTCGGTATCGCTCCTTAACAGCACGCGTCACAACCGACTGCAGGGTGGCTTTGTAGGCGGAGTCCTTCTCTGAAATGAAATTACTTTATAGCTTTTTAAATTAAAAAAAAGAGTCTTGAGTCAACGGAAAGAACTCTCCTCGCCTAAACTTAAAACCCGTTCAAATATGTATATCTATATTTTAATTTTTATCAAAATATGCCTTGTTTATAATTTTTCTCTTACGAATACTTGCTCACCCCGTTATTTATTTTATAGAAGAAAACTTTGTTTCATGCATGTCAATGTTACAAACAAATATTAATAAAAAAAAAGACGAAATAATACTTTAGTGCAAACTATAAAATGCTGCTTTTATTTAACGATTTCGCGATTTAAAAATCGCGATAGCTTAAACGAAAAAATCATAGCAACAAAATTTATACAATTAGTTCAAAAGAAAATATCGGCTTAATAAACGAGTTAGTGAATGTTGTAGCTTAATAGTTCCAAACACTTTCATTTGAATTAATTAATCGGAAATTGGCACGATTTCTTCTTGTTGGATAGCTGAACAAAACAAATTCAAACTAATTCCGGTACAATTGGAAATACAAATGCATGTTCAATAAAACAAAAATGTACGTTATTAGTGACCCAAAACACAAGTTTTGGGCCCCACGTTGGGCGCCATTTATGTCATGGACCGAACTTTAGGGAGCGCTGAGCTGGCGTCCATGCTAGCGATTCCAAGTCTGAGCTCGTCGGAATGTGTCGTGGTTCTTGCTCATTGCCTTATCCCTATAAAAGCCCTATGATCATAAAAAAATATAATCATGCACAAAAGAGAGAGAACAAAGATATAAATGTATTTTCACTGAAGTTGAACTCAAATCCAAACTCGAAAATGGTTGAACAAAAATATGATAAACATTAGTGCGGACGGACGGAAAAATTTTATTTTATAGAAATTAATGGACTTAAATATGGAATTACTTTAATTAATTAATTAATTTAATATAAAGCATTCTCGAGAGAAAGCGGCTGAAAATAAAAAAAAACAAGTAAATTGTAAATAAATAATCAACCAAAAATAAAACCTTCGAAACATTGACATCAAAACAAAGTAGAAGACAATTGATGACAGTTTATCTCCTGACTCTTTCCCTACCCAACCATCGCTTTGAGAGTATTATATTGCTCTCCCAGAACCCAACCAAATACAACTAACGGGTGGCGATTATATTCGTAAGAGAATTAGTTTATTTATGCTTTATTCATATTTTTTTTTTTAAATACACTTTGCTAATTTAAATACATTTAAATTTACAATAATAATAACAAACTATAATGACCGCATGTGAACATATGAAAATGAAACACTTTCTCAATAGTTTCATAGTTTTTTTTTTCTTAATGTTTTTGCTTTGTTATGAAGAGAGGAGCAGAGAGAAAAAAAAATATATTACAGATTACGTAAGAAAGAACAAAACCAGTTTTTGTTAATTGAATAGTAAAAAAAGTTGTTGCAGTAGTAAAGTTGCAAAAGACAAATAGATGGGTGAAAAGCGAGCAAAAAAAAAATATTATTAACTCTCCTTAATTCATGTTTGGATAATAAGAATGTGTTAAAAAAAAAGGTATGTATCTAACGAGAACGTTTTAAAGCATATATATAGCATTGGTTTTTTTTTTTTTTCTTATTGTTTAGTTTTTTTTTTGTTTGTTTTTCTTTGTTTTTGTTTATTTTTTTTTTTTATAGAAAAATTAAATGTACTTAAAATTTAAAACTTACTTGTTTGTCGTGTGCTGAGTCCAACGATGTTTGCGCAAACATTTTTGTGGCTTCAGTATAAAAGAATTGTAAATATTTTTCGTTTTCTTGTTTTTTTTTCTTTGCTTATTTATGCTTTTTATTACCAAATATCTAGATTAATTTTATTTTAGTTTTAACTATTCCAACTTTTTTTTTTTTTTTTTTTAAATTATATTTTAATATGTTGTATTTACGTTTTAAATTTAATTGGTATGTGAATTTAAGTACGAAATCTCATGAAGGGTTAAAGAGGTTTTAAGAAAAATGAATGTTCACTTTTTTTTTCTTTAAGAGACAGATTTTTATAAGCTAAATAAAAGTTCCTTTTTTTTCTCATGTTTTCTCTATGTTTGTTATTGTAAATGGTTTTTGTTACTTTTTCTTTATACTGGGGATTGATTGACGTTTAAAAAAAAAGAAAAAAAATGTATGCATGTTTTTGAAGGTGCTGCGAAGGTCTTTGCCGTATCAAGGTCGTCAAGGTCGCAAGGCGTTGGTGCAGTGGTTGCAAGCTAATGGAGGCTTATCACCATGGCCTCCAAAGATGTGGATCCGTGCATGTTCTATTGCACTTGTGTCGTGAATAAACTGCTGACAAGTGGCGCGAACGCTAATCACTGTTTGGTGATCACTGGTTGAAATGCGGATCAAAAAAGCAGATTAATCTAAAAAAATCGATATTTGACAAAGTTTTTCTTTGGCACCTTTAACAGTTTTTTTGTTTTTAATTAAACTTATCAGATTTATCCCTTTAATAGTTTTTTTTTTGTAATTTTATTTAATAAAAATTTGCTTTTCGTTAAAATTGTTGGAAATTTGTGTCGGATTTCTTTATCCACTACATAAATTGCTGAAGGTTTAGGCGAAAAAGACCGGAAACTTTACTTTTCTCTTTTAATTCTTATTGAGGTTAGCTTGTTTAAAGCGTGTTTCTTTAACCTGTCAAAATTGTTTTGGTTTTGGGGTGCGTTTGTAGAAAACTGCATAGGGTAACCCTAAGCTATACTAAAACAACATGAAATAAAGTTAAGCCATCACAATATTTATGAAATAAATACACATTGTGTAGTAGATTTTACTACATTATTTTTTTGAGTGTAGCACTATCTTCGAACTCCTTTATCCAAAGACGAATGTCTAGTGAATCAGTCCCAGTAAACGCAGAGAGGCTGTCTTCAACATCCCTGAGTGTGAAGGTGGAGCGCGGTGTAGCTAACGTATGTGCGTTGTTCGACACCACATCGTCGTACTCGGATTCTTCATTATCAGCTCTGGACAGGCCAAAGTGTTCCAGGAGTCGGTCTTGTAAGTCAACCTTTCGTCCTGTCGTTAACAACGCTAATGCACCCAATTGTTCCTTCAACCTATCCACCGTCAGTCCCAAAATACTGTTTAAGTCCATTGTTATTATTATTTATGTCTTATCAAATTTATGCTTTACAAAATTAAAATAGATGTATTTTCTGTTTGTTTCTTACAAGGTAGCTTACGATATTAATGTTCATAGTAATATATATTGAATAATATAAATTTTGTTGAAAAATATATTGTATTTTCAATTAATAGCAATATTTCATGTATATAAAAACATAGAATTTAATTTATTATATCAAAAAGAATTCTTGCTTCAGGTGTGCTTTAGTTAATTGTTATCTAAAAAAAAATATCGTTTTATTAATTCGTTATAATGTTTAAAATTTTTGCTTTGGTTTTTCTTTAAGTGTAATAATAATATTCCTTATCGTGCGACTTCTTTAATATAGTAATGGAGAAGATCATCCAAGCTGCTGACCTGAGACGCAGCGGCACAATTTTCTATAAGAGTGTTATGCTGCTGGCGTATGCAGATGATATTGACATCATTGGCCACAATACGCGCGAAGTCAGTGCAGCATTCTCCAGGCTAGAAAAAGAGTCGAGTCGAATGGGTCCTGCAGTGAACGCAGATAAAACGAAGTATCTTGTGTCAACAAACAAACAGTCCCAGCGTCTTGGAAACCACGTCACTGTTGACAACACCTCCTTTGAGGTAGTGAAGGACTTTGTTTACCTGGGATCCAGCATTAACTCCTCCAACGATATCAGTATTGAGATTAAACGGAGGATAACTCTTGCCAACAGGTGTTACTTTGGGCTCAGTAGGCAATTGAGAAGCAGAGCTCTTTCTCGACGAACAAAACTGACGCTCTATAAGTCAATAATCATGCCCGTCCTACTATACGCATCACAAACCTGGACGATGAGCAGCTCTGATGAAAGGACTTTGGGAGCGTTCGAGAGAAAAATCCTTCGCAAGATCTATAGCCAATCTGCGTCAATGGCGAGTACCGAATACGATGGAACCACGAGCTGTATGAGCTATATGCCGACATCGATATAGTCAAGCGTATTAAAATAGAGCGGCTTCGCTGGCTAGGTCATGTCGAGAGAATGAACGACGAA
This sequence comes from Tetanocera ferruginea, assembly GCA_958299015.1. Lineage (NCBI taxonomy): Eukaryota > Metazoa > Arthropoda > Insecta > Diptera > Sciomyzidae > Tetanocera > Tetanocera ferruginea. The sequence continues at coordinate 109,638,504 of OY282640.1, forward strand.
GCTCCAGCGAAAAAAATATTGGATTCGGTACCCAGCGGTGGCCAACGCAGACGAGGAAGACCGCATCTCCGTTGGAAAGACCAGGCATTGGATTACCTGACGACGCTTGGAATTTCCAACTGGCGCCAGCAAGCACACGACAAACGAGGCTGGCGAAAATTCTTAGACGAGGCCAAAACCGACCAACGGTTGTAAGAGCCATCTAAGTAAGTAAGTAAGTAATAATAATATTTTATTTAAATTATTAAAATTTTACTCTTAGCATTTTCAATAACAAATACTAAAAATTGTCTTGTTTCCAGTACTTTATTTTTTGAGTGAATTTTATTTTTTGTTTTCAACACACATTTTCTTTGTGAGCATGTAATTCTTGTTGTTTGTATTTTTTTTCAGTTCTTAACTATGCTTCTACTATAATTTCTTAAACTTCTTTGTATAGTATATCGGTGATTCCATATCATTTCGACAAATTTTTATCAAAATCTGACCTTAGTGCTTCCGATTTTTTTGAAACTTTGTAGGTTAGAAGTTCACATTAAAAAAACGTATTCTGTGTTTTTTATTTTTGCGAAATTTTTTTTTTTTGCAAAGTTATACACTGCCAAAAACATTGAAAATCATACAAAAATTAAGTAGATGCATGTGTTTAAAGAGCTCTATCTTCTAAACAGTAAGTCGTACAGAAAATAAACTCAAGTATAGTTTAAGTACCTTGAATGGATCTTTCTGGTGATGTCATTTTTTAAAGTACTTTTATGGCAAAAAGTTTTTTTTTCTTATCCCGAAATTTACCATCATATTTTTCACAGTCAGCGCAACAACTTTTTCACCACTTTAATAAAATATAGTATGAACGCATGAATTTTGAAGGTTTGTTCAAAATTTTAAGTTGGATCTTCAACGATTGCTATTTTTAATGAATTTTTTAAAAAATGCCTGCTAAAGATTTCATATATTTGTATACAGATAATTTAATTTTAATTTAAAAAAAGATATTGTTCCTTATTTTATATATGCAGTAACTCTTTGGTTTGAAGTAAGTCCTTCAAATAGATCATCATAAAAAATTAATATGTTCCAAATTTATGGCCATGTGTTTTACAACTCAAAGGATCAATTGAATGCGCTTTTGTTTAATCTTCCATACTTGAATTTTCTTAAATTGTACAACTATTTCTGTCCTTAAACTACATAGTTTTAATATAGATACCAATCTAATGGCCTTGTAAATAAGTAAGAACTGCTTTGATGAAGACAATCTTATATATTAATACGTGAACATTAAAGTTTGTCGTACGCTTTTTTGGTATTAATTAAAACTCAAAATTAATGAAACTTATATCATTCGAAAGGTTTTGTTGCCCAGATGTGCAGAATGCATATATAAATGATATATCTGATAGAGGGGGTTCCCAACCTTCTAAGAAAGAACTTAAATTATTGAGAAAAAACCCGCTCTTTGATCAATTGGTTGGGAGAGAGTTCTTGAGTTGGTTGAATTTGAGTTTTTTTCAAAAGTAACAATTTCTTAAAAAAATTTAGTTTTATGCATTCATCAATTGTTAAATTTGTAAAAAAATGTGTTTTCAACTCAAAAATTTGACTTTCCATGTGAATATCTTGGTCGGAGTTCAAAGGTTTTTCTATTTTTTTCAATTTTTCTAAAAGTTTGTTAAATTTTCTTTTAAATGTGTTAAAAATTACAGCAAAGTTCTAACCAAAAGTATTTCTAACCAAAAGTATTCTTTTTCTATTTTTTTCATTTTTTCTAAAAGTTTGTTAAATTTTCTTTTAAATGTGTTAAAAATTACAGCAAAGTTCTAACCAAAAGTATTTTTAATGAATTTTCTTAATATTGTCGTTAGTTATTTAGCGTGTGTTTCAACCAAATACCAAGAGAGAGAAAAAAACTGTCTCAAATTGAATGTTCTAAATTGGGAAGCCAATATCTCCGCCATCTGTGAATAGATTTTATTTATTTCTTTTTTGTATTTAAGTCTTATCAGTTAGATTAAAAAATCTTTTGAAAATAATACCGTTTTTTGTTTTTTAATATTTAAATTATTCCTTTTAAAAAAAGACCATAAAATTTGATTTATTCTTAAAATATGGGGTAAAAATGATTTTTGTTGTAAAAAAACAAAAACTCAAAATTGCATTTTTGATTTTCTTTCAAAGTCTATACCGAATTTTTGGGTGAATTTAATTTGGCTTGACACTAAATTAATAAACTGACCGTGCCATCAAAAAATCAAGGCTACCCCCTATGATTTCTTTGACAAAATTAAATTTTTTTAAAATGTTGTTTTTCTGTTTTTGAACAAAATAATAAAATAAAAAAATAATTTAGCCTCGAACTTATTTTAATCATCTCGCATATAATTATAAATAGTCAATCAATAAATTGGTCGAATTTCGACCCCAGGCGATACTAGTTCAGTATTAATAGTTCTTAAGTTTTTTGACAACCAATTATAACATTTTTAAAGCGAAGGAGCTGAAGTTTGATTCGTTAAGTCGCAGTGCACATGTCAATACATACAAAAAATATTTTTTTTATGATGATCAATCACAAGTTTCATTGGTTGCAAATGTACCTATATATTAAGTAAGGAACAATAATTTTTTTTATATCAAAATAAAATTTTCGATATACAAATATAGGAGAACTTAAGTAGGCATTTTTTTAAAAAATCATTACAAATAGCAATCGTTGGAGATCCAACTTAAAATTTTGCGTAAACCTTAAAAACGAATGCCTTAATTCGATATTATATTAAAAAGGTGAAAAAATTGTTGCGCCGACTGTGAAAAATATGATGGTAAATTTCGGGATAAGAAAAATAAACTTTTTTCTATAAAAGAACTATAAACAAATGATACCACCAGAAAGATCCATTCAAGGTACCTAAACTATACCGAGTTTCTTGTCTGTGCAACTTACAGTTTAGAAGATAGAGCTGTTTAAATACATGTGCCTATTTAGTTTTTTATCATTTTTAATGTTTTTGGGAGTGTATAACTTTGCAAAAAAAATTAACTGCAAAAAAAAAGTGCGCAGTTATTATATTTTTCAGATGAGCAATCCACCAAAAAAGTTTCAAAGTTTCAAAAATAGTGATGTCAGAAAAGTGTGCTTTTTGACACGGAATCACCGATATATTCTTGCTTTGTTTCACATTGCTCTTTTTTTCTCTTCTTTTCTTCTGCTAACTTTACGTTTTTAAACAACTTTTAAACACAAGATTCATTAGATTCACCAATTTTGTCATTTTGTTTAGAAACAATTACGAAAAATTTAAGTAAATTTTATCGCAAAATATTCAATTTTTAATAGAATCTTAAAATAAATCTAAACATAAACAGCACAACATATAAAATCAACAGCCTCACCGACTGTGCTTTGGAAATAAGGGTGGCTTTTTGTTTATGTTCCTTTTTAGATTCTTCTCTGCTCTTATTTGCTAAAGCTGCTTCCTAGTTTAATTAAGTTTGTACTCACTCTGCTTTGCGCGCATGGCATGCAGTCATCGTTGAGTTCGAAGTTCGGAGACCGCGTCGTTGACATTTTTTTTTTTGACTGCGTTTGCGTTTTTTACTTTTCTTTGCTGATGCAGTTGCTGCGCTTGCAAATTCCAAGGGCAAAAATGTTTGTGTGGATGTGTGCAAAAAGTACATCAAGTCTGAATGTTCTTATGTTAGACTTTCATATGAGTTTTTATTTCACTTTTGTTTCAATTTAAACTTTGTTTCTATTTAGATTAATATTTCAACTTTTTCTTCTGTTATATTTGTTTTCTTCTTTTAATCAATTGTTTGTTCTTCTGCTTTTAATCACTTTAATCTTACACTCTTTCTGTCCGCTAAATTTTTCAATTTATTTTGGTTGAGCCGCCAATTTGTAGGATTTACTCATGAAATAAAAAGACAAACACTTGTCACTTTAATTTTAAAAAGTTCGATTTTATTTATAAGTAAAATATATTAATGTTAGTTAAAGTTTTACATTTTTAAAAGCGTTCTTTAAAATATAGATGTCGCTTAGCGGCGCACAACCTTATTTTTTCAACTTCGACACTCAACTTTCTTTTGTCCGTTTTGCGTTGTGGCCTTTTTGCCACGCTTCATTGGGTTTTTGTGTAGTTGTCCTTGTCATCGTTAAGTTAAACAAAACTATTGTCCCCGTCTTCATCCAAGTCAGTGGTACCAACTTATAGTTTCGTCCACTCCTCGTAAGATGTCGCCCGTCCAAGTTATCGTCCGTCAGTCTGATAAGACTCCTTTTCCACATATATTGGATCGATAGATGAAGATTTTAGCGCTGAACCTGATGGAATTCCTGCCCCTGTGTTAAAACAATGCAGTTCTTTTTTGTGTCAACCACTTTTTTTGTTGTTTAATAAATCTATAAATGAAAGCCTTTTTCATTTTCAAAGGGGCCACTTTAAAAGGGTTGCAGGACTGATGTTACTAATTACAGGCCCATTGCTAAACTATCATCGATTCCAAAACTTTTTGAGAGAGTGGTGTATGATCGGGTTAAGATACTGTGGAGAAGTCATAACAACTCGTCAGCATGGTTTTGTTAATGGCAGATCCACTGTGTCCAACCTTCTCGATTTTACATCTTTCTGCATTAATACAATTGAATCAGGTAACCAGGTCGACTGCATTAACACTGACTTTAGTATAGCGTTTGATAAATTACTACATAATTTAATTTTATTTAAACTCAAGTTATTGGGATTTCCACAATATTTTGTTAGCTGGATTAAATCGTATTTGACAGAACGATCTTATCAAATACGATTCCGAGGGGTTCTGTCTCCTGAATTTGTCGCGGAATCAGATGTTCTTCCAGGCAGTCAGTTAGGTCCACTTCTGTTTATTTTAGCCATTAATAATGTTACCCACACTATTAAACACTTTCACCTGTTAATTTATGCAGATGATATGAAAATATACAGAACAATAAATACTAAAGACGACTCCAACCGACTCCAGGCTGACCTGAAATCTTTTGAAGTTTGGTGCTTAAAAAATAATATGTTGCTAAATCCTGTTAAATGCCAAACTATGACCTTTTCGCACAAAAGGAATAATTGATTTTTGACTACAATATTAAAGATACTGCTTTAAGTTGTGTTGAGGCCGTCACAGACATTGGTGTATGCATGGATTCTAAGCTATCGTTCAACAATCATATTGATAACATTTGTAAAAAAGCATCTTCAATGCTTGGATTTATTAAAACGCTGGGCCAAAGAATCCAATAGCATGATTCCAACTTCAACATTGTATTATGCAATAGTGCGCCCACACTTGGAGTACGCAAGTCAAGTTTGGTCCCCAAGTTATAGTGTGCATGTTGAACGTATAGAGAAAAAAACGTTTTGTTCGGTTTGCTCTTAGGGGCTTAAGTGCGTTTTGATTTTTTTTACCTTCCTCTTTACGAGGATCGTTTAAAACTTTTAAAAATGCAATCTTTAAGTGAACGAAGGAAGTCTGCGGATATTGTATATTTACACCAACTTAAAGCCGGTGTATTCGATTGTCCGAAATAACTTTCTCTTATAAGCTTAACTCTAACCGTAGAAGTAGTAGAAATGCTAACAACTTGTTTTATATACCATTTAGTAGATCAAATTACATGGCTACTGCTCCCTTGAACCGCATGATTGCTTCCGTTGACAACTGTACATTTTTTTATGTTAGTTTGTCAAAAGGTCAACTCAAAAGTAGATTGAAAGCTATTGTGAAATTAGATCTGTGTTTGTGTATGCATGGTTAGTGGTAATGTCCTTTGTTGACCCTGAGCCCAATTCATTCTGTGGTGGGTAAATTTTTCCTAAATTAATTTGTTTGGAGCCACCGGAATTCATTACATTTAAATATTTCAATGAGATCTGGATTGTGGCTTCAAATAGATTAATGCTGAGAATGTGCGAAAAAGCTGTAGTAGCTGAACTCGATTGTTATTTCATGTGACAAAAAAAAAAATAATGCTTTTCCTGCTCTCTTTGTTTAGGTCTGAAAAGGCCTATTAAGTCTATTTTAGGTCTATTTTCATGATAGTTTTCGCACATGGCTCGTGTTACAGCTGACTGCAGCGTCTTTTTATACGCGGCGTATTTTGCTGCTGTCAAAATATCACTTTCATAAACAAAATATATTTTAAAATAATCCTCGTGACTGTTTTTTAGAAAAATAAATAAATTACTTGATTTTCTTCAAATAAAGAGGTGTAGTATAAAGGGATCGCATTTGTTTATTATTAAAGATATTCTAAAAATCTTTTAAATTTTAAATAACTTAATAATTTGCTTCAATTTTGTATAATTTTTGAAAAGAAAACAACATTTTTTTCCTATTTTCGTACCATTTCGATACACAGCGTGACTCTTAGATTTTGCGCAGCAGGACTGCGGCTGCCGAATATAGCCTACGACAGCTCATTCATGCTTTGACTGTTGAATTGTACGCAGCAGACAGCAGCAGCTAAATATCGACTACAACAGTCTGTCGTGAACTGCTCCTTTGACTGTCGTATTTTACACATCAGACAGCAGCAGCCGATCATCGACTGTGATAGGTCTTCGTGAACTATGGCTGTGGCTTTGGAACTTTACGCAGCAGACAGCAATTGCTGACTATCGACTGCAAAAGTTTTACAGCAAATTCAAACGCTGCATGGAAATATTTATCATGCCATTTAATTAAATGGCTTTTTTTCGGCATTTGGCGTGAAGAAATTTTTCAATAATATCGTCAAAATTCAAACTGTTTTGGATAGCTCAGTTTCGATTGAAAAGAGAGAAAGAACATTCAACTCATCTTCAGACATTGTATTTCGCAAATAATTTTGTAAGGTATGTGTACCATGTAAGGCCCGGCAACTTTTAAGGCCCATTTTTATTTTAACGCATTTCTAACTATCATACGTGCATGAACTTGCGCATGTTAGAACATGTCCTCAAGTTATTTCACGAAAAAAAAATAAAGAGAATCGCGCAATTTTGACAGCGAGCGCAGTCGATTGAAAATAGCAACAGCGTGTAGAAGTTCATTTTATAGTGTGCTGCGCATTAAAAAAAGCTATGTTGTGAGTTTGTGTATTGCAACAACAAAATTATTATTTAAACCAGATAATTTATTATATTGTGAAAATACTGAGGTAAGTTTGTGAAAAAAAAAATTAATTTCAAATGTTTTTCTGAAAAGTTTAAATTTTCATTGAAGTGAGCCTAATAACGCCCATCGGGCCTAATTAAGACTATGAAAATTAACATTAAAAGCAAGCTTATTTTCATTGTTTTAACGTGTTTTTTTTATCAATAAAGCCCTAATATGTCACATCGTGCTCAGTGGACATCTGAAGATATGAGGTATGCATTAAAGGCAGTAGAAAAGGGTCAATTATCCCAACTACCGCATTGTCGAATAAGCTGACAAGCACCACATAGTGCTGTATTGCTTGCCATCAAATACAACCCATGAGCTTCAGCCAATGGACAAATCTGTTAACCGTTCTTTTGAGTACCATTGGGACGAGGAAGCGCTGAAGTTTTTCAGGTTGTATCCAGACAGACCGCATAATAAAACTAGCTTTGGACTAGTTCTGAGCAAAGTGTGGCCCAAATATACGACACAGACAAATATCATCAACGGATTTCGTCCTACAGGATTATATCCTTTCAACAGTGAGTCTATTCCTGAAATAGCGTTTGCTCCTTCAGTTCCAACTGAATTGCCTCATAATTATTTTGAGCCTGGTTATCAAGATGATCCTAACTTTCCATCAACTTCAGCTGCCGCCGCTCACAAGCCTTCGCAAACTGCATTACCTTCCGTTGTAAGTCATATGGACTCTGATATTTCCGAGAATTTTTTTCAACATATTTTTGTCTGTAAATTCATTTATGTTACTAATTTATCCAATAAACTGAAGATATAAATCTTTAAAAAAAATTAATGCAGTTTTTAGTTCACTATTTCAAGTTAGGAATAAATGGGCCTTTTAAGGTACACATGTTCCTTGAAAGGCCCAAAAAGGCTTTATTTTAAATTGATATTTCCGATAATTTTTTTGCTGTCGAATTTTTTGTTTTTGTATAAAGAATCCATCAAATAAAATGACACAAGAACATTTAGGTTTTTAACATTAATATTTTGTACGCTGTATTGAAAAAAGTGTGGTGGGCCTTATATGGTACACTTACCTTATATGTTTTAGTTTTGAAAAAGACCGTTCGTCAGAAATGTTAGTAACAAATAAATAAGTTAGAGTTTTGATAATTGAAACTCGTAAAAAAATATTTTTTTAGGTCTTGCGACCGTCTTTATTAAATTACCAAAAAGAACTCGGCTTAAAAATAGTTTACAACCTTATTTATAACTTATTGGTAGCTTATTGATAACTTATTAATAACTGCTGACATCGGCGTGATGTACTTGCCTAAGTGCACTTTTGGTGCGCGTGTCAAAAGTAGGGCAGCGCGATCGTCAACGCTGTTACTTGCGCAATTCTGAGAGCGCGTGGCTAAGCAGGGCGACGTAAACTGCTGACTATGAAGACTTAATATTATTCGAATTAACTCTTCCCCTCTTAAGTCGATTGTCCTCAATCGTTCTTAAAAATATGGCAAGTCAGTTATTGCTGTAATGTTGAAGTGTTGTTGCTGTAATATTGGGTCATCGCATGATTTAATTTGTGTTTCCGCAGCTACTGGCATTGCTGGAATAATTATTTTCGTTTTCCGCCGTCTGAGCCATATTACTGCGGTGCTTATTATGATCAGGCAAATGCAAAGTGATCCAGATATTGAAATTTTGTTAACAATATCGTTGGTTTGAAGAGTTCTAATTAATTTTGTGTTCTTTGTATGCAGCTCTTCTAATGCCTCCAGCGATAATAGTTTAATAACTTCAGTCTCAGTGGGTGTAGGTTGTATTACTGCCGGGATTGGTTTTAGGTGGGTTAATTCGAAGTTGCTGAATGTTTTATTGTTGATGTAAATAGTTTTATTAAAGAAATTTAGTACATAGGTTCCGATGAATTGATGGGATACTTCTGTGTTAGCTACCGTCCCATTGAATTCATTTAGAAGGAGTACCCCTGGTTGTATTTCTTCAATTGTTGGTATGTGGTGAGCGTTGCTTACTCTACAGTTAGATTCTAAACCTTTAATTACCTTAGGTATACATGGGTTATTTGTAATATTCAGTAATTGGTTTCTCTTACAAATTTTAACATTAGCGAATTCTTTACAATTTGTTTTTATTGCGTACATCTCGTTATGATTTTTTATAATTTCTTTATATTGTACATCTATTGCTTTGTTATTTCTCTTTACTGGTTTTAGTAATAAATTGGTATAAATTTCTATTGTAGTGAGAGGAATTTTAACTAAATATAACAATAATGTATCATTATGTAAAATATTTATATCAGCAAACTCTAATGCTTCTTCGCTATTTGCGAATGGCATGTTTTCTTCTTTAAATTTTTGAATTGCTACATTAATTTCTTCATTACTTAATAACATTGAATTTATAATATTATGTTTTGACCATTGAATTGCATACTTTAAATTTGTTAATTCTTCTTTAATTAATCTTACTCTAGTTTGCGTGTTTATAGCCATTTCTTCGTACAAATAATTACTTTTTTTTATTGAATTAGTTAAATCATTAGCTATCCTTGTTAGATTATTAATTCGTTCTGTAAATGCTTTGTTTATGATTACTTGGTCATTATTGTTCTCATTTAGATTACTTAAGTTTTTTTCAATTTGTTCAAGATCGTCGTGATCTGGGCTACCAGCGATGTATTTCCATGCGGTGCCTATAATATTTATTGATCTCTTTTTTCTGCTTAACTCAGATGGCTTTATTGTATTGAAAATCTCACAGGTTTGTCGGATTTCATGTATTAGAAGTGGAAAAAGTATGTTGTTCTTTGGGATATTGGTAGTAGTGTATTCTTGAATGTCCGTTAGAAACTTTTTGTACTGCATAATGTCTATGGCGTGGATTAGTTTCAGTGTTCCGTCTTGTATTTTTGCTTGTCCTATGTTGAATGTTATGAGGTGTGATTTAGTATAGTCCAATATGTCGATATTGCCGTTGACAGGTGAGTAGAGCAGCGTAAGTAGTAAGACGAACATAGTTTTTGTGTTGTTATATAGAGTTGATTTGTTCCTTTTTTGTCCGTTAGTAAAATCGTAAGTATCGTGAGTAAAGTTACACATGTCGTCTTCCGGGCTTCTATTAAGGATAAAGTTATAATTGTTAGTTAGAAAAGTATAAGAGGTGCGGAGAAAATTTTTAGTTTAATATTTGTTTTTTTATAAGCTAACTCTTAATATTACTTTTGTGAACCACTCGATTTGATTCTGTTAAAATGGTAGTTGCATAATTTACTTTCACCGTTTCTTTTTTGAATCTCGGTGTCAGTTTTGTTCCTAACCGTTGGTCAATCTTCACATATATAACGTCACCTGGGGTATATGTTCTAAGTGTCTCCCTTTTCTTATTGTGATAACTCAAGTCCTTTGACTGTTTTTCTTTTAACTTATCTATATTATCTTTTCTTGCTTCTTCAAACTGTTTGGGATCTGTGCTAACTCTTCTACCGAAAAAGACTTCAATTGGCTTTTTTCCAGTGGTAGAGTGAATAGAATAATTATATTCGTAGACAGAGCGATCTAAGAGTTCTTCAAAGGAATTATGCATACGTTCAGTTTTTAGACATCTCATTATCTCTGAGAGTGTCGAGTGGAACCTCTCTATCTGTCCATTAACTGAACTCTTATAGGGTGGTGCTTTAAATATTTCTATGCCCAATTGATCTTTCAACATGAATACTATTGAAGCGGAACTGAAAGATTTCTCATTATCTATTACCACGACTTTAGGCACACCAAAGGCGAAAAGTATCTTCCGTAAGGGTTCCTTAACATCTTCTATTGCTCTTGATTTTATTATTAGGGCCTGAACATACTTTGAAAACTTGTCTATTGCTGTAAGTACTAATTTATTATCTGTCTTGTATATGTCGATGTGTAGTGTGTCCGGAGTGTGTGGGAATAGGAGTCTCTTTTATCTCTGGATTGTTAGGTCGGCGGTCGTATTTGTTTTCCCTACATACTGCACATTGTTTAATGATTTTCTTGATTTTCTTCGCCATAGCGGGAAAATAGTGTTTTTCTAGAATTTGAATCTTGTTTTCCCTGCAGTTCCTGTGTGCTCTGTTATGAGTCTTTATTATTATTTCCTCTTGCTCTTGTTCGTGGGTAATGTCTTGAACTTGCAGCTGGGTAAATCTGATTTTGTAATTACTGAAATGGATAGGGTATATTTCTTGTATCATACCCATTATGTATTCCTCTGTCTTAATGCAATTTATTACAGACGGATTGAGGTACTGTTTGAGGAGAGAAGTTAGTTTCTCTTCGCAATACTCTGGTTCAGAAATCAAATGACGGTGATATGTTGGAAATACTATTTTAAAATTATAGGTGGGGGTTGAATCTATTCTAAAAAATATTTGGTTCTTGAATGTATTTACAGGAGCTTCCACGCTGACAATTAAGTCATGGGCTGAACTATCCGCGGAATTTGTTGCTGTAGACAACGTATGCACCTGCGATTGTTGCAGTGGTACTCTAGATAAAGCGTCGGCTACAACGTTAGCTTTGCCAGGTTTATAGCATAGTTCGTAGCTATATTCTTCCAGAATCGATTTCCACCTCTTCATCTTGCTGTTATTGTTTTTATTGCTTAGTGCATAAGTTAACGGTTGATAGTCCGCGAAAATTTTAACTTTCGCTGAACCATACAAATAGTTCCGAAATGAGTTTAAAGCCCATATAATCGCCAACATTTCTTTTTCATTTGTGGCGTAATGTTCTTCCGCCTTACTTAGTGTTCTGGAAATAAAAGCTATTGGTCTCTCGTCTTGTGATAAGACTGCACCAATGGCAAAGTTAGATGCGTCTGTTACTAATTCAAAATTCTTGGTGAAGTCTGGATAGGCGAGGACAATTTCGTCAGAAATAAGTGTATTTTTTAGTTTTCTAAATGCTTCTATTGCTTGTTTATCTAAAAATATATTGCACTTGGAGGATTTATACTTGGACGTGCGTCCTCCTTCCCCTCTTAAAAGGGATGTCAGGGGCTTTGCCAGTTTGGCATAATCCCTAATGAATCGGCGGTAATACCCTGACATACCAAGGAAGCTTCGTAATTCCTTTAAAGTTTTTGGCTGTGGGAAATTTGCAATAGCATCAATTTTTGCGGGGTTGGCTTTTACTCCTGCCGGGGATATAATGTGCCCTAAAAATTCGACTTCTTTTTTAAAAAAATTACATTTGTCGAGTTGCACCTTTATGTTTGCCTCCTCGAGTGTTTTAAAAATGTTCTCAACATGTGAAAAATGTTCCTCTTCTGTTCGACTGAAGATGATAATGTCATCAATATATACATAGCAACTCTTTCCGATATATTCTCGTAATATATCATCGAGTGCTCGTTGAAAAATAGATGGTGCATTTTTCAGTCCAAATGGTAGGCGAGTAAACTCGTATTTTCCATTATTGATGGAAAATGCTGTTTTCTCGATATCGGATCTTTTTAGGGGTATCTGGTGGAAACCACTCTTCAAGTCTAGAACTGAGAAAAAATTGCTGTCACCAAGATGAGAAATAACCTCGGTTATCTCGGGAATCGGATATCTATCCGCTATGGTGATCGAATTCAATTTTCGGTAGTCAATAACCATTCGGTATTGCTTGTTACCGGCAGAATCAGGTTTTTTGGATACAATCCACACCGGTGAATTGTATGGTGACCTGGACGGTCTTATGATGCCGTCGTTTAGAAGTTTTTTTACTTGGGTTTCTACTTCGGTTTTAAAGAGGCTGGGTATGGATAAAATTTTGAATATACTGGAGAATTATCTGTGGTCCGTATTTCTCCAACAACCTTTGTTGTATACGTTAATTTTTCTTCCGGCTCCGAAAATAAACTCGGATATGTACCTACAATTTTGTTCATTTTAATTTTTTGCTGCTGTGTAAGGTGTTCTTCCCTTATATTAATAGTATTTACTGATTTAGAGGGCAGCTGTTTTAGGCCTATTTTCCTACCGTTATTTATTATTAGTAAATTTTCATTTGTATGAATAATAGCTTTGAGATGCTTAAGGGTATCGTTCCCTAAGATTCCGTCAAACGTTTTTAAAGAAGGCATTAAAAAGAATTTTATTTTATCATCAAGATTGAAAAGCTGAACAAATGTATGTTCCGTTATTTTAATATTTCCAACAACTGACTTAGCGTGAAAAGGCGCTTCATTTTCTATTCGTCTTTTTGCTAAGTGTGGCTGAATGTAATTCTTGCTTGATCCCGTATCAACAAGAATTTTAAGAATTTTCCCGCTCTCCGTCCTAACTTCGAAATATGGGAGCGAAGAGCTCATCATGCTAAAAAATTAATGTCTGTTGGTTCTAAATATTGATCGTATTCTGTAAGTTCATTAGTATTTTCGTTCGTTAATTGTTTGTATACGTCATTTCTTTCTTCATCTTGTGCTTTACCTGTGTCTATGTGGAACGTTCGTTGTGCTTTATTTTGTTGTTGATTGATAAATGAGGTTGGTCGTTTTCCTTGAAACTGATTTTGTTGAGGTCTATTCATATAGTTAACTTGTCTTGAGTGAATACTCCGGTCGACGTCCATTGGTTCAGGACGTGGTTGAGGTTTTTGAAAAAATGGGGGTCGTGGTGGGTTGTTTGGTCGTTGAAAACGGTCTTGGGTATGATTTTGAGGTTGTCTGTATGTGTTTATTGGATCTGTACGCTGTTGGGGCAAATATGCCAATTCTGGGTAAAATAAATCATTTGGACGTTGATTTGGTGAGGAATAAAATCTTCTTGGTGGGAGCTGGGGACGAGATTCTTGTAACCTTTTGCCTTGGCTATTATTATTCAGTGCGTAATTAGCACGGTAATTTTGGTTTTCTAATTTCAGACAGAGATGCAATGCTTGAGGCAGATCTACAGGCTATCTAATACCCAGTAGTCTTGGAAGATCGCCTTTCAGACCTCGTATGAATGTATCTAGGGCTTTGTCACGGTACGTTTTGGTCAGAAGATGCATTGACTCTTGGCCAACATCCAGGCATCCTATCTTATTCAATATGAGGGATAGATGGGAGTATACTCTTTGGTAAAAATCTTGTATCGTGTGATTACCCTGTACCATAGACGTCATTTGGTACTCTAGTGTACCCAAGTCACGCTTATCAGCGTAATGAAGAGTAAGGCACTTGGAGATGGCCTTCCAATCTAGCGGTGTGTTGTAAGATTCTAAAGCCACATCCGCATTTCCTACAACCTTATTGCGTATGACGCTCAGTATTCCATAATATTTTGGGGTGCCTATCAATGGTTCGTAGATCTGAAGTATGCGATCTACGCTTTTCTTCCAGGAGTTAAATTCTCCTGGGTTCCCAGAGAATTCCCGTACGCAACGAATTACATCGGGTATTTTATCAAGTTCTCCTATATTATTGGAATGTGACGGGTCTATAGTCACGTCTACCATGTTTGAGAAGTTAGCATTTGGATTGAGGGCGGCCTGTACGATATTTCGTCCTTCTGTCCGCAGTATGTTTACTACTACACCTGTTATAATGTTTGTTAATTGGTCCATGTTAAGATTGCTAGATGTCGTGGGTGGTGGTACACTTGTGTTTAGGACAGGAGGTTTTATTATATTATTGGGATTTTCCATTTTTGTTTTCTTAAATTTGAGAATATTTTCTTTGTTATATATTTTTTGAATTATCCTTTCAATTGAAAGGAGCTTTTCTATTCTGGAGGGTCCCCTTCAGGAATCGCAGAATTAAGCTAGAGTTATATAAACCGGAGGGTCCCCCTACTTGGTGGTGAATCGCGGTTTTCTTTTTCTTTTTTTTTTTTGTTATGGGCTGTACAAGCCAGTATTAGTTTTATATTATTTATTTATTTTCTTTCTCAGGCGTTTTTCTTAAAAATAATTTTATAACAATACGATAATGGTTCAAAGTTTAATAATAGTTTAAAGTTTATAACATCTTCTATTAACCAGATCGAGAAAGCTTCATAAGAATTATTTTACTTTACTTTGATTTTTTTTTCAATTTTTCTAAATTACAAATATCTTTCTTATGTTATTTTACATAAAATCTTACTCAATAAATTGTGGTCGGGCTCGGAAATACTGTTGTTCTGATGAGTTGAGACGGAATTTTTTTGTTGATGCTCGGGAATACTTGTTGTTCTGATGAGTTGAGACGGAATTTTTTTTTTTTTTTTTTTTTTTTTTATGTTTTCCTTGGAAGTGCTTCTTTTAAAAATTTTTTCTTTTCGCGTTCGCGTTACAGTGAGGTTAGTACGTAATACTACCCGTTTGCTTGTGCTACTAGGGGGCCTTTACTGTATTTTCACTTTTTTTTTTATTTTGCTCGGGCGCCAGTTAGAGTTTTGATAATTGAAACTCGTAAAAAAATATTTTTTTAGGTCTTGCGACCGTCTTTATTAAATTACCAAAAAGAACTCGGCTTAAAAATAGTTAACAACCTTATTTATAACTTATTGGTAGCTTATTGATAACTTATTAATAACTGCTGACATCGGCGTGATGTACTTGCATAAGTGCACTTTTGGTGCGCGTGTCAAAAGTAGGGCAGCGCGGTCGTCAACGCTGTTACTTGCGCAATTCTGAGAGCGCGTGGCTAAGCAGGGCGACGTAAACTGCTGACTATGAAGACTTAATATTATTCGAATTAACTAATATAAGTAGATTCTGAGAAGTATTTCGATGTTTGGAAAAACTGATAATAATTCTGCATCAATGATTGTCTGATACATTGACTTTTGAGATTGTTCTGAAACATCTGAAAAAAGCAAGTTTTAGCAAAGTGACATTCACAAATCAATTCAGTTTCATTTATGTCCTACGAATAAATGGATGCAATTTCGTTACATGCTCTATAAACTTCTTTCTCATAGGAACGGCAAAAAGTCGTTTCTTTTGGTGTTCAGGATATTTTTGCATTTTCATTTCCTCGTGTTTGAGAGTTTCATTCTGATATTATTTATATATACCAATATTTCTACAAAACTTGAAAAATTTGATTGAATCTTGGACGCAGGGTAAGATTGTTCAAGACATAGATTCACAGCACCATTAGATACACTGGTTTACAAATAACGAAAAGTTGTTTGTACTTTGAATGCCACTATCCTTTTCTCATGTAAAATCGGTCGCTAATTCCGAAAAAAAAATTGTTTTTTTTTTCTGTCACTCCGTTTTCGAGATATTGCCCACTGTAGGGTTTTCAAAGAAAAAAAAAAGTTGGTTCCACTTAATTGCATATATCTCCAGAACCAACAACAGTAATCAAACAAATGATATATCAAAAAAAAGCTAATAAAATTTCTTACAAACAATGCAAACACCATTTTTTGGTCGAGTTGTAAGTTTTGGCGGAATAAATTCAAATTTCGGGGATTTTTTTTATTTTTCAGAAAAATTTCCAAAAAAAGACAAAATAGTTGCAAATTTCGTTAAGAAATCAAAATATTTCATTACTTTTGATATTTTTTACTAAAAGCCCTTATTTTTCCAAAAAAAATAAGCTATTGTTGAAGAAAATCTATTGAGAAATGAAAAAGTTGTGTTTAATGGAACGAAATCACCCAAATTGTGTGATTATCAATTTATGCATTTGGACTTATTTTATTGCCATAAAAAAAAAAGTGAGAACTAAAGGTTGTTGTAATAAAATCATATATTCTTCATTTTTATTGTTCTTTTAATAATTTACATTATTTTTACATTATTTAAATTGTATATAATTATTATTAATAATTTTTATTGTTGCATTAAATCATTTATATTGTTATTTACATTGTAAATAATTTTTATTTATCATTCAGAAATTCAAAATGATTAGAATTCTTGTTATGTCGTTTATTTAATTCGGGATCGGTTTCTCTGATGAAAAACCAACAATAGTCGCCCATCATTCCTTCGTCCCAAAATCCTTGGTACCGATTCTCAATTGCTTTCATCTGTTGGTGGAATCTTCTCGTATGCAACAATTCAACTTTTTGAGACCCAATGTTAAGGTGACATACTTCAGAAATCGTGAAAAACCGTTTGCTATACACTTTACAAAGAATGACAATATCTGCTATTGCGTAGTCATTCCTGGCTTATTTAATACCTTCGGTCAGCCGGTTATTCCCAAAGAGTGGCGTTTGTTTATTGATGGCAGTATTAAATATGAATAACACGACTGGAAAATATGTTCTGATATCAAAGTCGTTGGTACACCACGTCGTTGGTAAACCACTATTACAAAAAGGACTGGGCAGAAAGAATTGAGTCGAAAGTTGGAGAGAGCAACGTCAAAAACGTTCTTCTCGTCAAAAAGAAAACATAATTCTCCCACCGCTGCACATCAAACTTGTACTTATGAAAAACTTTGTCAAGGCGTTAGACAAAGAAAGCGAAGCATTCACATATTTGAAAACGATTTTTCCAAATCTTTCTGATGCCAAGATAAAAGAAGGTGTCTTCGTTGGATCGCAAATAAAAAGGTGTTAAGCGATCTTCAATTCGCAGAACTATTGTCACCAGTTGAGGCAGCGGCGTGGGATTCTTTTAGGACGACTGTTTCTAGCTTCCTCGGGAACAATAAAAGTGAATCTTACGAGAAAATAGTCAACGAGTTGCTCAAGAACTATAAAAAAATGGGCGTAAATATGTCTCTGAAAATTCGCTTTCTGCACTCCCATTTGAATTTTTTTCCGAAGAATCTCGGTGACGAGAGCGACGAGCATGGGGAAAGATTCCACCAACAGATGAAAGCAATTGAGAATCGGTACCAAGGATTTTGGGACGAAGGAATGATGGGCGACTAATGTTGGTTTCTCATCAGAGAAACCGATCCCGAATTAAATAAACGACATAACAAGAATTCTAATCATTTTGAATTTCTGAATGATAAATAAAAATTATTTACAATGTAAATAACAATATAAATGATTTAATGCAACAATAAAAATTATTAATAATAATTATATACAATTTAAATAATGTAAAAATAATGTAAATTATTAAAAGAACAATAAAAATGAAGAATATATGATTTTATTACAACAACCTTTAGTTCTCATTATTTTTTATGGCAATAAAATAAGTCAAAATGCATAAATTGATAATCACACAATTTGGGTGATTTCGTTCCATTAAACACAACTTTTTCATTTCTCAATAGATTTTCTTCAACAATAGCTTATTTTTTTTTGGAAAAATAAAGGCTTTTAGTAAAAAATATCAAAAGTAATAAAATATTTTGATTTCTTAACGAAATTTGCAACTATTTTGTCTTTTTTTGGAAATTTTTCTGAAAAATAAAAAAAAATCCCCGAAAGTTGAATTTATTGCGCCAAAACTAACAACTCGACCCAAAAATGGTGTTTGCATTGTTTGTAAGAAATTTTATTAGCTTTTATTTGATATATCATTTGTTTGCTTACTGTTGTTGGTTCTGGAGATATATGCAATTAAGTGGAACCAACTTTTTTTTTCGTTGAAAACCCTACAGTGGGCAATATCTCGAAAACGGAGTGACAGAAAAAAAATAATTTTTTTTTCGGAATTAGCGACCGATTTTACATGAGAAAAGGATAGTGGCATTCAAAGTACATATTGGCTGTAAACCAGTGATATTGCATCAGAAAGTATCAAAACAAACATTTAGCTTCGCTAAAACAAAAGATACAAAATTTGGCGATATTTCGTTTGATTATCTCTTAATTATAGCTCCGCTACAACACATAAGACAATAAAAGTTGATATACCGTTGGAACGTTTCATATTTTCTCTAAAATAAAAAATTTAATTTTTTATCTTATGGTGTGTTGTTTAAATTCTGGATTAATAAAACTAGACAAGTGTAAAGAGTGTAAAACACCCTGTTTAAATTTTAGAGCACGGCTATTATTTTGACCGCAACTGTATGTATTTTTCAAGCTATTAACATGCATTTATGCTTACTGGAAAAGCATTGAGCTCTTCTTTCCATTGGTATATCTTATGTTGTGGTTTAACCAAAACTAAGTGCCACAATTATATAAAACCTGAGAAATTGATATTCAGAAGGATTTTCAGCTTAATTATTATTGAATTGCCATAATTACTGTTAGATTTTGACAAGTCTTGGTACGTATGAGTTTTCAGGTACGCAAAATCGAATTCTGACAACCATTTCTTAGAAAAGCGTACGCCAGATGGCGCTCCAGTACAAAAATGCATGAATTTCAAAAATATTTTTTTTAAACGCTTACTATATACGTACTAGCGATTCCCGGTGCACGTTGCTACACCCGACACCTATATTGGAAAAAATAAATATAGGTGCGTAAATAAATAAAGTGCTTGGAATGCCAACTCTTGAACAGGCAACGTATAATTGACCGTGCAAGAAACACGGCTGTTCCAAATTTAATCCGCATACTTGAAGCGTTTGTCCTTGCGCCTTATTGATGGACATGGCAAATGACAGACGCACCGGAAATTGTAAACGCTTGAATTCGAATGGCTTGGTAACAGCAGAATACGCGGTACAATTTCGCCTTTAGCTTATCCAGTCAATATTATTGCTTCAATCAAATTCAGCATCAATTTTTTTACAGCTAATCGGTGCCATTGCAGTTTTGGTGCGTTTAAATTCCGTAGCAAAATGATTGATGAGCCGGCCTTTAAATTTAAACAATGCGGTGGCATACCAGGTGGTTCTAATGAATTTAAAAATTCGATTGGATAATGTATATCATCATCGTTATTCATTGCGCTATCAATAGATTTATATGATGTCACTGCACCTGGTAATTTTTCTTGGATCAGAAAATTAATTGCATTGACATGTAAATTTGTTGGTGCCAAAATTGCGCGTTCTCTCAACCAATTGTGATCTCTGTAATTTTGTACAATATTTGGAAAAACGCGTTCAATCAGTTCTTCTTTTGATTTGAGAATTGTACAGAAATTATCTGGCAAAGTAATCAAACCATTTGCATTATCGATTTGAACTTTTCCATTGCCGATTTCTAACAATTGTTTCGAGAAACGATCTGCAGATTGATCATTGTGCAACTGAACACGCATATTTATGTGCAATGTCAATTTTTGGACATATCGCCACAGAAAGGAAGACTTCAAGCATGCGTTAATTTCATCCGCTGGTGTGGATCGTGCAATCACGGGCAATGTTTGTCGAAAATCACCAGACAATAATATCAATGCACCACCGAAAAGTTGTTGATTGCCACGTAAATCTTTCATTGTACGATGTCTCCAGTTGTCTCCAGTGATTTTTTGTGGCTCATTGAACATTCATCTAATAGAACAATTGCTGCTTGTAAGTAATAAAATTATCCAAAAGAATTTGCTTCGGCAAAATTTATGTCTGTTTACGTCGGAATCCAAATGAAAAAGAAAGCACACTGGGTACATTGGGTGGTGTGAATAAAAAATAAGCAAGTGTCCTCTGATATGTGACATCTTGAAAACTTCAAAAGTGTCAAGTGTGAAAATGAAATTTAATATCGATAATGGATAATATTGATATTATCGATATTGTAGACAATTTTTCTTTATGTAAAAAACTTTTGTAGACTATTACAAACATTTAAAAAAAAAATCAGCGCAGGCGTTCTGCGATTTTAGATATATATATCAAAACAGTGGGCGCAAAAGTGGGCGTGGTCAATTTTTCTTTCAGTAAACACTTAAATTGGATTACTTCGAACATTTGAAAAAAAAATTATCCAAATCGGTCCAGCCGTTTTCCGATTTTAGATAAATCGAAAAAAGTGGGCGCAAAAGTGGGCGTGGTCAACTTTTCTTTCCGACAAAACTTAAATTGGATTACTTCGAACATTTGAAAAAAAATGATCCAAATCGGTTCAGCCGTTTTCCGATTTTAGATAAATCAAAAAAGTGGGCGCAAAAGTGGGCGTGGTCAATTTATCTTTCCTTAAAAACCTAACTTGGACTAAAACGAACATTTAAAAAAAAAAATTATCCAAATCGGTCCAGCCGTTCAGAAGTGATGCGATTTCAACCAAACGTACACTTCTTTTTATATATATAGATTTTCCATGGCACTCATTTTTGATCAAACCACTCCATTCCTTATACCATTGGAAAGAATAGCTCAATACTTTACCAATAAGCTAAAATGCAATTGAAAACCACGAAAATATATATTTTATAGGTGTTTAAAAAAACACCTTTTCGAAAATGACGAAATATCGACTTTTTGAGGTATCAAAAGAGTTTGTAAGGACAAAAATTTCAAATTTTTTTTTAAACAATATATGTACACTAAGGTGCCTCGACTTGTATGAAGAAAAAAAAAGTTCCATTTGTACCCATTTTAAAATGAACCTTGATGTATTCTATGATCATTCCCAAAATATTTTGGCTATACCAAAATCCGTCAGTGAGCTAAACCATTTTGCAAAAACCTCCATAAATCATGTTTTCCTTATATATTCTGGCTAGTGTAACAGATGTAAATAAATAAACTGTCTCAAACTATAGGCCTGAAAAAGTTCTTTCAATCTGCATAAAAAATTTGTATAAATTTGCAATGGGATTAAAGATAATGATGTTTTTCATGATTTTTTTTCTTAGTTTTTTAGATGATTTTCAAAAATTCTACATTGAAACAAACGCTTGAAATAAAAAAAAATACAGTATTTTGGATTTTGAAAATTTTATTTTCAGGTAACTGCACAAAAATGGAGAAATAAAATAAGAGCCACACTTTATTAAACAAAGAAAAATGTCCAAAATATATGACAGCCGTGCATACCTTTCCCACGATATCTTGATCGTATAAGAAATAATAAAGTTATTTGAATTTTTGGGAAAATAATATAAAAAAATGCATGAAAAAATCATTATCCTTAATCCAATTGCAAATATTTTCAAATTTTTGATGCAGATTGAACGAACTTTTTCAGGCCTATAATTTGAATTAGTTTATTTGTTTACAACTATTACACTAGTTAATATATATACGGAAAACATGATTTTTGGAGGTTTTTGCAAAATGGTTTTGCTCACTGACGGATTTCGGCATAGCCAAAATATTTTGGGAATCATTATAAAATACATCAGGGTTCATTTTAGGATGGGTACAAATGAAACTTTTTTTTTCAAGGCACCTTAATGTACACTATCACAATCTTTACTTTTTTGCTTATCTTGGGAATGCATTCTGAAGAAAAAAACAAGTTATAGGCAAAAAACTTGATTTTTTGGCCAAAAAAAGGGTTCAGGCGAACCAAAACCGCTCCATGGGGATTTCTCCGATCCAAAAAAAAATGATGCAGAAAAAATTTTTAAGAGTCCCTCTAACTTTTGAGTCGGTATCCGGATGACATTTTTTTTCTCCATACAAAATCGATCCGGCTTACTGTATATTTACCACTTTCATCGAAAATGTTTACGAAAGTTGAAAGAAGTTTGAAATCTAAATGAAAAAACGAGCCACAATACGTTTTGAGCGTTTCTTTTTTTGATTTTGTGTGTGCCTGCTGACAAGAAAAACTAAGAATATAAAATAAATTCAAACTGTTCTATTCTAAGCGTCTTTGTTCTAATTTGCAACTAACTCCAATTTCACTAGAAATAAACTAGTTGGTTTTCCCCAATTGTCTCCAAAATAACTGCTGGGGACTTACAGGTATGGATACTTACTTACTTACTTAGATGGCGCTTACAACCGTTGGCCGGTTTTGGCCTGGTCTAAGAATTTGCGCCAGCCTATTTTGTCGTGCGTTTGCTGGCGCCAGTTGGAAATTCCAAGCGTCGTCAGGTTATCCAATGCCTGGTCTTTCCAACGGAGATGCGGTCTTCCTCGTCTGCGTTGGCCACCGCTGGGTACCGAATCCAATATTTTTTCGCTGGAGCTTCGTCGTTCATTCTCTCGACATGACCTAGCCAGCGAAGCCGCTCTATTTTAATACGCTTGACTATATCGATGTCGGCATATAGCTCATACAACTCGTGGTTCCATCGTATTCGGTACTTGCCATTGACGCAGATTAGACCATAGATCTTGCGAAGGATTTTTCTCTCGAACGCTCATGATGTCAATATCATCAGCATACGCCAGCAGCATAACGCTCTTATAGAAAATTGTGCCGCTGCGTCTCAGGTCAGCAGCTCGGATGATCTTCTCCATTACTATATTAAAGAAGTCGCACGATAAGGAATCACCTTGTCTGAAACCTCGCTTGGTATCGAACGGAAGGGAGAGGTCCTTCCCGATTTTCACTGCGCTGCTGGTGTTGTACAGTGTCATCCTGCAAAGACGTATTAGCTTCGCAGGAATACCAAATTCAGACATGATGGAGTATAGGTGACTCCTTATTGGACTGTCGAAGGCGGCTTTGAAATCGAGCAAATCGAAATTGTTTTTCGAGGGTCTTTTCCAAGATTTGTCGGAGCGTGAAGATCTGGTCAATGGTGGACTTTCCAGGTCTGAAGCCACACTGATAAGGTCCAATCAGTTGGTTGACGATGGGCTTCAGTCTTTCACACAATACGCTCGACAGGACCTTATATGCGATATTTAGAAGGCTAATCCCACGGTAGTTGGCGCAAATGGTGGGATCGCCTTTCTTGTGGATTGGGCAGAGCACACTGAGGTTCCAATCATCTGGAATGCATTCTTCCGACCATATTCTGCATAGAAGTCTGTGAATGCATTTAAACAGAGCTTCGCCACCGGTCTTAAACAGCTCAGCCGGTAGACCATCGGCTCCTGCGGCTTTGTTGTTTTTAAGCCGAGCTATAGCTGTTAAGACCTCGTTATAGTCGGGCAGCGGAACTTCAACGCTGTCATCCATGATTGGGGTTTCCGGGATATCATCTCCACTGGCGGGATTGGTGTCATCGTCGCCATTTAAAAGACTAGAGAAGTGCTCCCTCCATAACATCAGTGTAATCTGGATATCTGTCACTAGATTCCCATTCTCATCCTTGCAGGAAGAGGCTCCGGTCTTAAAACCATCGGCCAGGCGTCTTATTTTTTCGAAAAATTTTCGAGTCTCATTCCTGTCGCCATGCATCTCAATTTTCTCGCACTCACGCATTTCCGCCTCTCGTTTTTTTCGCCTGAAAATGCGTATCTCTTCCCTCCTCTTTTCTCGGTATCGCTTCATAACAGCACGCGTTACAGCCGACTGCAGGGTGGCTTTGTAGGCGGTGTCCTTCTCTGCAGTGGCACCGTGACACTCCTGGTTGTGCCACTGGTTTCGGCTAGGGCGATGGTAGCCTCTTCGGCAGCCGTACGCATAGAGTGGGATATGTGCGTCCACTGTCCGCATATATCGTCGATCGGAGGAGTGCTTTCTTGAAGCAGGAGTGAGAGTCGAGTAGCGAAGGCTTCGGCCGTCCGTTTTGACTGCAGCTTGTCGACGTCTAGTTTTCTAAGTGTAGGATTGCGAGCATTCTTAGCTGCGCACAGACGTGTGCGGATCTTGGCTGCAACAAGATAATGATCCGAGTCTATGTTAGCACCATGGATCGTGCGTACGTCTAGTACACTGGAAGAGTGTCTTCAGTCAATCAAAACGTAATCAATTTGGTTGCATGTTTTTTGATCAGGTGACAGCCAGGTGGTCTTATGAATACTGAGATGCTTGAATCTAGTGCTACTAACGCCCATGTTTCGTGCTGCGGCGAAGTCAATCAACCTCATTCCGTTATCGGATGTGCTGTCGTGGATTTTGGATTATGGATTATGGACAGCGGATTATGGCAAGTCGTTCGTTCACAGGAGTGAACGTTTATGTTAAAAAATGTTGCCTTGAAGCGGATTATGGCAAGTCGTTCGTTCAAAGGAGTGAATCGCAGGACTTGATGCCTGACATGAAATAGAAAAGTCCAGTAAAGAGAGAGAGAAAATAAGGTGGAGTAGAATAGCAAGAAATACAAATGAACGCAAGTATTTTTAAAATCACACTAAACATAAAAAATAATATCCTGACTTAAAGTTCCAGCGACGCGGTCCACACTTTCTTTGCTGATGACTGATTCAGCGTCACCATCATGAGATGCTCTCGCGCACGCGCACGCAGTGTGAACACAGAGACACGGAGCATCGAGATTATTATCCGATTTGTTTTGGCTAAACTTTCTTTCATATAAAAACGTTCACCTCCTCCACACCCTATGTTGCTAATTGAGAGGTGCCGCTAATAAGTCTCGCGAAAGTCAGCAATTGCGTCCATAAGTGGACGCCAGTTTAGTAAGAATCACGTTGGGGTCTCCCTGCCGTGCAAAACAAAAAACAGTTAACTGCATTTTTCTTGTTTTGAGATAATTTGTCTTTTGTGTTTGGTTTAAATTTGTACTTGGCTTTTGCTTTGCATAACTTTGTTCTCTTATTTAATTTTACTTTGAATATGCATGAGAAAAAAAAGCGTAATGGCGGTTAACAGTGTTTTGCATTGCATTTATAACATTTTTCTGCAGTTTCTTCAAATATGTTCAAAATGTAAACACGTTCAAATTTCGTGCACACACACGTTATTAGAA
The DNA here is from genome assembly GCA_958299015.1 of Tetanocera ferruginea. NCBI lineage: Eukaryota > Metazoa > Arthropoda > Insecta > Diptera > Sciomyzidae > Tetanocera > Tetanocera ferruginea. Next base: position 109,664,177 of record OY282640.1, read on the forward strand.
AGAGACAAGAGTATTGTTATAAAACAAAGCATGGAGAATTAAAAAAAACGTACAAAGCAAAAAACATGTGGTAAGCGTGCTAGACTGCCAACCCAGAGGTTCTGGGTTCGAATCCAGGTCTAGCCATGGTCCTACGCTTTTACATTTCTTTAATCCTTTCCTCAATTCTAATCAACTGAAAGTACGAATTCATCAATTAAACGACTTTGAAAGTTGTAGTTGGTGGTATAGAGTTTGTGGAATGAGATGCCTAATAACTCGAATTGACCGAGGTAAAGGCATAACACTTGCCTTAGATTCAAGTTCGCTTGTTGATATAGCGCTCCGCAACACATGCAACACTCTACACTTGTTTCTCTTGATTTTACTGTCTCTCCTACTTATCTGTCTTCCCATTTCCGAACCAAGGTAGACTTGACTGAATAGGTTTGACACCTGAAATCCTTGGTTCAAAAGCTAAAAAAAATTCACAACAGAAGCAAAAATAAGCTCATTGTTAAGGGGAAGTTGAGACTTCAGCGCTCTCACTTCATCATCCATAACAGCAGATTGCGGAGCTTTTGTCACAGCATATATTTTGCAGGTTTCTAGTTTCCTATTTTTTGCTTTAATGCTTTCTTTCAATATACCTATCTCAGTTAATAAAGCTTCAACAATAGACTCTTTCTCCCAAATTGCGCATGACGGTCCTCATGTTGGAGAGCTCAGCTAACAATTCCCCAATCCTCTGCATCACCCTCTCCACAGATACGACTATTGCTCCAATGAGCTGATTAATAATGCATTCTCGTATATTGTTCAGCTGCAGACGGCATATTGCTTCGGAAGTTGTGATAGATGAGTCATGCGGTCTACCAACTGGCGTCACAGGCGCTTGTAGCACTGCGTGCGTTTTTATTGTGGTCATCTTTATTTTTGAATAAACCGACTTTTAAAAGGTTTAAAAGGATTTTTAAAAGGATAATTATACAAAAAGAAAATTCTTGGGAAGATGGTGATTTAAATTAAACTTGTAGGATAAAATTATCGACAAAGGCGCGTTAAACCAGCTGAACCCAAATAAAGCACGTCTATTTGATAAACATTTCAAATGAGTATAAATATTGTAACGTAACGTTACAAAATAATATATATCTTACATATAAAACATCTGTAATATAAAATACATATACACTTAAATCTTTAATATAAAATATCTAATTTTATTATATATTCTAAGCTGCAAGCATATTAATATAAGTTAGACCAACATGCAATTATTCAATATTATTTTATATTATTAAATAATCTAAGCTGCAAGCATATTAATATAAGTTAGACCTACATGCAAACACAAGACAACGATATTAACAACAACGACAAAGTAGTTATTTTTAGACACCAGCCAACAATAACAGCACCAAGAAAACCAGACATAATAGCGAAAGCTACAACAACGACAAAATACTTACTCGCAGACACCAGCCAACAATAACAGCAACAACAAAACCCTCACACACAATAGCCAAAGCTAAGACAACAACAACGAACGAAATATTAAATTACAGACACCAGCAACCAATAATAACAACAACAACAACACAGTATGACCACGGCAGCCAGAATTACACTCAAGAAGCCTCAGCCGGTAGAATTCACAATTGGTTTTAATTGTAAGTAATATAAGAGTGCGCAACAGGCTCGATAGAACAACAATCTACTTCTAGGTAAGTGAGATTTGTTCACCTTCTGCTCTGCACGTAACACAGCCCGATTGCGCTAATTACGTTGCTAATAGCGTAATACGGCCCGATTGCGCTAAATTTTGGTTGCACTCCACTAGAGTAACCAACCAGTTTGTGCTGATTACTCTAATTATACATTCTGCCGCCCTCTGCTCTGCATGGCTTTATATATAGTCGATAAAGAGTAGCCTAGCCGGATTGTGCTAGGCACTCTGGCATTCTGCCGCCCTCTGCTCTGCATGTAATACAGCCCGATTGCGCTGATTACGTTGCTAATAGCGTAATACAGCCAGATTGTGCTGATTACGCTAAATTTTGGTTGCGCTCCACTAGAGTAACCAGCCAGTTTGTGCTGATTACTCTAGTTATACATTCTGCCGCCCTCTGCTCTGCATGTAATACAGCCAGATTGTGCTGATTACGTTGCTAATAGCGTAATACAGCCAGATTGTGCTGATTACGCCAAATTTTGGTTGCGCTCCACTAGAGTAACCAGCCAGTTTGTGCTGATTACTCTAGTTATACATTCTGCCGCCCTCTGCTCTGCATGGCTTTATATATAGTCGATATAGAGTAGCCTAGCCGGATTGTGCTCGGCACTCTGGCATTCTGCCGCCCTCTGCTCTGCATGTAATACAGCCAGATGGTGCTGATTACGTTGCTAATAGCGTAATACAGCCAGATTGTGCTGATTACGCCAAATTTTGGTTGCGCTCCACTAGAGTAACTAGCCAGTTTGTGCTGATTACTCTAGTTATACATTCTGCCGCCCTCTGCTCTGCATGGCTTTATATATAGTCGATATAGAGTAGCCTAGCCGGATTGTGCTCGGCATTCTGACATTCCGACGCCCTCTGCTCTGCATGGCAAAGTCATCGTTGTATATAATTACTGTCTATCAAGTGAACATACTAAACATTGAATTCTTATACTAACGAACAATCTACTTCTAGGTCCAGTTACCAACATATTACTTTACCGCTTACTACCTGGTTACCAACCGACTACTGAATAGATTACCATCTGGCCGTCAGCCGATTACCGAACCGATTACCATCTGGCCGTCAGTCAATTACCATACCGATTACCATCCAGTTACCAGTCGATTACCGAACTGATTACCATCTGGTTATCCACCGATTACCAAACTGACAGCCAACTGCTTACAAGCCGACTGCCACCTGATTACCATTCGATTACCGAACCGATTACCATCTGGTTACTAAGCCAATGACCGACGACTACCGACTTCACACTCGCCTAACTCAATACCCACCCACAACTGTCAGAGACTGCTTTACCATCTTGTGCTGCATAGATGTATATAAGAATTATAAGGAATTAATACTTAAATAAGTATAATAAGGAATTAATACTTAAATAAGTACAATAAGGAATTAATACTTTGTAACGTAGCGTTACAAAATAATATATATCTTACATATAAAACATCTGTAATATAAAATACATATACACTTAAATCTTTAATATAAAATAGCTAATATTATTATATATTCTAAGCTGCAAGCATATTAATATAAGTTAGAACTACATGCAATTATTCAATATTATTTTATATTATTAAATAATCTAAGCTGCAAGCATATTAACATAAGTAAGACCTACATGCAAGCACAAGACAACGATAATAACAACAACGACAAAATAGTTATTTTAAGACACCAGTTAACAATAACAGCACCAAGAAAACCAGACATAATAGCGAAAGCTACAACAACGACAAAATACTTACTCGCAGACACCAGCCAACAAATAACAGCAACAACAACACCCTCACATACAATAGCCAAAGCTAAGACAACAACAACGAACGAAATATTAAAGTACGGACACCAGCCAACAATAATAACAACAACAACAGAGTATGACCACGGCAGCCAGAATTACACTCAAGAAGCCTCAGACTGTAGAATTCACAATTGGTTTCCATTGTAAATAATATAAGAGTGCGCAACAGGCTCGATAGAACAACAATCTACTTCTAGGTAAGTGAGATTTGTTCACTTTCTGCTCTGCACGTAATACAGCCCGATTGCGCTGATTACGCTAAATTTTGGTTGCACTCCACTAGAGTAACCAGCCAGTTTGTGCTGGTTACTCTAGTTATACATTCTGCCGCCCTCTGCTCTGCATGGCTCTAGTTATACATTCTGCCGCCCTCTGCTCTGCATGGCTTTATATATAGTCGAAATAGAGTAGCCTAGCCGGATTGTGCTAGGCACTCAGGCATTCTGCCGCCCTCTGCTCTGCATGTAATACAGCCTGATTGCGGTGATTACGTTGCTAATAGCGTAATACAGCCAGATTGTGCTGATTACGCTAAATTTTGGTTGCGCTCCAATAGAGTAACCAGCCAGTTTGTGCTGATTACTCTAGTTATACATTCTGCCGCCCTCTGCTCTGCATGGCTTTATATATAGTCGATATAGAGTAGCCTAGCCGGATTGTGCTCGGCACTTTGACATTCTGCCGCCCTCTGCTCTGCATGGCAAAGTCATCGTTGTATATAATTACTGTCTATCAAGTGAACATACTAAACATTGAATTCTTATACTAACGAACAATCTACTTCTAGGTCCAGTTACCAACATATTACTTTACCGCTTACTACCTGGTTACCAACCGACTACTGAATAGATTACCATCTGGTCACCAGCCGATTACCGAACCGATTACCATATGATTACCAGGCAATTACCATACCGATTACCATCTAGTTACCAGTCGATTACCGAACCGATTATCATCTGGTTATCCACCGATTACCAAACTGACAGCCATATGCTCACCAGCCGACTGCCACCTGATTACCAATCGATTACCGAACCGATTACCATCTGGTTACTACGCCAATTTACGACGACTACCGACTTCACACTCGCCTAACTCAATACCCACCCACAACTGTCTTAGATGCTTTACCATCTTGTTCTGCAGAGATTTAAATAAGTATAATAAGGAATTAATACCTAAATAAGTATAATAAGGAATTAATACTTAAATAAAAACAAACTGAATTGTATTTAATATCAAAACTGCGTCTTTTATTTAACAAAGGTTAGTGGATCCTTTGTCTGATCCTGGATCGGCTTAGCTTACCTCAGCCTTTGAGAAAACCACTCTCACAACTAAAATAAAGCAAACTGAATTGTATTTAATATCAAAACTGCGTCTTTTATTTAACAAAGGTTAGTGGATCCTTTGTCTGATCCTGGATCGGCTTAGCTTACCTCAGCCTTTGAGAAAACCACTCACACAACTTAAATAAAACAAACTGAATTGTATTTAAAATCACAACTGCGTCTTTTATTTGACAAAGGTTAGTGGATCCTTTGTCTGATCCTGGATTGGCTGAGCTTACCTCAGCCATTGAGAAAACCACCCTCACAATATGTATGTAGAAACTCTTACCCGCATATTTCGAATTCAAACGATAAACGCTTAAATTATTTTAAGCGATATTACGAATTTATCAGTTGTTCCATTTTAAACGAATACAAGTGGCTGATAATTTGTGTATGATAAGTATCGTACGTTGTTTTGAAAGTATTTGTTTGAAAATGTTCCAGTTAGAGAATTCTTCTTTAGTTTTGCCTAAATTTTAAGCAAAATGTAAATACAAATCATTGTCATGGTGCAAAAATATAGGTAGCATTGACTGCAGCTTATTTTCTCATTAGAGAAAACACTCTGCTGTTGCGAAAAACTTATTGTGAGAGCTATACATCGGAAAATTGCCAAATTGATGAAAGGTAAGGCTTTGCATAAAATGTCAGTGAAAACTTTACTGACAAATAAAATCTATTTTGAAAAGCATTTTTATGCGCAACTTAATTTTTATGTACATCAACTTTTGATTTACATGACCAATTTTTGACCAATTGTCAACTGTTGAGTTCGCTGAATGTGACTTATGAAAATTAATTATATACAATGGCGGTTTGTTATATTTTTTGACGGATAAAAGTTTTTAACATACACGTCAATGCTACCTTAAATTATTCTACCATGAATCACTGCCATTTACAATTGTGAATGAACCAAGAGCATGAAAACTATAATAGAAATACTGTTTTTTACGATACGCTTGCTTGCAAGCGTTTATAGTCTATCGTGTGAAAATTCATAATAGGGGGGGCTTACATATTGTTTTTAGGTTTTATACTTAAAAGATGTTTAATTTTTTTGTAACTTTGATAAATATTTAAAATTATTGTTTAAATAATGAAGTTTTGCGATATTTTCCTTATAGATCACGGTTACTATATTAGTCCACGCTTCTTTTTGTAGTCTTCAAGGTTAAGAGAGCGTTTATGGGCAGATTCCTTCGTCATTTGTATCGGTTGGGGAACCACATTAACGGAGTTAACTGTCAGAAAATATTAGTTTCAAAAGAAATCTTAAAAAATAAAGAAATTATATTAATAGATCATACCTGGCAGTGAAACATCCAAATCAATATCAAAGTCGTGTAACGAATATAGACTGACGTCTTTACTTTCATTTCCGCTAAAATTTACAGTTTCCAAGTTTTCGTTTTTTTTGCATGGCTGCAGTGGAATTAAATCATGTTTTGTTAATATATCCTCTTTTTTATCCTGCGTTTTAAATCCCATTCGTGGTTGTGTTATACGTCTTGTAAATGGATCTGATATTTTCAAGCCTTTATTGGCACGAACCTCTTCCATAATAGCCTTTTCAGCATCTTCTACATTTCTTTTCCGATTTCGGTCGTTAATATATGAAATCAGACTTATACTACTTGAACGTTTTTTATCTAACTCAGAAGCCCGACTTTCAAGTTCCTCGATTTGCTGTCCAAGTTCTCGTGCATTTTCATATTCTCCTCGAAGCATCGCAGCGTCCCGCTCTTTCATAAGGCATGTTTTACGCATAGCATAGTTTGTAGGTCTATTACGAAATCGATTTTTTTCTTCTACAATTTTGGCAACATCTTCGTCTTTATATTCATAATTTAATGCTTCTTTTATGTCACGTTGTTTTCTTTCTATAGACTCCAACGTCGGCATTGGAACATTTTGCTGATTACAGATTTCATACCACTTTTCAAATTCATTTTCTGTAAATTCTTGATTTGAAATAAATTCTAAGCGAAATACTCGTTCTTGCGTTCCGTGTCTTAATCGTAAGCCTCGATTTGTTCTTGTCTTTCCTAAACTGTATATTTTAGAAGTTTCAACAACACCAACAATTTCTGCTACGCGATATACAGGTCTTTGGCCGTTATTGCCTATACTAATGCGAACAAAACAATTAATCACAGTGCTGTCAAATATTGGCAAATTAACGAATCGTTCCATTTTAAAACGCGAAAGTCTCAATTTGTTTAGATCTCCACAGTTGCTTATAACAGCTATTTTATTATTTTTTTTTTCTTCGTCTTCAGTTTCACTGGAATCTTTACTGGTGCTTGCAGAACGAGAGTGTTTTCCGGGTTCTTTTTCATCATCCCAATCACTACTACCAGAATCATCTGAATAGATTTCGGATGCTTTTAACTTAACTGATGACTTACCGCCTGATACACTTTCAAGCTCTTCTTTCTCAGCTTCGCGGTCTTTTTCAGCCTGGCGTTTAGCTTCCTCTTCCTCTATAAAAAAAGCATACAAAAACTTATTAAAGCAATAAGATAAATAAAAAATACAAACAGTTTTATTTTACAAGTACGATCAAAATCGGCCAACGCATTTAAAGGATATAGTTGAATTAATAAAAACTATTAAGGTATGATATATCTTCGGCTTGGTCGAAGTAAAATACCGTTCGTTATTAAAAAGATAGAATATATGGCGAAAAACGGATACTATTTTTGAAATTTGCGTCCACAATTCATTTATAATTGGGTACCTTTTATCCTGAAACTTTTTCACTGTTCCTGTTATTTTATTTTTTTAATTTGAACGAAAAGAGTTGGTCATGTATGTGCGCTGTAACAATCATTTTCTTTTTATTCTCCATAATCTACCTTTTTTTAATGCTATGTATTAATTCTAATCATTTAATAAATTCTTTAAGTTTTCTAAATATATAGTTTACATACCAACGGTGGGCAATGCGGCCAGCGTTTAAAAAATTCAACACTTTGTCACTGCTGCTGAAACTTATACTTCTAAAAATTTGCAGTCGCAGTCAAGGTTAGGTTTACGCGGCTGTCTCTTATGGGACGCACATAGGCCAGTAAGGCCCGTTGTGATACCAGGGGGTTAATAAGTTAACTACTCTATTTGAACCATTTGGAGCGATAAATATAGCGTCTAGGTCACTATAAAACCAGTTACCCAGAAAAAGGTGGCGGTTTTTAGCTAGCGCTGGGCATGTGCAGAGAAGATGTGTTGTGGATTGCACCTGTTCATCTGCTCTACAGCTTCTGCAGAAATTGTTATGGAGGATGTTAAATAGGCCGGATCATTTTTATATGGACAAAAAAATGTCAACCGGTCGGGGTCTCAAAAGTTAGAGGAACTCATTAAAATAATTTCTGTATATTTTTTTTCAAATCGGAGAAAAACCGCCGAAGCAATTTTGATTCTCCTGAAGGTAAAAAAAAACATATTCCTTGCTTGTAACTTTTTATTTTTCACTGAACGCATACCCACATCTACTTAAATGCTAAATTTCTTACTCATACTAACATTTTGACATAAAAAATTATTAAAATTTTGTTTCATTATAACTCTTATTGACCACCAAATATTGAATTGAAACTTTTGAATTGTTTGCTATTTTTAAAAAGACATTTTTTTAAAACCGCTTTAAAAGACACATTTTTTATTAGATTTACGTGGAGTTGTAATTGTTGGAAAGGTATTAAGTTCTTCTTTTGTTCTGTGTATCGCTTTAATCAAAGCTATGTGATTAAAAAAAAAAATTATCGAAAACTGGATGATAAAGCAGTGAACAAATAAAATTAATTGTTTGAATGAATAAGAAGTGTTTCATTTTATCAGATTTCTAAAGTCGATTTCTCACATTCTCTCAGTTTTCGGACACAGCTTTGATTAAAGCGATACACAGAAAGAAAGAAGAACTTAATAAGTTTCCAACAATAACGCTTCCACGTAAATCTAGAAAAAAATGTGTCTTTTAAAGCGGTTTGAAAAAAATGTCTTTTTAAAAATATCAAAAAATTCAGTTTGTGGTGGCCAATAAGAGTTATGAGGAAACATCACTTTTAAATTTTTTGTATATCAGAATATTGCTATATGTAAGAAATTTAATATTTTAGCAGATGTGGGTGGTATGCGTTCTGTGAAAAATAAAAAGTTACAAGCAAAAAAAATGTTTTTTTTTTACAAAAAAGGACCATCAGGAGAATCAAAATTGCTTCGGCGGTTTTTCTCCGATTTGAAAAAAAGTATGCAGAAATCATTTTAATGAGTTCCCCTAACTTTTGAGACCCCGACCGGTGGAATCTAAATTTCGATCCGGTCTAATGTTAAATCTTCGGGCGTGGTTACCAATAAAGCAGTGCCTTGTTAGGACGCCGATAACAGTATTTATTTCATCCCTTCTGAAAGAAATTAGTTCTTTTGAGCGTTTCAAGTTCAGTGTTGTTTAAACCGGGCGCGCCGTATTGCATGTGTTTACCGTAGACCACCTTATATTGGTTCTTTTAAGGGATAGCTGATTTGTGAGTAGTTTTTTGTGAGTAGTTTTTTTGTGTGATTGTGAGTAGTGGTAAGAGGTATAGTACCAATTATTTCCTTTTCTCTCGATGAGATATTGGTAGTTCCAGTTCGGGTTAGTTAATCTGCTTTGCAGTTTCTTGGAAATTCTCTTTGCCCGGGGATCCAGCATGGGAACATTTTTAGCTGCTTCACCATCTCATTTAGAGATCTGCAGCAGCTTAGGACTGTTTTTGATATTATTTTAACAGATTTCAAGGGTTTCAAAGCGGCTTGATTATCACATAGAAAGCAAATATACTTAGCCGATAGTTCATTCATCTGAAGTCAAGTAACAGCTTCATGTATGTATAGCAGTAATTTCCGCTTGGAAGACACTACAGTGGTCAGGGAGCCTAAAGGCGAGATTGATGTTTAGTGATTGAGAGGAGACTCCTTCCCCCACTTTGCCATCCAATTTTGATCCATCGGTGTAGATATCAATTGCATTGCTAGGTGGATGGCTTCCAGTACCCCATTCATTTCTGAAGGGAATGGATACATCAACCTTTTTGTAGAAGATAAGTTTTTGCGTGAGGTCCTAACAAAATCCTTGCTTACAAATCGAGAGGGTAATATAGAAAAATTGAATCATCGACTACCTTCTCGCTTACAGAACCCATTATTTGTATAATGGCATGTCATTGGCGGTAATCGATGAAGCATTTTACTTGACTTAGAAGTACTAATGTTTAAGCTTATAAATCTTGCTGAATAGCTACTTCTCAGTCATCAATTATTTGGTAACAACTTGGAAGTTGTTGAATAAGATTTTGCTTTGCACAAATAAGTAAAGCTATTGAAATATTGAATTAAGATATTTGTATAACTCTTGTTAAACAGGGAGAAGCTGTAAAAACACAAACATTTCTTCTTTAAGATAAAAAAACTTTAATTTAGAATGTAATATATTTATAATAATTTGTTATTTCTGGAGCTAAACTTAATACATGATTTACTTTTTCTTTATTTAATACATGAATTTTATATTTTTTACACGTTCTCCAAAGTTTATAATTCGTCCTTCAAAAATTTAAAAAACTGACGCATTTGAAACAAAAACAAAAGTCAAACAGAAAACTTAAAAAAAAAAATTTTTCAAAAGCTCAATGGCCTTAAATTACTGACTGCATTACAAGTAATAAATAATATAATGCATTATTGGTCAATCAGCATTTATGTAATGCGTTTTAGAATTAAACGCAAATCAAGGCTTTCCGAAAAATTTTGATGGGGTAGTCTACGGTTTTGGGTATTGGAGGAAAGAGTATCCCAATGCTAGTGTCCTTTGGACCTCCCCTCTATTCAGAGGTGGCTTCCAGCCGTGTCGCTGTGTTACCAGCTATCTGTTTTGCTAGGATATCAAGTGGTATAAGGTGGAGCATTGTGCCGAGTGCGTCCGTAGGAGTGGTTTTCAGTGCTCCGATTATGAACAGCTCAGCTGATCTTTGAACTTTGCGAAGTATATTGAGGTGTGTTTGTTTGTTTAGTGCAGGCCACCAGACTAAAGCTCCATATAGCAATAATAGCCTAATAACAGCTATATAGACAGTGCGTAAACTTAGTTGTGGTCCCCATTTGTTAAACATTGCTTTTATGCAGGAATATACGGTTATATTGGCTTTTTAGCTCTCTCGAGCAGGTTGGGTTTCCAATTTAGTTTCCTATATAAGATGAGACCCAGGTATTTTGCTTGATCCGAGAAATAGTCTTGTATTTCCCAGTTTGGAGGACTGATTGTGGGTAAGTTAGGTTGTCTAGTAAAGATTACTAACTCAGTATTGTCTGGGTTAACGCTGAGTACACAGCTGGAAACCCAATTTTCGAGGGTGTTTATAGAATTTTGCATAACATCCCTAAGAGAAGTTATATATTTTCCTGTGGTGATAATAGAAATGTCATCTGCATAGGCTATCACCTTGCACCCTTTTCCCTCTAGTGTAACTAGCAGTTCATTAACCGCTAGGTTCCTGAGTAGAGGCGAGAGAACTTCCCCTTGAGGTGTTCCCCCTGGTACAGATCTTAGCGTGGATACTGTTCCGAGATTCGCACTTATAATTCTGCCTATTAGCATTTGCTTAATAAGTGCTATCAGCGCAGCATCCACCCCAAGCTCCGACAGTGCATAAGTGATAGCCCCTGCCTTGACGTTGTTAAAGGTATCTTCTATATCGATGAAGGCTATCTTTGTATATTCCTTTTGATAAAGGCTCTTTTCAATGGTAGAGACTATGGAAAGGAGAGCTGTTTCCACGGATTTGCGTTTAGTATAAGCATGTTGCGCTGGCGAAAGTGGGTTTACTTCTATTTTTTGTCTAAAGTGGATATTAATTAATCTTTCGAGAGTTTTAAGAAGGTAAGATGAGAGACTAATTGGTCTACGCCTTTAGGGTTAACATGTGAGCTTTTTCCTATCTTAGGTATGAAAACTACTTTCACGTATCTCCAGCGTTTTGGGATGTGATTCAGGACAAGACAGCTTTGGAAGATCATCAAAAGCTATTGGCTTAGAATGTTGTAAGTTTTTTGAATTTCAATCGGGGCTATGCTGTCTGGTCCTGAGGGCTTGAACGGTTTGAAGCATTCTATTGCCCATTTTAGCTTCGATTCTGTAATAATATCTAATGAGTTGTCAACAGCGGGTAAATGCTCTTCTTGTGTTGGAACATTCCCTATCTCTGAACAGCCTGGGTAGTGAGTTTCCACTAATATATTTAGAGATTCTTCACTGGTGGTAGCCATGTTGACATCATAGATCGTTTTTGCATTTGGGAAGACATGGTGGTTCAATACTGAGATTTGTTTATGGTGTATGTAAGTAGAGAACCCAGTTGACTTGTTTGAGATTACGGAAACTGAGTGGTCTCGGAGCATGCTTTGCAGCCTATCAACGATCGCGTTTTACTTAAGCTTTGACTGCGTCTGTAGAATTAAGCAGAAGCTTAAGCAGTAGTCAGTTTTGAAATTATGAAAACAGTGAGTACTTAAAAAAGTAACAATTTTACGACTTTTGTGTTTTGACTGCAGCAATTAAATCACTGAATGTGGCCCTTTGTTGAGTTAAGTGCGGCACATTTTAACTTTTTCGTAAGGTTCATATTATCAAATTTTTTCTCAAAATTTTGGTAAATTTTTTTGTATTTGAAAGAAAGATCAACAAATTTTTATGTATCGACAAATTTCATGCATTTCCACGTTTTTCTATTGTTTGACCGACGATTTGATGACACATTGAATACTGTGAACCCTGTATTTCTTTGCTGGTCATTCTTTACAATTATGTTGTTATTTTCATCATTCTGTTAAACCAACATATGAACAACGAAAACAAATTACAATATACAGAAAATCTGTTGTGATGACTTGTAGCGACCCTTGGTTTGGGTGGAGGCCTATCTTACACCTCTTTCGTACTGCGGAGTACGGCGCCCGAGTTGAGAATGCAACTCACACACCGAGCTAGATAGCTCTGCCCCCGACATGGGTAGGAAACCACAACCACCACGAAGCTCCCCGAAGGGCCAGCCCAACAAGTGCAGCCTGACAATGCCAGGGGCCGCTGACTTCCCGTGGTACCAGTTTTCAAGTCCTTGGTCAGACCTCGTACCAAAGCTTTTACCAGTTGAGCTCATCAAAGCTCCGGACTGGTGAATTCAAATGATCAAATTAATTCTGAAATAATAATGTATGAAGGTACGAATGTACCTATCATAATGAAGTAAGAATAAACTCCGTCTGTGTGTTGTCCGTAAACACAGGATAAGAAAAATGAGTTGAGATAATGGCATGAAAGTTTGTACACATGTTCACATGAAGCCAAGTAGGGCACGCCTAAAAATAACCAGACAAATTTCATCACTCAATAGAAGGTTGTATTTTAACAACAGAAATATTATATTATCTATATGTATTTGAGAGCAAAACTAAGACGTGTACAAAAAAATTTGTACGAAAAATGGGAGTCATCCGACCACGAACATGCCTACCTCCCACACAACTCACAAAAGTAAAGTTCTATATACTGATTGATATTTAAGCATGAACAAAACTTGGTATGTCCGTACCAAGAAACAAGAATAAATTTTGACTTTTTAAAATGAATAAGGCGAATAAGTAAGTATTCATGAAAATTCATTTCAGGAATAAAGAAAACATAGAAAAACCGATGTGTTTTTCATAATAACTGCTGTGAGAGCTTCATTTATATTAGGACACTTTTCATAAATTTAGTATATATATATGCCACTGTTTCTACTACCAAAGAAATTAACATACAACTAATGAAACGTTACATACAGATTTATACGAAAAAGGACTTATATTTAACGAAATCTTCATATCATTTCCATAAAGTTCGTAGCAAAGAATTTTTATGAAATGTGCTTCATAAATTATATGAAATTATGCTTTGGTGGCAATTTAATGTAACTTTCATATTATATTTGAAGTTTTTTATTTATAATATGTACTTTTTTGGTTTAGTATATCTCAGTATCAGCTTAAAACTATTATGAATGTTTTTTGCCTTTGGCACTTTGTCACCATACAAAAGAACTATCTGCCAATATATTTTGAAGTCGTGGCCGTATGCATAATTTTTAAGAGTAATAATTTGTAAGAATTTTTATGCCTATTATTGTTATATATATTATTGTATCTAAAATGGTTTAACGCATTTAAAGCTTAATAATGTTTGGAAGTAAATTATAATTAAGATAGCAACAATATATTTTCATATTTTTTTTTTAAATGGTAGCAATCAAAAAATTTCACTTAAATTTTTTTTCTCATTAAATTTTTCTGAATTCATTGTATTTAGAATTGTACTAAATTTATCCGATTTACTCGTTTGAGAAAAAGAAATTGAATGAATGGAGTTTTTTTTCAATTTCAATTGATTTTAAACAAATGGATAAATCAAACGAATGTTGTCGAACAACTTCTTTTTATATGAGAGTATTGTATTGAACTCATTCTATTGTGAAAGAATGCAGTAAATAGAGTACAAGTAAATCGGATACTTAATTCCGTATACTGTTTCGAGTGTCTTCATGCAGCTCTTTAGAAGTAAACCACAACCACCACGAAGCTCCCCAAAGGGCCAGCCCAGCAAGTCAGCCAGGCAATGGGCCAGGGGCCGCTGACTTCCCGTGGTACCAGTTTTCAAGTCCTTGGTCAGACCTCGTAGCAAAGCTTCTACCAGTTGAGCTTATCACAGCTCCGGACTGGTGACCAGAAAGAGTGCATTATTCTAAAAATCGTCGCGAAATAGCAAGTGTGAGCAAGTAGGTAAATGATTAAATCGCTTATAAAATTAAGCTAACTTTTTTGTTGTTTGTTTTTGATTGAAATAATTGGTGCCGGTGAACCAGTGTGGTTTGTTCTTGTTTTTCTCCTTTAATTTTTGTTAACAAATTTTTTTAAACAAATGCCGAATTTTTGTTCGCGTGTGTGGTTGTATGTGCCTGATTTTTCAAAAGACACCACTGAAAGCCGACGGCTTGGTCCACTTTGTGACTTTCAAATAAAAATCAAAAAATCTAAAAGATTTCACGTGATGATTATGTTAAAAATTGGTACAATAAATGTAATTTTATTCTTACTTTGGTTGCAATTGGTGCAGTAGATGAAATTTGTATAACAAGTTAAAGATGGCAGATGGTTGATGAACAAGAAGAAAATAATTATCATACAAATCACTTCGACAATCAATACGTGATTGCTTAGCAGGCAAGGAGGCAGGCTCGGCGACCCGATCGCGAGTGACTCGTTCGACGCAACGAGTCGATAAGAAAGTTAACAACGTAACCAGCTTACGCAATTTAATTAATCTTTTACTTTAGGGTTGCATCCTAAACATGCCGGCCCCCTTGCAGTGCTACTGTAAAGAAATGCGCTTAAAGATAGCTTAAGTCCATCAGGAAAAGTTGATTAATTAAAAAATGTCTCAGTTTTTCATATTCATTATAACGTTATTATTCATTTATTATTATTCTTTATTTAACTAAGCTATCTATCTTTCGTCTATTATTGGGCAATCGAGCCCGATACCAGCCAGCCGAAAATATAGTTCTGTGCCACCAGTCCCCCCAAACCACAAGGAAAAATGCCGGGCTGAATAATTTTCGGGTACACATCTACCCCTAACACCATGTCGACAGGGGACGAAACGAAAAAGTCGGGGTCACCGAGCATTAGGTTCGTGAAATTAGCCGATAGATGTGTCCAAGTTCTTTCGCGGCGTTATACGCGTAAAATGAGTTACCACTCTAGCCTCGGTTATCACCGACTGGTTAGATTCATAGTTCGCTCGAAGGGTTATGGAGCACACTTCATGCGAACCAACCATCGTTGATGGCAACCCAAGCTGGCGAACTATTCTATGCGAAATTATGGACGTTTCAGCGCAGTGATCTATCAGGGCCCGAATCCGATGCATGTTACCACGTTCGATCACCTTGACAACCGCCGTGGGGAGCAGCGAAGTCACTTGTTGCAAACTTGGCAACGGTGAAGGCGAGGACCGGCGTTGAGAGCCACTATTTGAGTGGGCCGTTGTCTTCCATGACCACGATGGCGGCTCTCGGCTTTCGGTAAACTCGACCTTTTACCAGAGCGCCGTGACGACTGAGATCCTCTTTTTGGATCCGCGCGCAGCGAAGGGCAAAATGACCGCAACACCTCCGCATTTTGAATGCTACGCGTCAGTCTCGCTTCGTTGTCTTCGCCTTCAGGGGCCGGTCTCCTCTCAACGCACGCTGCTTCCGACAAAAGAGGTCTGGCAGCATACTCCCCTTCGGTAGTCGTCCTTCTCTGACGGGAAGACCGACTCAAACGAGGCCTGGATCCATCGTGCGGTTTCATAGTCGGTGACGACTTTTCCGCGTCGCACGCTTCGGACAAACGGGGCCCATTGCCAAAGAGCAGCATGGTGTTATGTGCCTCTTCACAAAAACGACATCGCCCATCACTTCAGCACATGTCGGTGAGGTGGTTTGGGGAGAGACACTTCGAATAGTACCGGAACAAGACGACTAGGCGGAGCCACTCTGCCACATTGCCTGCCTTAAAAGTAGGGCAGGACCGCAACGGATGGTGTAAGAGACACACTCGGCAAGCGATGGGTTTTTGGGTACTCGACATTTCGGCTGACAAAGAAATTAAATACGTTAATTCCCCTGGGAACGCTTTTAAAAAACAAACACACAAATACACAGAGATAACAGACAAGGACACCAAAGTCTACATTGTTGGTAATACAATGAGTTTAACTACTGGACGAGTAATTATGCCGCGCTCAGTACGTAAATCGGCGACACGGACGCGCTGGACAGAGCCCAACTAAATCTTGACGACTCTTCCCAGGCGCTAAAAACTTTTAACACCCGCTTCCCACAAACCTCCATATGGGGAGCACCTGCCGGAATAAAATGCCAGATTAAGTGTTGGTGGGCATATTTTGACACCAAATTAATTTTTTAATCATTAAGAAAGGCCTTGAAATCCTCCTTAAAGGTGCGTGACGCACCAACGAAGTTAGTACCATTGTCGGAGTACATCTTCTCCGGGTATCCTCTTCGTGATACAAACCTCGAAAAAGCTGCCAAAAAGGTGACAGTACTGAGGTCACTGGTAGCCTCTAAATGTATAGCTTTCGTAGCAAAGCAAACGAAGACGCAAATATAGCCCTTGGTTATTAAACAAGCACGTCCCGTATTATTTTTATGTCATATGGGCCAGTAAAATAAACTCCAGTGGACGCAAATGGACGAGATAACTTTGTCCGCTCTGGTGGTAATGACGCCATCATCTGCAACCTCTTGCGGTTGATAACACAACTTTGCAGTTGTGTATGATGGACTTGATCATATTCTTGACTCTGTGAATACAATAATGCATTCGAATAAGTCGCAACACAAGTTGGTTCCCACCATGAATGGAGATTTCGTGGGTGAATTTCACGAGTAATTTAGAAAATTGGCTCTCATACGGTAGAATTACCGGATGTCGTTCATCATAAGTGAAATGATCTGTCGCCAATAATCGTCCGCCAATTCTAAGTAGTTTTTGGCTGTCGAGAAAAGGATTCAGATTTAAAATTGAGCTCTTCGAATCAATCAAACTTTTCTTGGACAATTGGGTATATTCAGATGGATAACCCAATTTCTGACTTTCAATAACGAGTCGTTTGGTTGTTTCTTTAATTTTTTCCTGTGATATTGCCACAGACTTATGGCAGAAATTACCTTTGTGCTGCCTGTGAGTTCTATGATAAAATCGTAATACGTACGACAGAACTCGCAAGGCTCGAGGCAAAGAAAACAAACGCTCTAAAATGTTCACATTTTGAGAACATGCCACGTGAACTTTTATGACTTTCGCTTCCATCGTGGTGTCATACTCGTAGCTTCGATTTGGCCATGAGCTGAGCTCTAGTTTCAGCCAAACTGGTCCATGCCACCACAATGAGCTATCCTTTACATGTTGCGGATCCATTTCTCTGCTGGACAGATCCGCTGGATTATCAGCTGAATCCACATGGCTCCAGTTCTCGGTCCTTACCTTTTCTGTCGAAAATATTGCATTTTCTGCAATGGTGGCATATGCAAGCAACAACAACAGCAACAAATCGGCAAGAAAGAACGTGAAAAGGAACATAAAAACTTAACGTGTTTTCGCTGTGGCGAGCGTGAGCACCTTGCGCGAAATTGTCAATTGCCAGCTAAAAAATTATCTAAGAAAAGTACTGCAGAAAAATCAAAAAATTTTACTATTTTAGCGGCTGCTGAAACACACAACTTAACCCTTCGTGGGACTTTAAGTAAATTATACGTCAAAGGTCCCTAAGGTCCGCTGGGACATAATATGAAAATTTATCTATATATATAAAAATAAGTCCGTATATGTACGTCGCCGAAGTACTCATAAACGCGTCGTGCGATTTCAACCAAATTTATACACTAGGTAGGTAGTGGCCCATATATGGTTTATATGAAGTTTGGTTGAAATCCGATAACGCATGTGTGTGCGGTGCGTATGTGAAGTGAGTGTGTTTTTGCCGCAGGCATTTTTTGTACCGCATACAGCATTCATTACTATTGAATACAAGTTAAAATAAAAGACTTGTCCTTATTATTTTTTTGAGTTTTATTTCTGGCACTATGTGCCAGGGTTATTCTTCGTTGCACGCTTAAGACTAACTTAACTTAACAAAGTCAAGCTTAAAAATACCTTAATTGTTGTTCTTGCTGTTGTTGTTGTCACTGTTGCTATTGCTATTGCCGCTATTGTTAACGTTGTCGCTGCACTAGTGCTGCTGTCGTCATCGTCGTTGTTGTTGTTGCGCCTTTAGTGGCTGTTGCTATTTACTGCTACTGCTTTTGCATTGGCCGCACTGCTGTTGTTATTGGCTTTGTTGTTGTTGTTGTACTTGTTGAGTCAGCTGTTGTTGTTGAAGCTATTGCTGCTTGCTGCTTATTGCAATTCGGGTGAAATAGCAATAGCAGACGCTTACGTTGCAGAAAAGTTTGGAGCGGATGCGCGTGCATAATTGTTAGCTGACACCCGTTTACTTACATTTGGATTATTCTACAAAAAGGCGAAATGATATTTATTTATTTAAGTCTGGAGAATCGGGAGCGGATGCGCGTGTTAACTTACATTTTGGTCGTCAGTGGAAGCGTTAGACAGGACATTGCAAGACTTGCGTAGTAATGATCAACAGATATTTGGTGGCGCTTTGATTCTGTTGGCTGGTGATTTTCGTCAGACATTGCCTGTGATTCCCCGTTCAACACCAGCAGATGAATTAAAAGCATGTTTAAAGTCATCTCATTTATGGAGACATGTACAAATACTCAATTTGACTACAAATATGCGAGTACAAATTCAAAACGATACATCGGCCGACACATTTTCAAGGCAACTGTTGTTAATAGGCAATGGTCAACTTGCTGTTGATCGTGAAACTGGCTTAATCACTTTACCAGATAACTTTTGTAATATTTCACCGACAAAAGAAGAATTGGTGTCAAGTGTTTTTCCAAATATTGCAGAAAATTATCGCAATCATAATTGGTTAGCTGAAAAAGCTATACTGGCCGCTAAAAATAAAGACGCTGGTCAAATGAATGCAGACATTTATCAATCAGTTGACACGGTTACGAATCAAGACGACGCTGTTAATTATCCGACAGAATTTTTGAATTCATTGGATTTACCCGGATTTCCACCTCATCGTTTACAATTGAAAGTGGGTGCTCCCATTATTATGCTTCGAAATATAAATCAACCATGCAATGGGACAAGATTAGCGGTTAAAAAGGTCATGAACAATTTGATCGAAGCAACAGTTTTAAAGGGGAAGTTTAAGGGTGAAGATGTATTGATTCCACGAATTCCAATGATTCCATCAGATTTACCTTTTGAATTCAAAAGACTTCAGTTTCCAATACGTCTTGCATTTGCTATTACAATAAATAAAGCGCAAGGGCAATCGTTGGAATTGTGTGGAATTGATTTAGAATATCCTTGCTTTTCACACGGCCAGTTATATGTTTCGTGCTCACGTGTTCAAGCCTTCAGTTCTCTTTATCTACACAACAACTCATGGCAAAACCAAAAATGTTGTCTACGAAAGAGCTCTAAGATAGTTTAAGTGATACATAGTCTAAGGTTGTAAGAAACTAGAATTAAAAGTTGAATAATAAGGAACAAAACCAACTTTATTAAAAACAAGTGTGTTTCTTTTCTTATTTTGTTTTGCCGTGTGAAGCAGGCACCGGGCCCGCTAGTTGACTATAAAATGCACTAAAAATTATTGAACACGGGCAAATTTTGGTTTTAAATTAAATATTTATTATTTTTATTGCGATATAGTCTTAATCTAATATTATTTTATTGTTCTGCTCGCTGAATCCTGGACGTTTTGCACGGCATGCAACGGTGCATCTGCTCTGAATCCTCCATACAAACAAACTTCCTACAATCGCAGCATGCAAATCTTGTTTTACGTTGCCTGTTGTTGTGTTGTTGACATAAATAGCAAGTTTTCCGTTGATCCCTATGTTGGATTGGTGGTGCTTCGCTGGTAATGCTCTCTTCTAGTGGTATGACGTTGTAGTCCATCATAGCTCTCTTGATATGGGGGTAGCGGGTTATACGATTATTGATCGCCCTTTCTTCGATTTCAGGAGTAGCCAACTGCTGAACTAATTTGTATAAGAACGACCGCCTCCTGTCGCTTTTCTGGCTCGGATTGAGGTCATTATAGGCGATAAATGACGCCAATGCAGCAACGTCCACAATATTATAAAACATGGCCAGTGGCCAGCGTTTAGTACCTCTTTTACACGTGTATGTACCTAGCATTCGGTACCATCGTGTCCTCTCTAGCTTTATTTTTGTTGTAATCCACAATGGCCATTGGTTTTTTATGTGCTCCTTCGACGGCGTTTGTATAATGTGCTGTTGAAATCAGGGCTGCCGCTTTGGTAAAATATTACCAATTTTGGTAAAAAGATTTCGACTTGGTAAAAAGGTAAATTTTGTTTTGGTTTGGTAAATTTAAAATTGATGAAAATTTAAAATGAGTTGCAACTCATCAAATGTTTGTATAAAAATTAAATCAATCATGCTCTTTGTACAGCACCACCCTTATGATTGAAAATATGTAATTGAACGCATCAAATGAAAATTGCAAGAATGAACGCATAGCAAAATATCAAAAATTTGAATTTCGCAGTTGCTTAGATCGTCGGCTTAGGAATGAAATTGATGGATCGCTAAGATCATGATACAAAAATACAGGTAGTATTGACGTTACCGACGACTACTTCAAATTGTTAAAAAATATATCGAAGAAAAGAGCGCTCATAAGCAAACAACATAATACAAAGGGCACATTCAGCATAATCAACATTGCCAACCCTTGAGTAAAATTTTATTTTGATAGCGCTCAGTAAAACTGATGAGGTGGGAGACGCTATAATGTACGCTACTGTCTTAACTGTTCAGAAATTAAAACTTCAACTTTGAATCTGTGTTAATTAATTACATATGCATCAATCTGAGGCGGTGGGAAATAATTTTCAACATATAGTAAAATACTTAAAATTTGTATAAGACTTTTTTAGAGTGCAGTTTATTATTAGATATTTTTCAAGTACTTAATATATTTTAGAAAAATTATAAATAAACAGTATAAATTATTGTAATAGTATAATAGGCTTTACATAAATAGTACAAAGACTTACATTTCGTCAACTTGACAACTTTAAGACGCTTCATACAGCAACCCATTCAGCTAAAACATAGCTCACCTAGGTACACTGTCACAACAGTTGACTACGCTGAATGTGGCCAGTAACTGTTTTGCTTTGACTGCCGTTTTTGACAGCAGCCAGTTCCCTTCTCAAGAGAAAATAACCACCTGTCAATGCTTCCTGTATCTTTGTATCATGGCTAAGATGGATAAGTAAGTATTTATTTTTAATAAATTGATTTTCTTAAAATTTATATTCTAAGCGATTATGTTATTTCTGTTAATATTTGTTATTAGAGAGAAGGCGACCAATGTGGAAAGCGGTAAAACATCTTCAAGCGTATAAAAAATGTTATTTTAATTAAAAAATATGTATAAACTAGTGTAAAAGCCCGTCCTACGACGGGAAGGAACCATTTAGAGTACAAAATGCGACAAAAAATTTATTGGATTTATATACAAAGTGTTGAATCCCTTGTTGAGTTTGTCAATACAGGTGCGTGTACCAATATTGACCTAAGGGATTGTTGTAGAATTGCACAGGCACTTGAACCTTGTACAATTGTTGCTATAGATGAATGTTAATAAAAACGGTGTTTTATTTTGATTTGAGTTATTACTACTGATCTTTATTGCTTAGTATAAGAGCTTATATACAATTTATACTTATAATACGTTTACAACAGTAACAAGAATAAAACGAAATATTAACTAAGTTGTTGTTGTTGTTATTCAGCGTCAGCACAAATATGGTTTAGTTGTTACCGATATTGAAATTAATGAGTGGTTGTTGGTGTAATTTTGCATCAGCAAAATATAAATATGGTTCAAGTACTAATAATAACATCGATATTCAACAATATGCAAATACAGCACAACTGAGTAGTAAAACAAAAGTGTGTCATCGCGACCTACGTCTACACCTGGAAGCAACTTTTAAGTGTTGACACACATTTGTGGACTATTTCGGTTGCGCGTTGAGAATTAAGGTGGTCAGATGTATGCATCTGAACATATTCCCCGGCGTTGAGCGATGTCGATCAACCTTTATTTTAATAAACGGTGATGAATTCTGTGCCATCTTGTAGACTTGTATCCGGTGTATTGACGTGAATTCTCGGGGCGGGCTGTGGTGCAGAAATACCGATGCTACGTGACTTTTGGCATCGTTTCCAAGCAACCCAGGAGAGGATACATATGATGAAAATAACGCAGGAATAACTTATTGTATAGTGATGAATGTCATGTGGTCGAATTTTGTTGGGTAAATCAACTTGAAGACTTGAGAGTTCATGCTGTATTGCTGATAACTGCGTTATCTGCGGGATATAATGTAGGGAAATGTTGTTGACTGTTGTTGTCGGTTTTGAAGGGAAACTTAAGTCAGCTGTGAGCACATTTGGAATGTATGATTTGAGGCTGGTTGATTTAAGCGTTTTGTGACCTTGGATGGTGATTAGCGGTTGTTAAAATTGCGTCACATACTGCGTTTACCACCACCTTGTCTTTGACGGAATAGATCCATGAGTTGAGGTTATGTAATTGAAGCCAGTGGGGCCCAGCTTCTGTGTGTTCAATAGAACATGATGTATTTGTTGTAATGTGGTTTAGTAAGTTTAATTCACACACTGCGATGGCGGATCCTTTTTTATACAGCGGGTGATTTTGTTGACATAAGTAGTGGTCTCTTTCAGTTGATGTGCATATTCTTAAGTCGGCTTCCTTTAATGGGAAATATTGATCTCGATGCAGGTTGACAATCAAGTATGGGAACGGTGAATGAATTTTGACAAATGAATTGTTAAGTTGCCATGGCACCGGAATAAGATGTAGTAGTTCAAAGTCTTCAGTGGATATTAATGGTAGCTTCAGTTTAAAAATCACATAATTTGTAGTGACACGTCCTTCGATTGACATCAGATTGTACAATTGTATTAATTCCTCGGTGGGTAGCTTAAGATGGCTCGGAAGATTTGCTTTAATTTTGATAAGCTCACGTTGTAGCTGCACAGGTGAGAGGAGCTCTGGGCTTAGCTTTCCATGGTGAGTATCTGTCAATATGTCGAGAAGTGAGTCTTGAATGCGTTGGACATATAGTATCTCCACTGTGGTTTGAAGAGCCAGTTCAAGAACTAATTGAGAAATACTTTGGTTGCCTAGTTCTTGTTGGACGTTGTCAAACCGATTATTTAAGTTGGTCCTTCAATATCTTGTTGATTCTTTTTCATTATATTTATCGTGCTGTCCAAAAACGAGGTCTGATTTTGAAATAGACCTTCAAGATGATCTTCATTTTGACGAATTTTTTCTATCGTGCTGGCGGCTTCTTCTGCGTACTGTGAATCAAGAACTCCGAATAGTGAATGAGCCACATTGCCGACAACGTTGAACGCACCTCTTCGTGATCGAGATGTATCGTGCATTTTGAGAAGCTGATTTTTCTGAATGATTTCATCCATTAAGCGTTTAAGTAACATTACTATTATAGGGCAATGTTTCGATGTTTGTATAGCCGCACAATATTTTTTCAAGACGCTTGGGTAGTTTTTCATTATGTCCAATTCTTTCCAGTGTGTTTGCATGTTAATATATGTGACCAGGTTCCATTCGCTGGTAATGATTCCAGCAGAGCCGAGTTTTTCGAAGTAAATGGCAGGATCGGATGCAAATGGATGAACCTCTATTGGGGATGGAGTAGCAGACGGCAAAAATAAACAAGTCAATAAGACGGTCATGAGTGCTGAACTTGTGCTGACTCGTGTTCGTTTTGGTTGTTGGGGACCGTCGTTTGGATTTGAGTGCTTGATCTTCTTTTGCGTGTTTGTTATTTCAGTATGCCTGACCTCAGAGTTGATTTGTCGAGAATCACTACGGTGTTCTTCCTGGTCAGGTGTCTGAATTGGCAACGGCGCAAGCCTGTGTATCGGACGTTTCAGTATGCCAGTTGCTGTCCTTATGTCAGCTACTCTAACAGCATTGTCGTGCCCGGTGTATGTCTTGACGATTCTGCCCAATGCCCACTGTAGCGGTGGCAGATTGTCTTCTTGAATTATCACCATCATACCTGGTTTAACGTTTTCTGATTGTTCCTTCCACTTGTTCCTGTGTTGTAGCTCATGCAGGTACTCTCGTGACCACCGCCTCCAGAATTCGTGTTTTAGATGAGACACTAACTTCCACCTTGTTAGTACAGAGATATTGTTCTTTGTGGCATATGAATCGACTGATGATGTCAGCGGTTCGCCAATCAGGAAGTGTCCTGGCGTTAGGGCGGTTATATCTTCTGGGTTGGTAGACACAGGCGTTAATGGTCTAGAGTTAAGTATTGCTTCTATTTCAACCATTACTGTTTCCAGTTCTTCGTATGTTAACGAAGCGTTGGCCACACCTTTGACGAATAGTGTTTTGGCAGATTTCACTGCTGCTTCCCATAGTCCGTCGAAATGAGGAGCTCTTGGTGGTATGAAATTAAATTTGATTCCTTTATTGCTGCAATTTCTCGTTATGGCTTCTTGGGCTTTTTGTGTATGAATCACTTCCTTTAAAGCTGATAGTTGGTTATTGGCACATACAAAATTTGTTGCGTTGTCACAGTAAATATTCTGGCAGCGTCTTCGTCGGCCGATAAACCTTTTTAAGCATCCGACAAAGGCATCTGTGGTGAGATCGCTGACAATTTCTAAGTGTATCGCCTTTGTTGCAAAGCAGCAGAATACTGCCACGTAGGTTTTTTGTGGTCTTTTTCCTTGAATTTTGAAATGAGTCCAGAATGGACCGCAGAAGTCTACTCCTGAATTCATAAAAGGTCGAGTAGGCTGTACCCTTGCCGCAGGCAAATCTCCCATGATCTGTTGGCATAACCTGGGTCTTATCTTCGTGCAGCGAATGCAGTTGTGCACAATCGTCCGGGCCATAGACTTTGACTTGATGATCCAGAACTGTTGCTGAAGTTGTTCCACTAGTGTCTTAACGCCACAGTGAAAATGCTCTTCGTGAAACCATTTTATGAGCAATTTTGTTAATGGATTATTGTATGGAATGATCATTGGATGTTTGGCATCGTAAGAAATGTTGGATGCCTCGAGACGTCCTCTTACTCGGAGCACCCCTTCGTCGTCCAAGAATGGATGGAGGCTGCTTAGCTGACTGTTTTTGTTGAGCTGGAAATTCTTCTTTATTAGCGTGACTTCCTCCTTAAAATCTGACCACTGCATGGCACGAACTATCACTGAAAGCGCCCTTTTGAGTTCTATGGGTGTGAGAAAAATTTCGGTTTCGCGTTCTTGAACACTCTATTTGGCATGCTGCTTGAACCTAATCATGTACGCAACAATTCTTGTGAACACTTTGAATGAATTTTTGTTATTGATATTGTATATGATATCATCTGGCTTGTTCTCGACAGTGGCAGCTGCGGATACTGCCACCTGTCTTCTTTCTAAGTTGTTATCTGACTCTGGTTTGTTTGAATATTTCTTGGGCCATCCTTCTACCTTTCCATGCAAAAAGATTGGTCCGTATAACCATAGATTGCAACTGGGAAATTCAGACGGAAATAGGCCTCTCGATAGAACGTCAGCTGGATTTTGCTTGGAAGCAACGTGCCGCCATTGTGCTGGCGAAGAAAGCTCTTGAATCCTTGCGGTTCTGTTAGCGACAAATGTTTTTAGGGTTGATGAACTGGAATTTATCCATGAAAGAACAATTTCTGAATCGGTCCAGAAATAAACCGGAGCATCTGCCAACTTCAAGTCTTGCTTTACCCTTGTTACTAGCTGTGCACTGAGGAGTGCAGCGCAGAGTTCTAATCTTGGTATGGTTTGTGTTTTTAGAGGGGCCACACGAGATTTTGAGCATAATAGACGTACAATGATTGTTCCGTTCTTGTCAATGGATCTGACATAAACGGCGGCTCCGTATGCCTTTTCTGAGGCATCAGCAAAAGAATGTATCTGCGAGGAACTTCTTGTTCCTTGTTGAAAGATGTGCCTTGGAAGATGCGTGTTGGCTACTTGTTTCAACTCTTCGCAGAATCTTGTCTATTTGAGGCGTAATTCTGGGGTTAACTCGTCATCCCATTTTAAATTTGTTTGCCACAGTTGCTGAATGAGGATTTTGGCAGTGACAACTACTGGAGATAGTAATCCTAATGGGTCAAAAATTTTTGCAACATCTGATACAACCGTTCGCTTGGTAATTCTTGTGGCCGGTACGATGTTGACCTTTACGCAAAATTTTTCGGTTTTTGGTAACCATGTCAATCCTAATGTTTTAACTGCGCTGTTGATGTCATCGTCAAAATCAAGATTGACTTCTTGGTCTTCGGCTGGAACTGACTGCAGTAATTTTGGGTGATTAGCGCACCATTTGCGCAACCGTAGTCCACCTTGTTGTAATATTTTTGTAAGTTGTTCTTGTGTTTCCAATGCTGTGGCTAGACTGTCGGATCCTGTGAGACAATCATCAACATAGAAATCATTTAACAGCGCGTCAGATCCGAGTGGATATTGAGAACTGTTTTCCTTGCCTAGCTGCTGGAGGCGTTTTGTTGATAAATAAGGTGCTGACCGAGTGCCGTATGTTACCGTGTTAAGCTGGTAGTATTGTAGCACTTTTGTGGCGTCCTTCCTCCAAACTATGAGTTGATATTTCCGGTCTTCAGGATGGACCAGGATTTGTCTATACATCTTTTGTATATCTGAGGTGAAGACAAATCGTGGACATCGGAATCGTAGTAGCAATGTAAAGAGTTCACTTTGAATAGTTGGTCCTGTGTACATTAAGTCATTGAGTGCTAACCCTGTAGATGTTTTTGATGAGGCATCGAACACTACTCTTAATTTTGTGGTAGAACTCTCAGGTCTTACCACGCAATGGTGCGGGATAAAGTAACATGATTGTAATATGCTTGCTTTGTCGATCCTTGTCATATGACCCAATGATTCATATTCATCCATGAACTCAGTATATTGTATTTTTAGGTTGGGGTCCTTTGCAAGACGTCGTTCTAGTGCGTAAAACCGATTGACTGCAATTTGCTTTGATTCACCTAGCAAAGACGGGCTATCTGCAAAGGGGAGTTTTACTACAAACCTTCCTTGGCAGTTTCGTATTGTGTTTAGCGCAAAATGTGATTCACAGAGTTTTTCAGCTGTTGTAAGCACTTTGTGATCCGTCGGAGTTTCTTCCAATTGCCAAAATCTTTCCACCTTTCGGATTAAGTCATTGTCATCTTCGGTACATATTCCGCATGTTGCAAATAACGATTTGCTGTCGCTTACCTTCCCGGCCAGAATCCATCCGAATACTGTGTTCTGTAAGGTGGGGAGTCCTTTTTTAAGAGAGATGCGTATGTTACCAGCAAATCATGATAAAACTCTGCTCCAATGAGGACGTCAATCTTTGCAGGGAAGTTGAAATGTGGATCTGCTAATCCAATATTGTTTGGTATGGGCCAATTTGAAGTATCCAACCGCTGTGTTGGATGTTCAGGAATAATGCGCGATAGAACAAAGGCTTCTAGTCGAGTTGAATACTTGCTGATGCGTGATTGTAATTTGACGTTCACGCGTGTTCGGGCTTCTCTCTTTCCATTGCCTATGCCTTCAATCAACATTGCTGCTGGTTTGAGCTGCAACCCTAGTTGCTTTGCAACTCTTTCCGTGATGAGATTGACTTGTGATCCTGAATCCAAGATGGCCTTACATTCTATTGCCTGTCCATTACTAGCGATGAGTCTGATGACTGCAGTACTGAGGAGAACATAACCGTTATTCTTGGATTCCTTTGTTGTTGCCAGGGTGGTGGCCTGTTGATTGCTTTTAGTTTGTGGTGCGTGACTGGGGGTTAATGACGAATGTCCTGATTGTTCGACATGTAGTAGTGTATTGTGCTTTTTAGCACACCTTGTGCAATTCCGTGATTTGCATTCCAACGCGCGATGATCCGCCTTGAAGCAGTTTGTGCAGAGGTTGTGAGTTTTGACCCAATTCCACCTTTGATGAATGTTCGCATTTAAAAATGTTTTGCATGCATAGATTTTATGATCTTTTTGCTTACGAATCACGCACCTTTCTTCGTTGCTTGAAGGGATTGTGGCTGTTGCACTTGTCCGAGTTGACGATGATTCTCCTCTTCCTAGAGCTTCGAATGATTGGAATCTACGCTCTAGGAACTTGAATATTTCATCTATGGTGAGTAATCGCTTGTTGTCGTCCAAGCTCTGCTCAAATGCTGTTTGAGAGTCTTCATCCATTTTTTGTAGTAGTATGTGACTCAGGATGACGTCCCAATGTGGAACCGGAATACCTTGAGCCTTAAGTCCATGAATGCATTCTTTTGTGATAGCGTGAAGAGCCTTCAATGCAGATGATGACTCTTTTTTAAGTGATGATTGTGACATCAGTTTGTTTAGTAATGTCGTCACCAGAAGTCTTTTGTTATCATAACGACTAGTGATGATTGACCAAGCATGTGTGTAGTTACTTCCGGTTGATGGAAGGTGCTTGATTAAATTTCGTGGTTCGCTCTCTAAGGAAGTTGTCAAGTAATGCATTTTTTTTGCATCACTCATGTCCACCTTATGAATTAATTCGGTGTACAAATCCTTAAAGGTAACCCATTGCATGTAGTTGCCATTAAATTTAGGCAACGTTATCCTTGGTAATGGAACATCTATGTCTGTCTGTGGTACTCTCTGCGTATGTAGTGATTGCTCCACTGGTATGTGCTGATGAAGCTGAATCAGTACCTCTTCTGCCTTCGCCTCGAGCTCGTAATAGGCCTGCGGCGTGTATTCTTCGATGACATCTTCATCAGTTGACTCCCACAGCGCCGTGTTGTTTTTTGCTAAATCCATCATATGCTTTTCTATTACTGCTGCCTTGATGGTGTAGTATGATGGAGGGTGGTCTGTTTCACGCTGCGCCATCACTTCATTCAAGTTTTGTGCTGGTGCTTGAATTAAAGCACGCTGATTCCTCAGCAGCTTTCGTCTTTCAATACTAT
Organism: Tetanocera ferruginea; assembly: GCA_958299015.1. Taxonomy (NCBI): domain Eukaryota; kingdom Metazoa; phylum Arthropoda; class Insecta; order Diptera; family Sciomyzidae; genus Tetanocera; species Tetanocera ferruginea. Next base: position 109,693,876 of record OY282640.1, read on the forward strand.
GTTCCATGTTGTTTGTTAATTGTCCATCAGCATTCCGTGAAGCAGCTTGCGGTGTTCTCAGCTGACCTTTGGCTTGACTGGGTCTAGCGTAATTCGACCTATAGAGTTCCATTTCGTCTCGGAATTCTCGGTATCTTACACTGATGGCTGCATGCATGTCCTTAGTGAAGTACGGATGATCATCTGTGCTGCCGTGGAGACTACGAATGATGTTATCGACTTTATTGAATTGAGCCCACAACTCATCGAGTTCCTTAACCTTTGCGTCGATGAACTCTAGCGTCCGTCGCTCATATGGCGCTTTCTTGCAGTTGGCTATAAGTTTTTGCAGAGCCACTGCGGTTTCATCTTGTTGCGTTACTAAATCTTCTATGTTCATTGTGGATGTGGTGCACAAGATGTTTAATTAAAGCCTTCGAGTTCTTTTGAACGAATTTTATTCGCGGCGAACTATTTGCGGTGACACAGCTTACGAATTTAAATTTCCACGGTTAAATAATGGATGCATTATATATTTTTTTTTTTGTTGTTTTTATGATCCTATCACTTTCATCAAAAGGATGTGGATCACGTCGGGGTCACCAATGTTGAATCCCTTGTTGAGTTTGTCAATACAGGTGCGTGTACCAATATTGACCTCAGGGATTGTTGTAGAATTGCACAGGCACTTGAACCTTGTAAAATTGTTGCTATAGATGAATGTTAATAAAAACGGTGTTTTATTTTGATATGAGTTATTACTACTGATCTTTATTGCTTAGTATAAGAGCTTATATACAATTTTTACTTATAATACGTTTACAACAGTAACAAGAATAAAACGAAATATTAACTAAGTTGTTGTTGTTGTTATTCAGCGTCAGCACAAATATGGTTTAGTTGTTACCGATATTGAAATTAATGAGTGGTTGTTGGTGTAATTTTGCATCAGCAAAATATAAATATGGTTCAAGTACTAATAATAACATCGATATTCAACAATATGCAAATACAGCACAACTGAGTAGTAAAACAAAAGTGTGTCATCGCGACCTACGTCTTCACCTGGAAGCAACTTTTAAGTGTTGACACACATTTGTGGATTATTTTGGTTGCGCGTTGAGTTGAATTAAGGTGGTCAGATGTATGCATCTGAACACAAAGGTTTTTATTTGAAAACATGTTTATTAAATTATTTTGATAAAACTTCCTTATATACAACATTTCTAATAAAAAAATTCTTAGAATTTTTAACCAATTAACCTTGTCCCTTGCCATCTAGAATGCTTAGTTTTACATCATCAGCCTGCTAAAACTGCCCATGACTAAATACCAGTTCTTTTAGAAAAACTCCTACTTTTTGCAATATTTAACCTTGCAATTTATTTATGGTCATTGAAAATGTCAGTTTAACTGGAAATTGTCGCCTCCGGAGAGTGAAAGGCAAATATGTGTTTGTCGGGGCCAAATAAATTGAAGGTATGAAAACTATTTCATGTTCGCCAGTGCGCCTGTCAATACCTGTGCGATGATTAATTAAGTTTTTAGGTTTTTCAAAACTAACCACCTTCCATTACAGATATCTCTTTTGGCATTGAAATTTCGAAGAAGTATTATAATACTTCCATTTTCGAGGTTTAACTTATGCAGTGGCATTCCTGAAGGATAAAATTCATTCAAAAACTCGGCAGCGTAATTTTGTTTATCGTTACCATCACTGTCTTCAATTTAATCCGTGCTCAGATCTCTCACTGTGTCACCAACTAAAATATTTATAACTTGCTCGTTGACTTCGTTCACATCGGAATTTTTTGGACACAGGATAGCAATTTTGGAATAACGGTTGATGGTATTCGAACTCAAAGTATCGCCAAAGATATATTTAACCCTTTCAATGGATTTGTCCATTATATTGGACACTTCGGAAAAAATTTTTTTTTTATTTTCCAACGTCTTTTCTAAAATTAAATAGTTTGGTACTATGAAATGAAGTTCTGCCAAGATGACAAAAATAATTTTAGGGAGATATATAACGTTTAACTTAGTTAGATTTTCGATTTTATGCCCAACAGAAGCCTTCAATTTTTTTATATCGCGTGTTAATAAATTTTGCAAAAAAGAAGTGATTATTGTGATTGGTGTGCAAAGTATAATTTTTTTTTTATAATAACATTTGCATAAATAACGCATTTGCATTTTTCTCCGGTTGTTTTAGTTGAACTAAAATATTATAATACAACGTTATCGTGGTTTTGTTCATTATATTAGACAGCCAGCCAAAAGCAAAGCAGCTCATGTAAAAATCAGAGGGATGTTTTTTAATCTTTTTATCGCTTAAATGATGGGAATAAAGGCTCAAAAAAATTGTCCACGATTATTCTAGGCAAGCGATTATTGAAAGGGTTAATAAGCGAACCTTTACAAACAAAATGATCGGGAATTTCTATGATATCTTCATCTCCATTTCCTAACTTGAGTAGCCAATCGCTAAAACTTGGATCAGAAGACCGAACATTGTGATTTAATTCTAGCAATTTCAATGACACCAACGTCACTGAATGTAATAAATGCTGTTCAGTTTATGCAGACCGAATAGGTTCTGGTTCTGTTAACTAAGAAGCACTGTAATAGCAAGACATGATGTTTGATGTATAGTAGTTGAGGAAAATGACGATAGTCTTCAAGTACAAAGATTTCCAATACATAATTTAGGAACAGGTTCTAGTCCAGGCTGAACAGGTTCTAAAAAGTAAAGTAAGTACAAAGATTTCAAATAGATAATTTAAGAACAGCTTCTGGTCCAGGCTGAACAGGTTTTAAAAAGTAGTGTACGTACAAACGTTTCAAATGGATAATTTTACAACAGGTCCTGGTCCAGGCTGAACAGGTTTAAAAAGTATAGTACGTACAAAAATTTTAAATAGATAACTTTACAACAGATTCTGGTCCAGGCTGAACAGGTTTTACGATATAGAGCAAAAGGTTTAGTAAGTACAAACATTTCAATTGGATAATTTTACAACAGGTTCTGGTACAGGCTGAACAGGTTTTACGATATAGAGCGATATATGGAGCAGGACGCTTGTCTTTTATATATTAAGATGTAGTGTTTCTTTAACTCAAAAATAAAATTTTTTTGTGTTTGGTAAATTTTTTTTCATTTTGGTAAATTTTTGGTTGAAATATGGTAGAAAAAAATGTTTGAGAGTAGCGGCCCTGGTTGAAATGAGTACCACTGCTTTATTTTTCTTCGGCACATATGAGCATAGCGCAACGTTGTTGTCATGGTAGCCGAACAATGTACTATCAATTGGGCGATTGCGATTCTTCCTAAACTCACTGGGAATACAAGCTTTATTTGTGCGTAAGGTACCAACATATGCTGTTCTTTGGGTAATCAAGTTTTCAGCCAATTCAAGAGACGAAAAGAAGTTGTCTGCATACACAATGCGGCCAGTAAATAAGTATTTCTGCGCGAGCTTCATTGACACTTTGTAGCCCAGCTGGGTTTCACGCTCCTGTCGTGGTGCTTTTCCAGAGTATATGATACCTTTGAGCGGATATTTGGTTTTTGCATCACATATCCACCACACCTTTATTCCATATTTTGCAGGCTTTGATGGAATGTACTGTGTAAATGATGTCCGTCCTCTATGTGGAAACAGTTGTTCATCTACAGTTAGAGCATCATGTGGTTCGTACCGACTTGCCAAATTAGCTTACAGCATAAGCCAAATATCATCAATTCCTGCCGTTTTGCTGCTCTGTGACCTTTCCATGCGTGTGTTCACGTTGTCAAATCGTATGTACCTCAATAGCAGTTTGAATCTTTTGAATGACATTACAGCTCTGAAGATTGGTGGATGATTTGTATCAATCAGGCAGTAAGCTGGTTCATTGTTTGACTTATATAGGCCAGAAGCTATAAGCATTGCCAGGAACGCATCAAACTCCTTGGGTGTCAGTGGTTGCCATTCTTTGGGTCGTGTTGGATTAGCTTCATTCCACGCTTTAATAGTTTGTTTGGCTTTTCGGTTAGTTTCTCTTACGATTATGTGTGACATTTCCTCGGTAAAAATTGTTTTGAATATGCTCAATGGATCATCCGAAGTCATTATTGGTCCTATTCCTCTACTTCTCATGGTGAAGATATTGTGCGATCTTACACGTGAAGTTGGTGGCGGCGCTTTCTTCCATTTCATACCATTTTTGCCAACATAATAGTCATCTGAAGTTGTTTCTTGATTTGGCGGCGTTTCATCATCATCGTCACTTGTATCTTCGTCCCAGTATTCAATAGTGGCTCCACTTTCGCAATCAGAGGCTTCTTCATTTATTTGGAACGATGGATCACTTATTTCATCATCGAAATCACAACTTTGTTCATTTAGCATTTCATTTATATTGATATTTGCTTCGCACATTTTCTTTAGCTCAATTCAATTCAAAAGTTAGTACACAACTGTTGAATATTCTTGAAGCAACTGGTTTATATACCTTTTTTTTCCCCCCAACATTCAGGTTGGCACGCAGGTATAAGACAAATGCATCAGGGATGAACAAAGCAATAAAATAAGCAAACTAATACCTCCCCCTGCTCATTTCTTGGAAAACCCAATTAGCAAAAATATTTATTTTACCTTGAAACTAAACGCAGCTGCAATTTTGAGCCATAAAACAATGAATTCCACGAAGTAATACCGTTAATTTGCTTAATTTTCATACTATGTCCCAGGGGACTCAAGGGACCTTTCTCGTAGGCAGTAAAAGTAAATCCTTAGATCTCGGTAACAACTGGTCCGATTTTAATGATCGAACCCGTAAAAGACGTAGAACTAAATGTTCCAGGAATACATGGGAACTTTGGGAGAGGGTCGTAGTGGCCAAAATAGGAGTAATTTGCGATTCAAAATCGAAAAAGTCCCTACGGACCTTAGGGTCCCACGAAGGGTTAAAGATGTATGGCTGATGTCTCGGTAGTGGCGCTACGGCTCATATGTGTTGTAAGCGTGATTTCTTTATTTCCTTTTAAGAATATTTTGAAAAAATTGACCTTGCAGCAGATTATTCAGTTGTGGCCAAAGGTATTGGTAAGGTATTTTTGCAGACTGAGTGCCAGTTAACCTTAAACGATGTATGTGGCAGAACTACGTGCAAATTTTGTTTCACTAGGCAGAGCGATGAAAAAAGGTTTTACAGCGAATTTCAGCACAAATTATTCTGATATACGTGATGAAGATGGCGATACGGTGCTAAAGATAAAAGCAAACTGTGGCTTGTTTTAAGTTGAGACAAAGGTCAACAAGTGTATGTTAGCTGCACAATGTATGTCAGAAAAGTGGCACAACCGTTTTGGACATTTAAATTATGACGATTTAAAGAGGCTATCCGATGTAAATATGGTACATGGTATGGAGAGGATTTCCAACGCAAGTAACTCTGGCTGCATTACTTGCATGAAAAACAAAATATGTACCCAAAAATTTCCACAGAAAAGTGAGAGCCGCACTGTGTGGCTTTTATCAGTTCTAGAGAATAGAAAATCAAAATTTGTTTGCTTGCGATTTTAAAATTATTTCAGATATAAGATAAAATATGTCTGAATAAGTCATGGTGAAAATATCAATTGTCTACAGCAAGTAGTTTTTTCACTACATCCTTTTGAAGTGATTGGAATTTTGAAGAAATTTTTTATTTTAATTTTTATAAGAAATCAGTGTAGTTTTTTTAATAAAATCGCTGTGCTCAAAATATGCTTCCTAGATGTTTAATATTTCATGGTAAGCGGGTGGGAATGTTAGTCCAAATTTCTTCATATTAAGTTATTAAAATGGCTTGTTATATCATGGAATAAAAGAATTTTACTAGGAAAAACAAAAATTTTTATTTTATTGTTTGTTAATTAATGTTTAATGGTCTCGAAGAATCTTCCGCCGGCTTACTTCAGTCTGCATTTAATTTTGTTGTAACCACTTATCATTTGCTGATAGTAAAGAGTAAATTTCGATGCGGATATCTGCGGACACATTAAATATTAATTGTTTTTCGAACACTATCGGCCGGTTTGTTCGCGGAGTTATAAATATAAAACTTATTCTGTAACTCTTTTTGTGACTAAATCAGTTTGTTCGTCATCTAGAACTCGTTATATATCAAAATGAAACGAACTTTAAACCTCGTTATAAATAAAAATTCAGTTGTGCTAAAACGCCACAAAATGTGTTTTAAATTTGTAACGAGTTTTATAGTCTGGTTATGAATTAAACGTCAGTTCTATCAAAACGCTACAAAATGTATACATTTTTGATGCTTTGACTTTTTCACCACGTTATAAAAGCATTTCGCCAGTTTATAACGCGATACAAATCGACAGAAAAACTTGAATGAACAAATTGAAAAAAATTATAACGTGTTATAAAGAAGTTTTATTTTATAGCTGGTTTTAGATATAACGCGTTATAAGCAAATTTATAACTCTGTGAACAAACCGGCCGTATTTGTTTTATATTATATAACCTTTTACATCACTACATTTTCTCTAGAAAAAAGAGAACACAAGTTTTAATAAAAATAGCATATAAATTAAGTTTTGATTTAAGTGGTTGTGTTTTTATAAAGTCAAAATTTTCTTTCGCTTAACAACTATTTCACATGTTATGTTAAATTACATAAACAGTAAAAAAATAAATTAAAAAATTTTTTATTGGGATTGTTTAGGCTGCAACTCTAAAGTAAAAGATTAATTAAATTACGTAAGCTGGTTACGTTGTTAACTTTTTTATCGACTCGTTGCGTCGAACGAGTCGCTCGCGATCGGGTCGCCGAGCCTGCCTCCTTGGCTGCTAAGCAATCACGTATTGATTGCCGAAGTGAATTGTAAAATAATTATTTTCTTCTTGTTCATCTGCCATCTGCCATCTTTAACTTGTTATACAAATTTCATCTACTGCACCAATTGCAACCAAAGTAAGAATAAAATTACATTTATTGTACCAATTTTTAACATAATCATCACAAATTGTTTTAATTCCTTTTATTCTCCATTGCACCAAAACTTCGAGCACTTATTGCCTGAAGTCTTCGTGCAATATATAGGCGCTGAAAATTAATTCAAATTGCAGCCACCACCAGCTTACAGCTTGAATCACAATCAATAGGAACAAACCAGCCTAGTTTGTTTATGGTCCGTCGAGTCCGACTGGAGAAAAAAAGGAATTTTTTTAAAAACACAAGAAGCATCAACTTCCAGCAGCAGCAAAAAGGTTAGTTGATTAATTTATAAAAGTGTCTCAGTGTTAGTGAGTAGCTTAAAAATAAGTAAATCAAAGTGAAACCTTTTGTTTCAAATGAAATAAAAAATAAAAAGTAGTAAATTCATTAGATTAACATACACACTTATGTATTAAGGTATTGAGATATTTTATATAAAGATTATATACAAAAAGTGCGCCATATAAATAGTGCGGGTACATACTGAAGTGAAACAACCAGTGTTAAAAAAAAAAAAAAATTCTCAAAAAAAAGTGCAATTGACTTTATTGGGACTGTTTAGGCTGAACCCCATAGTCAGCGCCGGATTAAAACATGGCGGGGCCTGGGGCTTAAATCGACTCGGGGCCTACTCAATAGCGGGGCCAAGACAATAGCTGTTCAATTTTTATTTAAATTTTTTTTTTATTTAACTGTTCTGTCAACTCGTCAAAGTTAATCGCTTGCATTAAATCACTTTCTATACAAAGTTGCGTTATTGACGACAAACGTTCATGTTAAATACTAAAAATAACCTTTCAGCTTCACAATTTGCTATAGGTACCAGAGTTCGGACTTCAAAATTCGTAAATCGCAGTAAATTTAATTAAAAAATAGCAGTAAAACGAACTTTTTCGCAATAGTTTTTTATTTTTTCATTTATTCACAAGCGCGTTCGCATATTTTATACTATTGACAGAATAAACATACAAACTGTAAATTACTGTTCTAGCGCGTTCAAGATGCTGCCGGTTTAACAAAGAAAACACACGTTTTTTCTTATCCCAACGATTTTTAATATTGCGATGGCCTTTGAATGGTAAGATTTCTGAAGATCTCTAAAATAAACTTCAGTTTCCAATTCGACATGTTCATAAGAGTGGATCGAAAAAAAAAGTTTGAAAAAACCATTGTTCATTCGTAACAAAAATCCTCTCCTGGAGCCACCTTTTTAAGTTTGGGAATAGATTAAAGTCGCTGGGGGCTTAAGCTGGGATATATGAGGAATGAAGAAACAGTGCGAAGCGTAAGCGTGCAATTAGGAATGAATTCGATCGATTTGTGAGCTGGATTGATTTGTCTTGCAAAAAGATGATTCGATGATTCGATAATTGGAGCCCACTTGTTGATTTCGTTCTTCAATCGTAGAAAAGTTGACTGCTTTTCCTTTTCTCGAATAGCCGAAAAAAATGCCGCTGAATCCCAAAAAAAAAAAAACAGACGCCAACATCTTTCCGGTCGTTTGTTGAGTCTTCGCTCACTTTGGTGCACCGCTATTGGGACCTACCCACTCTTTTGCTGATTCCTCCTATTCAGGTGTATAGCGGTGGATCCGTGTTTCATCCATGATCACTATTTTTACAAAAAATCAGTTAAATTTTGTTTAAACATGTCCAAACATTGTTGGGAAGTGCGAACACTTTCATGTTTTTTATTGATTGTTAACGTATGTGGCACCCATCTTACAGTCAGCTTTCTCATACCCAAATTTTCATGTATACTTTAAACCACCGACGCACTTGATATGATTGTCTAATACGTAATCGTGGATTTTCCAAAACATTTTGGAGTGGTCACTGTGTTTGGTGCTCCCCCGGCGCACAGTGTCAGATTCTTCAATAATAGCTACACTAAACCCCCAAAAAATTTTTGTCACAATCACCAAAGTACCTTTTTTAATTGAAAGTTAAAAGTCTAAATAAAACATATTTTCAATTTAGTAGTGATAGTGCAAGAATATCCTAACATAACGGTACAACGAATGTCAGGTATGTAGTACTGAAAAAAAACACTTGTTGCTTACATTAATAGTTCCACAAGTTGGCTGTGATATTGCGATTTTGTGATGTAATTTTTTAAAAGTTTTTGATAGTCAATAAAAGTGTAAACAATTCTGTACCGATTGGTGTAAAAATATTTGCAGAAATAGTGGTAAATTATATTTTGAATAATTTTTGCTGAATAGCTTGTTTTTATACATTTTGCTAAACAAAACAATAATATTGCAGCCTGCATCTTTTTTTGCTGACACTTGCCAAGGAATCAATTTGCACCAGAGTTAAGAGGGATCTGTGTACATTAGTGTTAAAAAAAAAAATTGTGCCCCTAGTTGCAGCGCGCTTAAAAATGAGTCCCGGCATCTCTCGTCTTCAGCTTTTTGAAGTGTGGCATTCATCTGTGAGAAGTGATAGGTTCAACCAAATTGTAGCCTATATTCTTGGAAATTTGAGTGGTGGATCGCAAACTAAAGTCGATGATGACAAAGTTAAAGAGTTTTCGAGGCGGTTTTGCTCAAATTTGGATTGCAGGTGGACCAATGCGAGAAGAGTAAAAACGTGATTTATGATAAATAACAAGAATTGGTTGGAAAGCGAAATAAATATATCTTCTTTTTTGCAAACAAGCTCCATCGTCAAGAAATCTAGTAATCCGACTTAAGAATTTTCGGATTATATGGAACGGACAAAAATGAAAAAAGCGAAAAAGCTTGCAGATGTTGCAGATGATAATGCAGTGTTTATGTCAGCTGAAGTGAAGCTTCGGAGTGCTGGAAAAAGAAATTCAGCAGCTATTGCTAAAGAATTGTTTAATTCTTCACCAAAAAGAGGAGCTTTAATTAAGAAAAAAAGAAAAGATACTGAAGTATCAAAGAATCTTTCACCAGACGAAGCTCTCGCTGTGTTGGTCGATAGCGATTTATCTACTCACCAGTATCGTTCTATAAGAAAATCAATTAAGCATATTAATCAGAAAATATTTCCATGTTATGACCTCGTACACGCTTCGAAACAATTGTGCTATCCCGAAAATCTTGTTATTTCTGAAACACATGCTGAAATCCGCTTACAGTCACTTATCGATCACACGATTAAGAGGCTCTGCTTAGCATTGAAAGAAGTCTTGATCTTCTTTTTTTTTAAATTTTTTTAATATTTAAAATTTTAATATTTATAGTTTTGCTGACTTTTTAAAATTTTATATACACATATATAAAATAAACGGGCGTGGTCGTCAACTTATTTTTCCAGTTCTTTACTCTAACATGGGTATTGAGTACAAAAAAGCACACAGCAAATTACAAGTTGAAAACTTTTTCTTTGTGAGTTTTATCACGATTTTTCACATTTTATTATATAGGAAGTAGGCGTGGCTTGCATACGATTCAATTTATTTTAAGGTCAAAAATGGATATAAGAAAGAAATGCTTCAATACCAAAATTCAAGTCTATTGCTTTGTGTTAATGCATTTTATTGAGATTTTTCCTATTTTAAAATCCGTGATTTGTAGGGTAGGTGGGCGTGGCAGTGCGTCCAGATTGTTCAGATTTTTACCAAAGATGCATCTACCCCAAACTAAGCCATGTGTCAAATTTCAAATCTCCATCTCAATTAGTTTCCCAGTTACAGAATTAAGTGTAGCTATTTTTGTAAAACCTGACACTGTGCGGCGTGTTCATCTCTTGTTCTGGTTCAACCTCTTTTGAAATCTGCAATCCAATCTGCAATCTGAATACGACGAAGCAGATTCATCATAATATTTATTGAGCTTTTTTTTTTTGTTTCTTTCGTACTTTTGTTACGCAAAAATTAACGCTTAATCCAGCCATGGAATTCTTTTTTTTTTTAATAATAACACCAAGAGTAATTTAATTTAGAACACTGTAACGTCATTATTAATTGTCAGTTCGATTTGACATATATGTTATGTTCATGTTAAGATTTCCATCCGTCAAAAATGTGATGCATTTGAAGAGTGTGGTGCCGTCACTTGGAGGCTGGTAGCATCTTTAACGCCCTAGTGTACTATATTTTTGCATGTTGCACAAACATATTTTTTTACTGACACAAAATATATTTGAAGTCGACAAATTTTCAGAAAGTGATTGTTTTTTGTTGATTTTTAATAAAAATAAAAAAAATCACCAATTCTAATATTTGTCGCGAATACTTCGCAGAATATTTAAAAAAAAACCGCAGTAAAACATTCAATTTTGATAAAAAGCGCAGTAAAGTCCGAACACTCATCGGTACTGTTACAAGCAATTCTGGCCCTATACTTAACAAAAATTTTTAGAATAAACATGATTTCTTACAAATATTAATTTTTTTAAAACTTTAAGGTCGATTACTTCGAAATATTTTTTATATAGCATGTCATGTTTTTACAACAAGCATTTCATATACAAGCGCCTGCGGGGCCCCTACCTGCTCGGGGCCGGGGGCTGCAGCCCCCCTAGCCCCACCTAAATCCGCGCCTGCCCATAGTAAAAGATTAATTAAATTACGTAAGCTGGTTACGTTGTTAACTTTCTTATCGACTCGTTGGCGTCGAACGAGTCGCTCGCGATCGGGTCGCCGAGCCTACCTCCTTGCCTGCTAAGCAATCACGTATTGATTGCCGAAGTGAATTGTATTATAATTACAGTGGCTCAAAGTAATAATGGAACAAACTAAAAAATTTCATTCAAATCCAAATTTAAAATATTTTGATGGTCCAACTGGCAAGTTTTTGTATATTTTGAAAAGAGTATGATATGGTTAATATAAAATAATTATAAGAATAATGAATTAACAGTTCATTGATTTAAAAAAATAAAAAAACAAAATTAATAGCAAAAACTAACATCAAAGTAATAATAATGGAACACGACGTTAATTTCTAAAAACATAAGCAAAATTATTAAAAAAAAATGCAGAGTATATATTTAGTTGGTAATGGGTTCAGTGGTGCTTGAGTGTGCCATGTCAGATGCAAGTCCTGGAAAGCTTCACATCATCGATGGCATTATGTATCAACACTAACAATAATTCGAATGAAAGTGTGAGAAAGTTGGGTATTGATTGATTGATTTTCATTTTCCAGGAAAACGATCCGAGACAAAAGGCCTTTAATGTGAGAAGCTGACTTCTTAATAATTGACCACATGTCTTGGAAACTCCAACCCGCTTTGCAGACCTCATTTCTATTGAGTTCACATGGAGTAACCCGAAGGAAAGTTGAAAAATCACACAATTTCTACTCGTGATCAGTCAAAAACAGCCCTTCTTGAGGAGTGGAAGAATATGGAGCCGTCCTACTGCCGAAAAGTAGTGAATCAATGCCAAATCATTTGGAAGTGGTTATTGAACAGAAGGGCTTACCAACTAAATATATACTCTGCATTTTTTTTAATAATTTTGCTTATGTTTTTAGAAATTAACGTCGTGTTCCATTATTACTTTGATGTTAATTTTTGCTATTAATTTTGTTTTTTTATTTTTTTAAATCAATGAACTGTTAATTCATTATTCTTATAATTATTTTATATTAACAATATCATCCTCTTTTCAAAATATACAAAAACTGTCAGTTGGACCATCAAAATATTTTAAATTTGGATTTGAATGAAATTTTTTAGTTTGTTCCATTATTACTTTGAGCCACTGTAGTTTCTTCTTGTTCATCTGCCATCTGCCATCTTTAACTTGTTATACAAATTTCATCTACTGCACCAATTGCAACCAAAGTAAGAATAAAATTACATTTATTGTACCAATTTTTAACATAATTATCACAAATTGTTTTTATTCCTTTTATTCTCCATTGCACCAAAACTTCGAGCACTTATTGCCTGAAGTCTTCGTGCAATATATAGGCGCTGAAAATTAATTCAAATTGCAGCCACCACCAGCTTACAGCTTGAATCACAATCAAGAGGAACAAACCAGCCTAGTTTGTTTATGGTCCGTCGAGTCCGCCTGGAGAAAAAAAGGAATTTTTTAAAAAATACAAGAAGCATCAACTTCCAGCAGCAGCAAAAAGTTTAGTTGATTAATTTATTAAAGTGTCTCAGTGTTAGTGAGTAGCTTAAAAATAAGTAAATCAAAGTGAAACCTTTTGTTTCAAATTAAATAAAAATAAAAAGTAGTAAATTCATTAGATTAACATTCACACTTATGTATATACAAAAAGTGCGCCATATAAATCGTGCGGGTACATGCCGAAGTGAAACAACCAGTGTTCAAAAAAACAATTCTCACAGCCGAAAAAGTTAGATTAGTGTTGCGTGAAATCTTTTAGATGTTTTGATTTTTATTTGAAAGTCACAAAGTGGACCAAGCCGTCGGTTTTCAGTGGTGTCTTTTGAAAAATCAGGCACATACAACCACACACGCGAACAAAAATTCGGCATTTGTTTAAAAAAATTTGTTAACAAAAATAAAAGGAAAAAAACAAGAACAAAACACACTGGTTCACTATTTCAATCAAAAACAAACAACAAAAAAGTTAGCTTAATTTTATAAGCGATTTAATCATTTACCTACTTGCTCACACCCACTTAATTGTTGTTTTTTTATGATTTGATAATTATTTATTTTAAATCGCTTTATTTCGCGACGATTTTTACAAAAAAAAAAAAAAAACAAAAATAAGCAAACAAAGTTTGCAGTCGGTCTTTTTTTCCTTTATCGTTGGTTTGTTTTGCTTTTCGTAAATAAAGCAAATAATCGTACAAACGCGGTTAAAACTATTCACCCACACGTTGTGTAAAATAAAGAACAATAAGCGCAAGAATTTTCTAAATATTAGAAAACTTGCTTATGGGAAATATTGATGTTTTTTATAAACACAAAAAAAAAAAACCACTAAAACACACACACAAACACTTAACATTTTACACCACATTCATTTTTTTGTTGCGTTCGTTGTTCAACATTACGAGTGTTTTGCTTTAAATAACAATCAAAAACAAAAAAGAAATCATTCTGAGATGGATTGCTTAAGTGTTTTTTAATTGTTATTACACGCAATTTATTAAATCAAACGACGATAAGCGCGACGAAACATACAGCGGATAAGGGAAGCAGAAGAGATGCATCGAATATCAACAACCAAAACAGCTGGTCGCTATCTTCGAAAAAGAGTTGCCAATTTGACGTGAAAAATAATCGCAACTATTGCGATATTCAACTTGGAGCATTTTTTACAAATTTAACTTTTATGTTAAAATCTGGAATTACAACGCCAAGTCGTCCAATTTGAAATACTTTTAAGAAATTTTTTATAAGTTCAGAATTTTTATAAATTCTTTACAGTAAAAAAAAACAAATATTTATTTTTTTATAATTTGTCACTTAAACATTAAAAAAAAAATAAACAAAATTTTTATTGAATAAAAAAAAAAACACATGGGCATTTCCATAGTCGTGAACGCGACATTCGTACGCCTTTGAGGAGCAAAATAATAAAGAAAACTCAAAACAAATTTTCTTTTTTTCAAGTTTTCGATACCATTTTATTAGCTCTATATTTAGAAAAAAAAGTTAGGTTCTCTAGATTTTATGTTTTCAAAATATAAGCAATAAACATGGCATCGCGAACGCGACAAAAAATGGAACTCGTTTTCGACTGTATCTAGAAAAATGCAGATATCTGCGAACCGCAACATAATATTTTAAAGCGGTTAATTGTAAATTAAAAAAGATGAATGTGGCTTTCTAGAAATAGTTGTCATTTTGACATATTTCCATTCCTTTTTTTTTTTTATTGAGCTTAAGCTTGATCGCGAGCGCAACATTTTTTTTCATCACGTTTGTAATAAGAATTAGTTAAAGTAATTTCAGCTAAATATTGTATTACCTACTGAAACCATCGTATATTTTATTTTTTAGTTTTATATTAGCAATATTAATAAAAAAACAAGTAAAAAAAGTCTAAAGTCGGTCTAGGCCGACTATGAAATACCCTAAACCTACTCTTCCAAAAAAAAAATAATATTATTGAAAAAGGGTGTGTCCTTGGGTGGATAAAGCCTATATTTTATATGATTTTAAATGTTGATGAAAAATTTTCAAATACCTACCAAGTTTTATTCCTGTAGCTCACAGTTAATGCCTTTATTGTGCTTTCGCTATGGGAGGTGTGCGTATAAATGGACGGACTACTCCCAATTTTTGAACACACCTTAGTTTTGGTATAAAATACATACATACCAAATTTGATCTCTCTATGACAAACATAATCTTATTTATTGAGTTTTAAACTTTTTGGGTTGTATGGGAGGTAGGCGTGTCCGTGGGCGGATGACGTCCATTTTGCAAGCCCATCTCTGTTTTGTCATAAAAAACATATGTGCCAAATTTTATCTCTGTAGGTTAAACAGAGGCTTAGTTATTGCGTTTTCAATTTTTGGGTTGTATGGGAGGTGGGCGTGTCCGTGAGCGGATGACACCCATTTTTCGAAGACATCTTTTTGTTGATACAAAACACATACACACCAAATTTTACTGTTGTAGGTTAATTATGAGCTGAGTTATGCAGTTTTCAATTTTTGTGTTGTATGGTAGGTAGGCGTGTCCGTGGGCGGATGACGTTCATTTTGCAAACCTATCTCTGTTTTGTCATAACAAATATACGTACCAAATTTTATCTTTGTAGGTTAAACAGAGGCTTAGTTATTGCGTTTTCAATTTTTGGGTTGTATTGGAGGTGGGCGTGTCCTTGAGCGGATGACACCCATTTTTTATAAACATCTTTGTGTTGATACAAAACACATACATACCAAAGTTTATTGTTGTAGGTTAATTATGAGCTGAGTTATGCAGTTTTCAATTTTTGCGTTGTATGGGGGGTAGGCGTGTCCGTGGGCGGATTCCAAAAATATTCAATAGTGCAGATTCTTGGGTCCATGTGATCATGTGTACCAAGTTTCATCCAGTTATCTCAACTCCTTCTTCTTATCCTGTGTATACGGACAACACACAGACGGACGGACGGACGGACGGACGGACGGACATGGATAGCTCGACTCACGTGGTGACGCTGATCAAGAATATATATACTTTTCTATACCGGACTCGCTTCGTTCTATGCGTTACAAACGTTTGCACAAAGTTAATATACCCTGACCTTTCAGGTTTAGGGTATAAAAACATAAATAACACAATAACAGAAACAATAAATAGAAAAATTATGATATTTTTTTGTAACCTCACCCGTACTACGTATGTGGTTATTTACTTTATGACGACGTTTTTTACGCCCATAAGGAGGCGTGACAGATATAGAAAAGTGCATATATTATCCTGCAGTATCACCTTCTAAGTTGCTTTAAACATGGCGTCCCTGTTTTTGCATGTCCCCCTATCTGTTGACATGATTACAGCCGTTATTATTATGTTATCGTAATGAAATTCGATATTTAAGCTTATATCGTAAAAATAGAGATTATGTTCGAAAATAATCCAAATAGGATGAAAACCACGTTTACCTCCCATACAAATTGACGATCTCAAATTGGAAAATTTCTTAAAAATCTATTAAAAATCAATCCAATGACTTGAGAATTAGCTCGTGAGCTTTAATTTGAACTATTAACACTTAGTAAAAAATTCAGCAAAATCGAATGAAACCTTTCCATACTTTCCATACAAAGTGTATTTAAAAAACGGCGCATGATCGCGAACGCGACACACTTTGAAAATCAATATTAAATGTTCAGTATGATTTTTACCTGCAGTAACTTTTTTTTTATAGTGAGGCGACCAAATTTGCTTTAAGTTACAATTTTCAGACACTTGCTTAGAACGATCACGAAGTTCTGATAACAAATGATGATTTAGGTACAAGAACGCGACATTCGAACAGTTATTAAAGCAATATAAGAAATTTACCGTTAATCGAGCTTTCTTTGGAATTTTTTAATTTGTCATTGTTTATTTGTAGTTTATAGATGGATTTTATAAAAAGAGTGCAAACATAACGTTAATAAATAAACGAAAAATACTAACGAGAAAAAGCCCTTAAAAGCAGCTAAAAGCAAGAAAAACGGATTTCTCAGATCTTAGGCTAATTTTCTCAGAATAAAAACTAAAATAAGTTGTAGATGCAAAAAATTCTAAAAATTCAGACATTTTTTTTAAATAATAACAATAAAATTATTTGTTTATTTAACATTCTTTTTTTCGGTCCCGGTAGACCTTTCTGTGGAAATGCCCATATTACAAGAAAACAAATTTTTTAAACTCAATTTTTTTTTAAACAGAAAAATATATTTTTTTAGCTTTCAATAGTATTTTTCTACAAATTAGAAAATTTTGCGACGAATTATTTTTTTAAAATTTGTGTAGTTTCTACGTATTAGAAACAAAACCAAAAACTATTAAAAGCAATTTCTATTAATTGCAATTTCATTTGCATTTAAGAATATTTTTAGTTCACGCTAACTTTGCAGTAAAAGGTTTCTACACCTTAGAAAACACTTTTTGCCATTCTTACTGATTTCTCTGCGCCTATCAAAGTTAATTAAACAGCAATGGCGAAACTTACGTCTTTCATGAGAAATGCGGACACCATTTTTGATATGGAGAGAGACTTCAATGATATTCCTCACGAAGAGCTTACCATTTTCGCTTTTCGAATTCAAGAGGATGAGTTGAAGTCTCAATGAACTAGCCTAAAGACTTCATATGACGCTTGCTTGCTGAAATTAGTGGCAGCGAGTGGTGACGATGATGAAAACGTCACCCTAGTCAAAGTCAAATATCGCACATGTTATCAAACATATGTTCGTTGTCTAGCAAAGATGAACGAACTGACCGATAAGTTGTCCGTGGCGAAGAAAAATAATGAAGTGGATATTTCAAGTTTTGAGATGCCGATGTCTGGCCATAATATTAACTTGCCGCCATGTGACACCCAGATATTTCACGGGGATTATTTAACATGGCCGTCCTTCCGGGATATGTTTTCGGCTATTTATATTTCTAATAGTCGGTTAACACCGGTCGAAAAACTTTTCCACCTCAATCAGAAAACCCGCGGAGAGGCCAAAGAGATTGTATAAAAATCTCCCCTCACGCACGAAGGTTTTGCAACAGCATGGGAAAACTTAAAAGATCGCTACGAAAATAAGCGAATTTTGGTGAATAACCAATTGAAGGTTTTATTAAACCTACCAGCTGTAGCGAATGAGTCTGGAAGTGCCATTAAGAAGCTTCAGAGAGACATTAACAATTGTTTTTCAGCATTAACCACGCACAAAGTAGATATTAGCAATTGGGATGCTATATTTACTTATTTATGTTCAACTAAATTGCCTGAAACTACGCTCTCTTTATGGGAGCAATCGATTGAAAACAAGGTAGAAATACCCAAATGGTCTGATCTTGACAAGTTTCTGACAAGTCGATTTCAGACTTTAGAAACCGTGTCTGATTTTAGAGGCGCCGTGACAAAAAGGCAAAAATCAAACGCACCTCCACCAAATGTGAAAAAAAGTCAACACATATCAGGCAAAAGTGACGAATAATAATTGCAAGCTGTGTAAAAATCAGCTACATACATTCAAGTTCTGTCCGAAATTTTTGGCAATGAACACAAATGATAGATCTTCAACTGCGAGGCGGTTACATTGTTGTCTCAACTGCTTATCCAATAGCCGTGTCTTAAGATTGCAAAAGTGGCTACAGTTGCTCAACCTGTGGACAACGACATCATTCGTTGTTGCAAAGAGACTTTAGAGGTGCAAATAGTCAACAAAATGCGGGAGGTCCAAACACGAGATCTAGACAGTCCACTCCACAAGCCGCAGCGCTGTTGCATGCTTCGGAAAGCGCTAACGAAAATATTGACCTGTGTTTCGCCCCAAGCAGCAAAGCTATCTTGCTTGGAACCGCAATGGATAATATTTGTCATCGAGGATCCAGTTTTACAGCCAGAGCACTTATTGATTCTGGCTCAGAAGGATCATTTCCGAGAGACTGCAGCGATTTATTCAGCTGCCTACGCGACGTGTTTGCGCTCAAGTCTCAGGACTTAACAATGTGGTATCTGCCAGGGTGCAAAAGGCTTGCACCTTGACGATAGGATCACCTATTGAACCGACGGTTCAAATAACCACGAGCGCTCTCATTCTCTCAAAGATTACCGGAAATCTTCCTACTTGCCCAGTCCATCCACTGTTGCAGCAAGCTTTCCCTGGGCTTACTTTAGCGGACAAAAGGTTCTACTGTAGCGATCAAGTAGATGTTTTGCTGGGTGGGGATTTGTACCCACAAATTCTTCTTGACGGGATCCGTCGAAATTTTCTTGGGTCACTTATTGCGCAAGAAACTATATTCGGTTGGATCTTAACTGGTTCAGTTCCTACTACTACTTCGAAAACTCCAGCATCTGTTGTGTCATCCTCTAGTGAAGTTTCACTTGACCGACAGTTAGCTTCTTTTTGGGAGCTTGAAGAGGTACCGCAAAAGACTTTGTCCAGCATCACAGACCAATTTTGTGAGGACAACTATGTCAAAACCACGAGGCGTACTCCTGATGGCAGCTATGTGGTAACTTTGCCATTTAAAGCAAGTTTTCCACATAAAACCGGTTTAGGCGATTCTCGCTATATTGCGGTACGTCAATTTGTTCGTAATGAGGTCAGACTCAATAAAAATACGACCTCCAAGAAGGAGCATGATGAGGTGTCAAAAGAATACCAAGAACTGAACCATATGAAGGAAGTGTCTTCTAGATAAGCTCAGAGAGAATCTCAGAGTTACTACCTTCCTAATCATGCAGTCTTGAAGCCTGAGAACACAACGACTAAGGTTCGCGTAGTTTTTAACTCCTCTAGCCCTACCTCAAACGGCATTAGCCTCAATGATGTTCTTCATGCGGGCCCAGTATTAAAAAGTGACCTCACTTTGCTTATACTGAAGTGGCGGTTCTTCCAATTTGTTTCTAATGGTGACATTAAAAAAATGTACCGCCAAATAATTGTAGACGAAGAACATCAGCGATTCCAGCGGATAATATTACGAGATTGTCCCTAGAGCCCGCTACGAGATTTTCAGCTGATCACGGTGACCTTTGGAGTAAATTGTGCTCCTTTTTTAGCGATACGAACCCTCATGCAGCTGGCTGAAGATGTGGAGCCCCACCTGTCGCTAGCATCAAAAATTGTACGTCACCATAATACAGGGATGACGCACTGGTGGAAGGCCATGACCTGGAGTCAACAACTCAAGCTCGGACAGAACTTGAGAAAGCAGAGGGATCTGCAGGTTTCACCTTGCGAAAATGGACAACCAATGCTGATGAAGTTCTCAGAGGGATACCAAAAGGCCATCGTCTGCATCAAGAGTTTTTGTAGCTTGAAGATACCAGCAATGTCAAGACGTTAGGGATTAGGTTTAACGCGCGGTCATTCGTCGAAATGTTTCTGACGAATTTACAAAAATCAACTGTACAACGTACAATAATCAACTGTATTTATGGACAGATTCGACCATCGTGCTGGCGTGGCTGCGTAAATCGCCATGCGCCTGGACCACTTTCGTCGCCAACCGAGTCGCAAAAATCAGCGAAAAGGTAAGGACCGAGAACTGGAGCCATGTGGATTCAGCTGATAATCCAGCGGATCTGGCCAGCAGAGGAATGGAGTCGCAACATTTAAAGGATAGCTCATTGTGGTGGCATGGACCAGTATGGCTGAAACTAGAGCTCAGCTCATGGCCAAATCGAAGCTACGAGTATGACACCACGATGGAAGCGAAAGCCATAATGGCAAAATCGCAATACTGCGTTAGGTCGGTCGTGCGTTGACAGCTCGAGAAGAGATGAACGTGTTCTTATGGTGCAAAACTAAATTTGACCTCAAGCGTTGGTCGTACTTTATATCGTAAAACAAGGAGAAGAGATAAAATACGACCAAAGTGCGATCTAACGAGATAAGTAGAAAAATGTTCTACTCGGTCGTGCGTTTGACATTTCTTCATAGAGCAGAGTTGCATTTTCATTGAAAGTGCTTAAAATGTGGGTGTTTTAAAGTTTCCCTGGCAAAGATAGATTTTCGTGGGATTTCTTTTATAATAGCTGGAATTTATGTTTTATATAATGTTTTTTAATAACTCATTCTACTAAAGTAATCATATGAAAATTTTGATAAAGTTAATCTATTTGTATTATTCGATATCTTAGACATTTATATAGAAATTGCGAGATTTAGAATTGGGGGGAAAAACAACTTTTGTGGGCATTTTTGTATAGCTGCTTTTATTGGCATCACCAAAATTACGGACGCATGATCTGTCAGCGCAACATTGAGTTTTGTAAAGTTATAGGTCGTGCGTTCTGACAGCTCATCTCGTAAAGTTTATGCAACGTCGATAAAAAGTACGATCGGCGCACGACCGACCTAAAGCATTATTGCGATTTCAGCATAAAAGTTCACTTGGCATGTTCTCAAAATGTGAACATTTTAGAGCGTTTTTCTTCTTTGCCTCGAGCCTTGCGAGTTCTGTCGTACGTATTACGATTTTATCATAGAACTCACAGGCAGCACAAAGGTAATTTCTGCCATAAGTCTGTGGCAATATCACAGGAAAAAATTAAAGAAACAACCAAACGACTCGTTATTGAAAGTCAGAAATTGGGTTATCCATCTGAATATACCCAATTGTCCAAGAAAAGTTTGATTGATTCGAAGAGCTCAATTTTAAATCTGAATCCTTTTCTCGACAGCCAAAAACTACTTAGAATTGGCGGACGATTATTGGCGACAGATCATTTCACTTATGATGAACGACATCCGGTAATTCTACCGTATGAGAGCCAATTTTCTAAATTACTCGTGAAATTCACCCACGAAATCTCCATTCATGGTGGGAACCAACTTGTGTTGCGACTTATTCGAATGCAATATTGGATTCACAGAGTTAAGAATATGATCAAGTCCATCATACACAACTGCAAAGTTATGTTATCGACCGCAAGAGGTTGCAGACTCAGATGATGGCGTCATTACCCCAAAGCGGACAAAGTTATCTCGTCCATTTGCGTCCACTGGAGTTTATTTTACTGGCCCTTATGACATAAAAAATAATACGGGACGTGCTTGTTTAATAACCAAGGGCTATATTTGCTTGCTACGAAAGCTATACATTTAGAGGCTACCAGTGACCTCAGTACTGTCACCTTTTTGGCAGCTTTTTCGAGGTTTGTATCACGAAGAGGATACCCGGAGAAGATGTACTCCGACAATGGTACCAACTTCGTTGGTGCGTCACGCACCTTTAAGGAGGATTTCAAGGCCTTTCTTAATGATTAAAAAATTAATTTGGTGTCAAAATATGCCCACCAACACTTAATCTGGCATTTTATTCCGGCAGGTGCTCCCCATATGGAGGTTTGTGGGAAGCGGGTGTTAAAAGTTTATAATTACACTTTCGTAAAGTAGGGTCAGACTTAAAATATACATTTGAGGAACTCTCGACATTGCTTTCATGTATTGAAGCATGTCTTAATTCACGCTTTCTAAGCCCAATGTCATCAGATCCTAATGATCTTGCACCGTTGACTTCAGCGCACTTTTTAGTTGGAGGGCCTTTACTTGCCCCAATTGAACCAGATATCGCTGAAACTCGTTGGCAAAAATTGAAGGCTATGAACCAAAGGTTCTGTCAAGTCTGGAAAAATGACTATCTGAAAGAACTTCACAAGCGACATAAGTGGAAAAATCCTCGTAAAGATTTAAAAATAGACGACATGGTAGTTTTAAAAGCTGACAATCTTTCAGTGAATGAGTAGCGCCTGGGAAGAGTCGTCAAGGTTTATTTGGGCTCTGACCAGCGCGTCCGTGTCGCCGATTTACGTACTGAGCGCGGCATAATTACTCGTCCAGTAGTTAAACTCATTGTATTACCAACAATGTAGACTTTGGTGTCCTTGTCTGTTATCTCTGTGTATTTGTGTGTTTGTTTTTTAAAAGCGTTCCCAGGGGAATTAACGTATTTAATTTCTTTGTCAGCCGAAATGTCGAGTACCCAAAAACCCATCGCTTGCCGAGTGTGTCTCTTACACCATCCGTTGCGGTCCTGCCCTACTTTTAAGGCAGGCAATGTGGCAGAGTGGCTCCGCCTAGTCGTCTTGTTCCGGTACTATTCGAAGTGTCTCTCCCCACACCACCTCACCGACATGTGCTGAAGTGATGGGCGATGTCGTTTTTGTGAAGAGGCACATAACACCATGCTGCTCTTTGGCAATGGGCCTCGTTTGTCCGAAGCGCGCGACGCGGAAAAGTCGTCACCGACTATGAAACCGCACGATGGATCCAGGCCTCGTTTGAGTCGGTCTTCCCGTCAGAGAAGGACGACTACCGAAGGGGAGTATGCTGCCAGACCTCTTTTGTCGGAAGCAGCGTGAATTATGTGTAATTATTCTGTAACAAAATAAAACACACTTTAAATTTTATTCTTTTAATTAAAACACAAACTTTTAAGTTTTAAGATTTTTTTATTATTAACGTCTTTATTTCTGAGCGGTTCCTTCACTACTGAATTTACATTTTATTTTGGTTCAAGTCATTTATTTGAAACTCAATGAAGATCTCTTCACTGGAAATATTATTGATGGATCATCAATAATATATCTGATGCAATAATTCCATTCATTGTGAAATTCAAATGGAAGCAAAGACACAATTGCAACAATGTGGAAATTATGTACACAAACTTAACATAAACAAAGTTAGGCAGCTTATCGTTGCAACAATGTGGCAATTATGTACACAAACTAAACATAAACAAAGTTAGGCAGCTTATCGTAAAGTGGATGTTACTATAAAAATAAAGCGGTGAAGTTAAGGCAATGGTATTGAATTAACTTCACAAAAAAATAAACTTTAGCTGTTTTTATTTTTTAAAGGGTGAGGATAATATAACTTCCCCCTCCTTTAGATTAATTTTCTCCTGTAATTTACTTTCTTGTTCTGTTTCAAATAATACCTGAACCTTTGGTTGTATAAAAACTTTCTTAAATTTAAAATTAAAATGATTAATACTAAAATAATACATATTGTGGTAGTAATACTATAAGATATATTTTTATGAATTTTTAATTCTTTTATTTCTTTTATATTTTCAACATTCGTTATTATTATATCGTCAAAAGATATTTTATGACTAAAATTATGAACTTTTACATTTGTGTAATAAAATCTGTCTCTAAAATTTCGTCTTCTATTTGAAAAGTAGTTGTTGAAAATTTTAATTGTACAATTGTTAAAATGTATAAAATTATTTCCTGTTAATATTACGTTTCTATCATCACAATTTTGATCAATTTTTTCGTTCTTTCCATTTATTAGTATAAATGTTTCTTCATCAATATTTTTTATTTCTGTATAATTATTAGTTATGGTTTTACGATTATTGGTTAGTATACAATGTTTTGACTTTTTCATTTCATTAAATAATTTATCTTTCTCATAAGTATACGTTACATTTTTGTATTCATAAATTGTTTCGGTAAGTGCATCTATTTCTTTGAATTTATTATTTGGTATCGGCAATATTACTTTTAACTGAATTTCCGCAAAATCTTATGGAATTTTTATAATAAATAGAAGTAAATTTGAATCATAAAGAGCTGCACAAAGTTTTATGTATTTTAATTTCTGTATGTCTATTTGGTAAAATTCAATTTCTTCTGTAGCTAATATATTAGGATGTAATAAACCGTTTTTGTCTGAAGCTTAGTTATCTTGTATGTGATCAATTCTTTCTTTTAATATATGTACTTTAAGTAATTGTTCAATATATATGTTTTTTATTAGAATATTGTGTAAGGATCTGTCTACTGAATTAATTTGGTGTCTAATAATTTCTCTGTCATTGTCAATGCTGTCTTTCAAAAAATTTAAGGTTTTGTTAAAATACTCATTAACTTTAATTTGTTGGTTCAAGTTTGTTATAGTGTTGTGTATGTTTGTGTTAAAAACGTTTAAATGGTTTTCAATATTTAATCTGTCCGTTTCATTCATTGTTCCAAATAAATATTTAAAAGTTGTCCCTACTATATTAATCAGTGCTCGTCTTTGTCGTTTTATATTTTTATTAGGAATAAGAGTTTTAATTTTACTTTTTAATATTTCTAGTTCATTTGTTATAATATCTTTATATGGTTGTATTATTGGACCTATATTATATGTCATGTTATTAAGTATATTTATAATTTCTTGTGGGTCAATTATATGCACTATGAAGTCAGTTCCAATTACTATGTTTTCTCTTCCTACGTGAATTTCGATGTAACCATTATTTTCATTTATCTGTTGTATCTCCAATAGTCCCATTGTCATTGGTAACCATATTATCATTAAAATAAGCAGTATCTGTAGATTTAAGTTGTCGTTTAATATTATTTGTATGTATATTTTGAAGTTTAGCCCACTTATATCTAGGTACTTCCTTATGTCTTACTGCCTTATAATTCTTTATAAAGCCATCATTTCTATTTTCAGCGTAATCTTCTCTAACTTTATTTCTTGAAGTTAACATTTTTTGTTTTGAATTAATAATATTTGACTTAATTTCTTTAAAATCTTTTTCTTTATTTTGAACTAGTTGTGGTGTAGTTTTTATAGAAGAATGTACTCTGTTATTGTAGTTTCTAACCGCATTCTGTATGATTCTCCTTGGACAAAAGTAATTTTTTTTCTTCTTTTATAATTCTAAATTTTTCTGCAATTGAATTATGAAATCTTTCTATATCAGAGTTGCCAGTGTGGCTGTTTGGTTTTGTTAAAAGTAGTTCAACATGTTCGTTAGCAAGAAACTCTGAAACCTGTAAACTCTTAAATTCATTGTCTGCTATTATTTTCTTTGGCTTTCCACATCTAACGAAATGTTCTTCTAAGATTTCAACTATTGTACTTGCGTTTCTATCAGTTAAATAATATACGTATCCAAATTTAGAAAATTTGTCTATCATTGTTAAAAATATATTTTTCATGATAACATATGTATCTATATGTTGCTGCACGCCATGTTGCAGTTGTCAACCACCAATATTTTAATGCATTCGTCAATAACGCTGACATAGTAATTCTAATAAAAAATAAAGTTCACAACACTTGCTCGACTCAAGGTTAAGAAATGTGTACAGAAATTCTACACCTTTGTTTTGGCGAATTTCCGTCTGTTGATTTAATTTTAATTTAACTTCACAAATATGCTATGTCTGCGTTATTGCATTAAATGCAGTTGTTTTTATTACATTGATACACATATTTATATTTTGATTTTGATCTTATATTTTATATATACATTTATATATTGACACGTTTATATGTTATTGATATTTATGTATTATCAACTATTGATTTATTATTAAGATTGTATGCGTTTAATTGCATTATTGTTTTATCATTATAAATAATATCATTCTAATTTAATAAAGAGTCAGTTGAAGTCAGAAAACCAAAGACCAAACTTGTTCTTATTTAGCGGCGGGTATTTCTAGTTCATGTACTAGAAACCCAGATTTAGGAACTATTACAAGATAAATTCCCAGTTCAAGTACTGGAAATTTAGCCAAAGTAACATTTTTGGAGGCCCCGGCGAGATATCCTAGTTTATGTGCTAGAATATCTTCACGCATTATCCTAGTTTCACGAGATATCCTAGTTTATGTGCTAGAATATCTTCATGAATTAAACAAACTCTGACTAGAATTCAATTCAAACTAATTTTCTGGTTCAAGTACTGGAAAAATTCAAAATAAAAAAAAAGGAGATGACATCGACATCAGAGCTAGTGGATCATCAGAAGGATCTCGAGGAAGAGATCCAACGGATCATAAAGAATTTCAAAAAGGATCCGGCGGATCGGAAGTCAACGTCAGCCTACTACAACGAGCGGTTACGACGGTTGGAACAATGTTGGGACGATTTTGAAGCAACAGATGGAAAGCTACGTATAATAACAGACCAGCCAAAGCAACAAGACTACTTCATATCAGGGTACTACGATAAAATCAGCAGTCTAGTTACCAACTATCGAGAAATCTTCCAAGCAGAAGCCAGTTGTTTCAAGGCAGAAGAAAAAATGGAAAATATACCAAACATGGCTCCTCAACAGAACATCGCACCAGGACCATTGACCGTGAAGACAGCAACTATTCAACATGTAGCAGAAAAGACACCAATCTTAAGAGCATCATCTGAAGCTTCCATCCAACACGGACTGGTAAGAAAGATGACTTCTCGAATGGTCACATTGAGGCGAACACTCGAAAACATACAAGCAGTCCAAGAAAACCAGCCAGTGCAGGTTTACCAAATTAAACAAAACAACAAAAATCATCTTTGGACTCAAATAGAATTGGTGTACGACGAACTTTGGGAACACTTTGAAGATCCTGCAGTGGCAGGCTTCGACCAAGCGGAGTACGACCAACTGGATGAAATGGTACAATACCAATTAGTTGAGCTCTCTATAAGAGCAGATCGATGTCAAAGCAATAGATTCGCTGCTCCAACCATGAGAGAAGATCAAACAATGCAAAGTACAGTGCATCTCCCAAAGGTAACTCTCCCACAGTTTAATGGCGATTACCTGAAGTGGCAACAATTCTCCGATCTATTTTCCCAAATGATCGACAAACAACCAATATCAGCAGTCAAAAAAATGTGGTACCTTAAGGCCAACGTTACAGAAGAAGCTGCAAAGCTAATCAATCATTTTTCGTCAACAGAAAACAACTATGTAGCCGCTTGGACGTTATTGCAAGAACGGTACAACAACAAAAGGGTAATAGTGGCTACGCTAATCGAAAAGTTAGTGAATCAGCCATCAGGAACCTCAACTGCTGCAACAATGAAGAATTTACACGACACAACACGTGAATGCATCATGGCCCTAGACAACTAAGGGGTTGATACAAAGGCTTGGGATCCGATCCTTTTCCATTTACTACTAAAGAAACTAGATCGAGCAACACACATGAGATTTGAACAATCTTTGACGAACCCAAAGGAGTTACAAAAGGTGGATGACTTCCTGCTGTTTTTGGAAGGACAGTTTCATACATTGGAAGCTATTGGACTTAAGGATAAGGCTGCATTGCCACAACTGTCTAACAAAGTTGTGTCTTCTATTACAACATCGAGCAACAGCTGCAAACTATGTGATAATGGTAGCCATCCATTGTACTACTGCAAGAAATTCCTAAAACTGTCATCCATAGAACGCCAATCGTGGGTCAAAAAACAACGTTTGTGTGTCAATTGTTTCAAAAACGATCACACGTCAAATAATTGCAAATCGAGATGTTGCTGCAAGTGTGATAAGAAACACAACACACTGTTACATGTGGAAAATGGAAATCAAAGGCAACCAGAAGCAAAAATACCGTCAGGCAATGAAGCCATTAGCAATATTCCAAATGCAACAGTTTCATCAGCATCAGCAAGTAATGTGTCAACTCAAGGATACGTACTACTTGCCACAGCAAGGACAAAAATCACTGCGGCCAATGACAATTCAGGGGTGTTTAGAGCAATATTAGACTCCGGGTCGCAGATCAACATCGTGTCAGAACGTCTCATGAAGAGACTATCCATATCTCCAACCAAGGCTTCCTTGTGCATTGAAGGAATTGATGATGCTCAAAAGAAGGTCACGCAGAGACTTAATGTCAAGATGCAATCCACTAGTGGCAGTTTTACAACAAATTTGGAGGCATTTGTACTTCCAAGCATTATTACCGCTCAACCAAATCTTCAACTTGATACTTCAAATTGGAAGATTCCAGCCAACTTACAGCTTGCAGATCCAGAGTTTTTCAAGCAAGATAAGATTGACATTTTGCTTGGTGCAGAATTTCATTTCAGTATCATGATACCTGGTCATATACAATTAATGACTACCGGCCCAATTCTCCAAAACACGTCACTTGGTTGGATTGTGAGCGGAAAATGTGCATCAACTGAACCATCGGCAGAATCATTGACATGTGCTGTTTTTGGGATAAAAACGGATACTGATAGCAAAGATGGTCCACTAATCGAAGCAATTGAAAAGTTATGGAAGATGGATGAGTTTGAAACAACTGAAAAGAGTATGTCGCTAGCAGAACAACAATGCGAAACACATTTTCTGCAAAATATGTGCAAAAATGACCAGGGACGCTTCATCGTAAAATTACCATTTCTAGAAAATCCAGCAGTATTGGGAGAATCAAGGGTGATGGCTCACAATAGATTTCTTGGTCTTGAACGTCGACTTCAAAGAAACATGGAGGTACGGAAACAATATGTGGAATTCATGAGAGAGTACGAAAGATTAGGACACATGAAGAAGGTGAACCTTAACTCAATTCCATCTCCGAAATACTTCATTCCTCATCATTGTGTCTTGAAACCCGAGAGCACCACTACCAAATTGCGAGTTGTGTTCGATGCCTCCGCCAAAACCACGACAGGGTATGCATTAAATGATATAATGTAAACGGGGCCCACAGTTCAAAGTGAACTGTTTTCAATACTGTTACGTTTTTGGTTGCCACGTTTTGTCTTCACGACCGATATTGAGAAGATGTATCGGCAGATCCTAATACATCCAGAAGATCAACAGTATCAAATCATCATTTGGAGAGAGGATCCAACAGCAGAAATAAAGTACTATCAATTAAACACCGTCACATATGGTACTCGATCAGCCCCATACCTGGCTACCAAATGTCTTCAAGAAATCGCAAACAACAACATGCTAGTCATCCCTTGGGAGCTCAAATGTTGCATGACAATTTTTATGTGGATGATGGGCTTGGAGGATCAAACAGTCTGGCTACAGCCACAGAAATGCAACATCAACTGATCGAAATACTGAACACACATGGATTTAATTTACGAAAGTGGTGTGCGAATCATCCCAAACTATTGAAAAATATTCCACAAGGTGACCAGGAAGTGAATTTGGACTTCTCTAAGGACAATAATGACTCAATAAAAACACTTGGTTTATTGTGGTTACCGAAGGCAGATGTATTCTGCATCAGAACAACGCTGGATCCTGTGCGGGCAATCACTGAGCGAACAATCAGTTCCGATTTAGCACGACTGTTTGATCCACTGGGATTATTGGCACCCGTAATTGTTAAAGCAAAAATATTCATACAGCACCTATGGCAAATAAAGTTATCCTGGGATGAAGCACTACCATCAGATCTCGACGCCACATGGACAGCATTTCGAGAAAATTTGAGCAACTTAAACGATCTCAAAATACACAGACACATATTCAAGGGAGAACTGTCATCGTCAACACAACTGCACATCTTCACTGACGCTTCTGAAAGGGCTTTTGGTGCGGCAGCATACTTATAGCATAAACACAATTGGAGACGCAGTCGACAGGCAGCAAATGTCAGTGTAAAGAACGCATGTTTTCTTATGTAGTTGAACAATTTCATGGCAACATGGCAGCACGACTGCAGGGCTTCAGCAGCAGTTGCCGCCAACATAGATCTATTTCTATTTTTCTGGCGACAATATCTGAATTCTGTTTGTAGTAGGCCGTATAAATTTGTCAACATGATTTCAAAACAAAAAAAAAATTATGTTTTACATAAACGAATTTAAGGAGGGACATAACATTCGCGGGAGAGAAAACAGACCTTTTTTAAAAATTCATAACTCAGTCCAAAACAAACATTTTTCCAAAATTTTTTTTTGTTATTGTAGAGAATTGAAATTACAAGAAAAAAAATTCAAAAAAATATATTTATAAATATTTATAATATTATTATAAATATATTTATAAATATATAAATATATTTATAAATATATTTTATAGAGCTTCAAACTGGCGGCAGAGAAAAAACGGGGGCCTCGAGGTTGCAGTGCTGGGAGTCGCAAAAATTGTCCGATCTGGAAAAAAATGACTTTTTTAAATCCTAACGAAATTGGTTATCGTATGACAGGATCTTTTTTAAATTTTTTTTTTCAATATTTGGTGATGTTCCAAATTTGAAAGTGTGTTTTTTCGAAACATTGACTTTAAAAATTCATAAAAAATCGAAAAAAATGTAAAAAAAGCTTGTGTCATACGATAGCAAATCAAGTTTAAAAAATACAAAAAAAAAAAAAAATTGTCGTCAAAAAATCAACCCGCTAGTGCCGCAGCCAGTACGAAAAATATTGTTTCGAGATAAACGCGTTCAAAGTTTGTGAACAAAGAAAAATGCAAGGAAAATAAAAATGCGCTCTTACTAATCCGGGGCTTTTTTTTCTTAGAATCTTAAGAATTTTTACTAAAATACAAAATTATAAAAAAACGATTTCAAAAAACGGCCAATGTCATGTCCCCCTTAAAATGAATGAAAATGAGACAAGCTGCTCGTTGTTGTCGCTGTAAAAAAATCAAGAATTTGAAGTCGGGCTGCCGACGACAAGTTGCAGTCGTGAAGCTTGTAGACTGCGTCTCCAATTGTGTTTATGCTATTACGAACAACGCTGAAGGATGGCAGGATAATAACGCGATTATTATGCGCGAAAACCCGTGTTGCACCACTCAAAACACAATCGTTGCCTCGACTAGAACTTTGCGCCGCACTAGTTGGTTCCGAGCTCGCAGCTCGAGTGAAAACAGATTGTCAGATAAAGAACCCAACTACTTTCCTTTGGACCGATTCTGAAGTTGTACTTCATTGGATTAATGCACAATCATCCACATACAAAACTTTTGTGGCAAACAGAATAGCAAAAATTCAAATGTTAACTTCACCTGTGCAATGGCGACATGTCAGCTCGAAGGCAAACCCAGCTGATTTACTATCAAGAGGTTGCTCAGCAAAGGCATTGACTGACAACGCACTTTGGTTTCAAGGACCGATGTTTTTACATGGCAAACAAGAACTATGGCCCCCAATGTGGTCAAACCAGCTGCGATTTCCGTCTGATATCGAAAAGAAAAAGGATACAGCCATATAATTGCTCACTGGGCAAGCCAATGGAGAATGGATTTATCAAATTAATCACCACAATTCTTTCGGTACACTTCAAAGAATAATTGGATATGTCTTAAGGTTTATCAGGAATACAAGGTGCAAACAGAAGTCTAGATCGGAACACATGGTTCTGTCAACAATCGAACAAGAAAATGCAATGGCGGTCATCATCAAGATCATTCAAGCCGATGACTTCAAAGAAGAAATCCAAAACCTGAAGCAGCACAAAGAAGTCAAAATGAGCAGTTCACTCCGCAGTTTATCACCATTTCTAGATGACACAAACATTCTTCGAGTGGGGGGACGTTTAGAAATGGCTGCACTTCCATACGACGCTAAGCATCAAATGGTGCTCCCGTACAACGACCCGCTGGTAAAGTTACTTTTCATCAAGGTACATGAAGAGAACAAGCACTGTGGACCTCAAGCGTTGTTAGGAACCTTGAGGCAACGTTTCTGGCCTATAAAGGGGAAAACAACAGCTCGATCAATTGTCCAGCATTGTATCCGATGTAATAAGGCTCGACCTCAATTAGTACAACAAATTATGAGAAACCTGCCAGCTACTAGAGTAACACCAGCTTGACCATTCATTAACACTGGTGTCGATTACGCGGGACCTTTATGGGTGCATTATAAGGTTCGAGGAAAAAGGCCAACTAAGGCTTACTTAGCTGTATTCTGTTGTTTTGCCTCCAAGGCAGTTCATATGGAGTTGGTAACGGAACTGT
The DNA here is from genome assembly GCA_958299015.1 of Tetanocera ferruginea. NCBI lineage: Eukaryota > Metazoa > Arthropoda > Insecta > Diptera > Sciomyzidae > Tetanocera > Tetanocera ferruginea. The sequence continues at coordinate 109,726,591 of OY282640.1, forward strand.
CAACAGACGCATTTATTGGAGCTCTCAAAAGATTCATAAGTCGAAGAGGGCGCTGCCAAAACTTGTATAGTGATAACGCCACTAACTTCATCGGAGCAAGAAATGAATTGACTGAATTATCATCAGCAATTTACTCATCAAGCGCTCAAGACCAAATAAGGAAAACATGCAATGAGAAGGGAATCCAGTTCCATTTTATTCCTCCGAGATCCCCCCATTTCGGAGGACTGTGGGAAGCTGCAGTGAAATCTGCGAAACATCTTCTTCTAAGAAGTGTCGCGTCAGCCTCATTGACTTATGAAGAATTGGAAACTGTAAGAGTGGAAATCGAGGCCATATTGAATTCTCGGCCACTGACGCCACTTTCATCGGACCCTTCTGATTTAACTGCATTGACGCTAGGCCATCTCCTCATAAGCGAAGCGCTCACCGCCCAAGTAGATAGCAAGGCAAACTCAACGAAACTATCGCTGCTGTCAAGATGGAAATTGGTGTCACAAGTAAAACACGAGTTCTGGAAGAGATGGTCCAATGAGTATCTTAATGAACTCCAACAACGACACAAATGGACAAGGCAAACCGATAATATTAAACTCGTGGAACTAGTAATTATCAAGGAAGACAATGTTCCTGTTATGCGTTGGCCCCTTGGTCGAGTAATGGAAGTATATAATGGACCTGACGGAGCAGTGCACGTTGCTGAAGTAAAAATAGCAACGGGAACATATAAACGTGCAATCCACCGACTCGCTCGACTACCCATAGACACAGATACTGGCACAGAATCAAAGGGATGATGAGAATGCAAGAAAACGAAGGGACAAAATTAATGAAGAGCCACCAAAGAGACCAAAAATTGCACGGCATAACAGCTTATTTACATTATTGACAGTACTGTTAATGTTGCCAATAGCATGGAGCGAACCAATCAAAATTACAAAATTTGATCCAAATGCAGGCATTCACTTTGAACACATCGGATCAAGCAAAATCATTACAAGTGAATGGAAAATGGTTGTGTACTTTGATCTCAAACCATTGCGTACGGAAATTCAACTACTAAAAAATGGCACCAACACTATGAATCACATGTGCGAACAAATACAGCCAACAACAATATGCAATGAACTAGTCACACAGTTTCAACGCACAAATACAGAGCTGGACCTTGATAAAGGTTTGTTAAGAAGCCATCGTAGAAAAAGAGGTGCACTTAATTTTGTTGGAAATATTGCTAACTCGCTGTTTGGAGTTCTAGACTCAGAATATGCCCTTCAGATGTCACAAACAATAACGGACATCAACAACAATGAACAGCATTTGACAAGCATGATGAAAAAACAGATCTCGGTAGTTGATTCAACCATTAACATCATCAAACATGATCAAACCTCAACTCAAATGGCTTTCAAAAAGCTTGAAGGAAAATTGACAGATATTAAAAATCAACTACGGCATAATGAACAGGAAGAACAGAAAGAGCATACATTCCAGATGTTCTTATCATTAGCCTTTCAATTATCTATTATGACATCAAACGTTCAACGTGTTCAAGCAGCACTCATAAATGTTCTTACAAATGTTCATAACGGACAGATCAGCCCTCAATTGATATCACCACAGCAACTTAACGATGAAATTTTAAGAATAACAGCACATTTGGCACCAGCCATGCAGATCCCAGGTTATCAAGGTGATTTCCTATCGATATACAAGTTAATGAAAGTTAAGGCAGCGATAACAGAGAACCATGCAATTTTTCAGATAACTATTCCATTAAGGGGGTCTTCTCATTGAGCAACTTTTTTTTCGACTTTTTTTTTTGCATTTATTTATAGCTTGGTAGTTCGAAATACTTTAGAAGATACAGACTTTTTTGTGAAGCAAGGTCTTCGTCAAAATGAGGTCTTCGTCAAATTAATATCTGAGTTGACCACATATTATGGCCTTGTGATCCACCGTCATCCTGACTCTGTGGAGGATATGAAAAAGGAAATTTGGGCCACTTTTTACCATAAGTGCTCCACCGATGATAAACCGCAACACCAAAATTGCCCCACCGGTGCGTCAAGCTGGTGCGCATGGCAGAAAGCAGCTGCTGAAGGTACGTTAGATAGCTTTCACCACACGTATGCACCTCTCGACAAGAAGGTGATGGAGGTAATAAAACCAGCTTACGAAGCGCTGTCGGCAGATAATTTGCTTGAAAGATGCCTTGGATCTGAAACTCAGAATTCCAATGAGTCCTACAATTCTATTCTTTGGTCACTTTCGCCCAAACACATCAACTCAGGCGCACGCACCATCGAAGTGGCCAATTTCATTGCAACGTGCCTCTTCAACGACGGTTTTATACCCATACTTAAAATGATGGGTTTGATGGGTATTGCGATTGGCAAAAACGCATACGAATACGCACTATCTCGCAATGAAGACAGATTGAACCGATCAGAGACTCGAGCTGCGGCATCATCAAAAGCTGGCAGAACGGCTCGCAGAGCAGAGAGGGCAGCAGAAAGCAGTTTCTACGAAAAAGAGGAAGGTGGCCTGTATGGAGCTGGCATCGCCGACTAATAAATATTAGTGTTAAGTAAAAAATATCTGAAATATTTAGATTTTCTTTCAAAGGCCCTTTTTTGACTACCTGGCCAGTTTTCTTCACATCTACTGAACCAATTTTGATGAAATAAAGCTTTAATGACGCAGAATTACCTCCTTTTGTTAATTGCTTACTTTAATTTGTCACTTTTTTTCTTTTTTTGCCAAAAAAATAACTTTGATACCAGCAAAACTGCTTTTCTTGAAAAAAAAAATGTTTTGGTTTTTTTGAAACCCTCGTATTTTGACCTATGAGTTAAGTTTTCTCCGGTTCTACCGGACCGATTTTAATGAATCAAAGTGAATTCGACGGAGAATTATCAGTTATTATCAATTATTTAAAACTGCATTTAAACATTTTTTAAGAGTAAAATTACTTCAAACTTTAAACGCGTTTATCTCGAAACCACGTTTTTCGAACTGGCGGCCATGATATCTCCAGTTCAACTGAACCGATTTTCATGAAACGAAGTGGAATCGACGCAGAATTGTCACCATTCTCGGGTGAACCTCGACCATAATTTTAAAAAATTTTGTACTATTTTTTTTTACACTAAACTACAAAAAAAAAAGCCCGAAATTGAATTTTTTTTTTTGAATGGCCGCCATTTTGTCAAAAAAATCACAAAATTAAGCTTGAGGTTCACCCAAAATTACATCTATACTGATTATAACCCCTTTTTTTTCATTTCAGACGCTCCGGAGACCCGGAATCGTGACCGCCGTGACGACACCTTTTTTTTCACCACCAACTTTGAAGTCTCATTACTTTTTGAACAGCCACGTATCGAGGCAAAAAAAATTTTTATTTACTTTGAAACTTTTGTAATACAATAAATAAAAAAAATTTTCAATTATTCTTTGCGTTTTCAAATAAGAATTTTTTTAAAAAGGGTCCAAAAAACGGGTTTTGAATGAGAAGACCGCCTTAACAAGTTTGAATCAATTTAACTTGTATCGGCTTATACCAATTCCCACAAAAATTAACAACACTATGGTGGCAATAAAATTGTTTACAACAATTCTGGCAATCAACGCGCATCGAGATCAATACTTTCCAAGCACAGTTGAAAAGTTACAATCTTGTTTTAGAATGGAAAACGAATTGTATCTCTGTGCCAACAATCAACCCACCTACAACAAAGGATCAGAAGTTTGTGCCTGAGAAGTAAGTTTATTCAACAACGAAACCCGATCCCATTGTAATCTTGAGCACAGGGAAGATCATGTGTGGACACAAGTCAATGACAGAAATCGATGGATGTTTGCACTAGCAACGCCAATACAAATAACAGCTGTATGTGATCACCAGGTCTCACGAATCTTATTGGAAGGATCAGGTTTTATCGAATTAACGGCAGGATGTGTGTTAAAATATCAACTCTTAACGATAACAAGCAATCCGATACTAACATCATTTACAAGCACTTCCTACACTGCATTTGGACACATTGTCGACGTAAATGTAACAAAGCCAGCATCAGTTCCAGTCTTAGACACCACAGAAATTGAGTATGAGCCCTCACTAACAGATTTGTCAAGGCTGCAAGAAATTTTGGATGCACACGAAATCAACGATCTCTCCAATAAACTGAAAACTCAATATCATAGCTTTGCAGTGAGTTATCTAGCCCTGTTCTTGACTGTTGTCATCATATTGGCCATTTTCATCATTTACAAGCGACTCGGGAGGAAGCACGAAGGAGCTCCATCAATGACTTCACCAGCAACACCGACAAATCTACCAATGGAACAACTTTCACGGTCAGAGATAATTCATAATGTCCAGCCACAAGCAGCTCCTCGGTATTCTAACAGCTTCTGCGTGGACATATAAAATTTACGGCTGGATTATTGAACACTCGTTCAACGCGGGAGAGGATGTTGCTGCACGTCATGTTGCAGTTGTCAATAACGCTGACATAGTAATTCTAATAAAATAAAGTTCACTACACTTGCTCGACTCAAGGTTCAGAAATGTGTACAGAAATTCTACACCTTTGTTTTGGCGAATTTCCGTCTGTGATTTAATTTTAATTTAACTTCACAAATATGCTATGTCTGCGTTATTGCATTAAATGCAGTTGTTTTTATTACATTGATACACATATTTATATTTTGATTTTGATCTTATATTTTATATATACATTTACAATTGACACGTGTCAACGGCCCCCTTAATGACTTATGCAGATCTTGCAGAATCTGCAGATGAAAGTAGAAACTAGAGTTCGAATCAGTCAGTCTGTTTGGAAGCGTCGGTAGATTAAGAAGTCGTATTCGATTGTGTTGTTTATTTGATGTTTGTTTGAAAGTTGTTATATTAAAATCTTGATACCTTTGAATAACTTCATTTTAACCTTTTAATAATAATTTACTCTTTTTTATTACACTTTACACCACTGTGTTTGTCATTTGTAAATTTGTACGAATACGTTTGTAACAAGTCAGAAGTGGGATGGACCTAGCGCATTGTACAGTCGTGGACTTAAAGAAAAAGCTGGACGAGTTGAATCTTGCAACTTCGGGTTGTAAAAATTAATTAATTTCGCGATTAAGACAAAGTGGTGTCGAAAATATAGCTTCGGAAAAATCTAACTTGACCGAAGAAGATTCTCAAAGTCTTTCAGCGATCTCGAATGAGGAAACCGTCGTGTGCAGACGGCCATGCAGCAAAATTCGAATTTACAGACAGAGCTGTTCCCCTCAAATACAGCCGCAACTTCAAATGTGATGCGAAGCGTCGGTTCTTTACAGCACACCTATACACAAATGAATTCGATGCCGTCGATTGCATCATCATTTTTGCCGATAGGACAAACTCAAAATGCAGCGCAACATGCATCGCCATATACGCAACATTCAGTTGGTACACAACAGTTTTCGCAACATTATCCGTGTGCAACAAATAACATTGCTGAATTCAGCAACATAACAAACAGACCACCGTCATACATTGCAATGCAAAATAATTTAGCAAATACTTCCGCGCATTTTAAGCCGTCTAATATGTTATCATCCAACTACACATCGTCTCTACCAAACGTAAACATGTCAACACACATTCAACAGTCGTATGCAGCGCCAAATTTTTACTCTTATGGAAATGTTCGGGATGTTATTTCTATTTAGCCAGAATTTAATCCGTTTGGTAACAAATCTTTGAACTCGATTCAATTTGTAAAACGAGTAGAAACACTCAGAAACGCTTACAAGTGGGACGATTCGACGTTAATTTTCGCAGTGCAACAGAAAATGCAAGGTTCAGCACGACACTGGGTGGATTCTCTTAGTGTAGTGTTTCAAGCTTGGCAGCAATTCGTTGATAAATTTTCGAATGATTTTCCGTGCACAGAAAACATAGCCGATGTTCATATCAAAATGGCTCGAACCAAACGTCAGAGTAACGAAACACCACAGGAGTTTTATTACAAAATGCTTGCAATTGGCTCAAAAAGTGATATCCCTGAGTGTGCTATAGCAAGACACATTATAAACGGTATCAACGAGCCTGATCTAAAGAAAAAAATCTTTAACGAATATGTGTTTTGTAATCATTTGCTGCGTAGCCAGCCGGTTTTGAGTCTATATGATTTTTCAGCGCAGCACGAAGTGCATACTGACGCAAGCAGTGTGGGTCTTGCTGGAGTTTTGCTACAAACCACCAACGGTAAAACATGGAAACCCGTATTTTACTATAGCCGACACTGCACCGACGTAGAAAGCAGATATCAGCTACGAGCTCGAAGTACTGGCTGTGGTTGAAACATTGGAACGTTTTCGAGTGTACGTTTTGGGCAAACGATTCCGGCTCATAACCGACTGTTCCGCCATCGCTAAAGTAAAAGAAAAAAAAGAGCTCATACCAAAAATTGTTCTGGTATATGAAACTGCTTGAATATGATTGCGAAATAATTCATCGAAATGAAATCGCATGGCGCATGTCGACGCACTGAGTCGTTCACCTGATAAACCACCTAATGAAGTAGAACCTGCTGGATTCATCATGAAGGTCACTGCTGATACCAATGATTGGCTGTTAACGATGCAGCTTCAAGATGACTCTATATTGAATATCATTGCTGTTTAAAAAGGACATCAAAAATCGGAGCAGCTCAACCAAATAAAATCTGAGTATACACTGCAAAATCATCGTTTATTCCGCAAGGAAGAGGATGGTTTGTATTTGGATTTATTGTACCTAAAGCTGTGAGGTGGCGTATCGTGAGGTTGTACCATGATGATATGGGTCATTTTGGGCTCGAGAAAACTATCCAGCGAATTAAGATAAAATTTTGGTTTCCAAAGATTCGTAAGTACGTTAAAAGCTACATTTCGGCATGCATAAATTGCTGCTTTTTTAAAGCACGGGGTGAAAAACCTGAAGGTCAACTACATTTTGGTGATCTAGATCCGATACCTTTTCGATTAATCCATATTGACCACTTGGGACCATTCATTAAAAGCAAGCGCGGGAATACGCACATCCTTTCAATCACAGATGCTTTTAGCAAATTTTCAATAATCAAGCCTGTGAAAAATACGAAGACAGTTCCAGTAATAAATGTACTTAACGAAATAACAAGCTATTTTGGCTTACCAAAACGCATAGTATCCGATAGAGGTACCGCTTTTACATCTAAAATGTTCGAAAACTTTTGCGAACGTAATAATCTTTACCATATAAAGACAGCTGTTCGGACACCAAGAGCGAATGGGCAGGTTGAGCGGACAAATCAAACTATCTTATCTTATCTGCGTACAGCAAACGTTGATCCTAGAGATTGGGACCTGCTTCTTCGAGATCTCCAGTGGGCGATCAATTCACAGAAAAATTCAAGTTCTGGTTTCAGTCCGAATGAACTCGTTTTTGATTTCAAACTCACCGATGTAATCCATAACTATTTAGTCTCTGCGGTGCATAACGACGTTGATGATCAAAATACAGCAGATATTTCTATTTCAACTAAACGACAACAAGCTATCGATAACATTATGCACGAAAGAGCTAAATGGAAGCAACGTTTCGATCAAAAACACACCAAGCCGACACAGTACAGTGAAAATGATCTAATAGTCATTGAAAATGAAGCTCCAGCTACTACACAATCACGAAAACTAGAACCAAAATATCGCGGACCATATATCATCAAAAAGGTGCTGGGAAATGACCGATTCCTGGTAGAAGATATACCAGGAGCACAAGTAACTTCAAGAAAATTTTCATTAGTCTACTCTTCCGACAAAATCAAACCATGGTGTCGGAGCCCACCTGATTTGGATATGGCATGTGAATACGACTCCGACGAAATCGAGGACGATTATATGTCAGATCCGGCCGAGCTGTCAACGGCCCCCTTAATGACTTATGCAGATCTTGCAGAATCTGCAGATGAAAAGCTGACGCCATTAAAGTAGAAACTAGAGTTCGAATCAGTCAGTCTGTTTGGAAGCGTCGGTAGATTAAGAAGTCGTATTCGATTGTGTTGTTTATTTGATGTTTGTTTGAAAGTTGTTATATTTAAATCTTGATACCTTTGAATAACTTCATTTTAACCTTTTAATAATAATTTACTCGGTTTTATTACACTTTAAACCACTGTGTTTGTCATTTGTAAATTTGTACGAATACGTTTGTAACACACGTTTATATGTTATTGATATTTATGTATTATTAACTATTGATATATTATTAAGATTGTATGCGTTAAATTGCATTATTGTTTTATCATTATAAATAATATCATTCTAATTAAATAAAGAGTCAGTTGAAGTGGTGACCGTGGCATGCAGGTTAAGTGTGTGGCTTAGCATGCTCGGAGCCCGGGTTCGATACCTAGCCGCGGCGAAAAATGTTTTTCAATAAAACATTCACATTTCAATTGTGTTTTTCAATAAAACATTTTTCTGATCGGTCACCACCTCTCTGCAGACAATGGCAAACCTCAGAGAGTAAATAATGCCATGTAAAGCTTCTTGAGAACATAAGCCGTTCGGAGTCGGCATAAAACATGTAGGTCCAGTTCTCGGTCAATTGTGTGCAAACATTTAATAACACACACAACACAATTGATCATAAGAAGCTCGGTCAAAGTCTTTTCAAGGGCTGAAATGGCCAATTTGTTTTTTGTTTTTGTTTTTTCAGTTGAAGTCAGAAAACCAAAGACCAAACTTGTTCTTATTTAGCGGCGGGTATTTCTAGTTCATGTACTAGAAACCCAGATTTAGGAACTATTACAAAATAAATTCCCAGTTCAAGTACTGGAAATTTAGCCAAAGTAACACTATATGTATTATGTCATTTATATTATCAGGGGTTTCGGTTAATTTTAATTTTTCTTGAATTGGATTTCTATCATATTTAACTGTTTGACAAATTTTACAATTGTTTATTACTCTGACTATATATTCAAACAACTTTGGAAAATAAATTTTATTTTTAATAGCATGGTATGTTTTAGTTACGACAGAATGTAAACTTTCTCTTACATGGTATAGGGAAATTTGCTTAACTACTTCAACTTCTGTTTCGATATCCTCTGCTCTCATTGTACATTTAATGAATTTGATTTGCCTACTTTTTGAAAATAACTCTATTAGCTTCTCCTGCACTTTATTATATTTTCGATCGTCTAATTCGGAAAAAATACATATTTTGCCTTTTACTATGTATCTTCTAAATATATCACCCATAATTTCAAAATCGTGTTCTGCAATGAATATTATTTTCTTCCCATGGATTGTTTTTAATTCTTCTGTTTTATCATTTGTTATTATTATTTGGGTTTTATATTTATTAACTATTTCTTCTTTGATTGGTATATGATCATTTAAGTTTTCTTGAGCTGAGTGAATTGTCCCTATGGAATCGCTATCTTGATTGTTAATCATACTTATATCATCCTCAATATTATTAAAAGAATTTAAGTCTGCTTCAGTTTTTATTTCTTTATCTCTTTCAATTCTTGATAAAAAATCAGCAACGTGATTGTCTTTTCCTTTTAAATAATCAATAGTATAGTCATATTCCCCTAATTTTAAAATCCATCTCTGATGACGTGGTGATAAATCTTTTCCTTTATATTTGGTAACTAAAAACTTTATAGGTTGATGATCGCTCAGAATTTTAAATTTCCTACCATACAAATATGGTCTGAAATAAATGACGGCCCATATGACTGCCAAAAATGCCTTATCTGTGGCGGAATAATTCTTTTCGTGATTATTAAGGGTTCGTGAAGCATAACATACAGGATGTCCCTCCTGTGTTAATACTGCGCCAATAGCATAATCAGAAGCATCCGTAATTAACGTAAAAGTTTTTTCAAAATTTGGAAATTTTAATATTGGATGACTACTTATTAGTTCTTTGAGTTTTTCAAATGCGTTTATATAATTTGGATCATGAATATTTTTCCGCGAACCTTTCTTTAAATATTTTGTTAAAGGTTGTGCTACTTTCGCATAATCTTTAACAAATTTACGATAATACCCTGTTACTCCTAAGAAACTTTTTATTTGTTTCGGGGTTTTGGGTAATTTTAATTCTTTAATTACTTTAATCTTTTCTGGATTTGGTAGCATTCCCTCTTTAGTAAGTATATGGCCTAAAAATTCAGTCTCTTTTTTCATAAAGTTACATTTATCAATTTGGATTTTAAGTTTTTTATCTTCTAAAACTGGAAAAATTTCCTATATATTTTTTATATATTCCTGCAAAGATGTGCTGAAAATGAGTATATCGTCGAGATATACAACACAAGTCTTGTTGATAAAATCTCTTAGGATTTCATTCATTAACCTTTGGAACGTTGCCGGGGCATTTTTAACCCAAACGGCATTCTTATAAATTCGTATAAACCATGAGGTGTAACAAAAGCTGTTTTCTTCCTATCTTCCTCTTTTATTATTATTTGGTGATAACCCTTCGCTAAGTCCAAAGTGGAGAAATATTGTGCTCTGCCTAATTTGTCTAAAACAGATTCAATATTCGGTAATGGAAATTTGTCATCAATAGTGACATCATTTAATTTCCGATAATCTACCACAAGTCTGTATTTTCTTTCACCTGAATTATAAATTTTTTTCGGAATGACAATTAATGGACTGGAATATTTGGAGTAGCTTTTTCTAATTATTCCCTGTTGTTCCATTTCAGTTATTTGTCTTCTTACTTCGGCCTCATGCTTTGGGGGATATCTATATAATTTAGAGTTTATTTGTTGATCTGTGGTAGTAACTTTTTCGTGCATTATTTCAGGTGTACTTGTCAGTCTGTCACCTTCTTTAAAAAATAAATTAGAATACCTATTTAAAAGATTTTTTAATGCATCCCTTTCTTCAAAATTTAAATGTTCCATAGATATTCTACTGTTGTTGTTAATAACTTCTAATACAGTCACATAGTTATAAGGATGTTCCTCAAATTTTATTTTTTCTTTATTCAAAACTACATATCCTTCTTCTAGATTAATTCGAGCATTGAGTGCTTTTAAAACATCTGTGCCTTTTATAAACTGATATTTTCTATTGTATGGGAACGTTGCTACCCTCCATCGAATCTTGTATTTGTTTTCTAATTTAAATTCTTTTGGTGTACTGGTATGAACTTCTTCTTTAAAGATATCACTTTTATTAATGGTTGAATTACTTATAGGATTGATAGTTATTTTATGAAATTCTTTTAATTTAGTGTCAACCAAACTAACATTTATTGCTCCGGTATCTATTAAAGCAAAATATTCTTTATTATTAAGAGTTATTTTAATTATGGGGGCAATTAGATTTTCCGAGGCGAGTTTATAAAAAATGTTTCACTATCTGAACTAGTTTCTTCAACTTCTTTTGTTCAACGTTGTGCACATCCATGATATCAGATTCATTTCCTTGCTGGTTTTGAAAATGATTAAATCTTGTCGAATTTCTAAGATTTCCTGACTCATTTACTCTTAACTGATTTTGATTTGTATTATTCGAATTATAATGGTTAAGTCCGTTATTAGGTCTAAAACTCTGATTACGATTCAAATTAAAACTTGCATTATTATTTTAATTTCTTTTAAAATTATTATTGGTTTGATTAAAATAATTTGGCTTGATAATGATAAATAATTGATAAATAATTGAGGATTCTGATTTCCATTCATATAAGTGACAAAATTTCTTTTGAAATTATTTGTTTTTGCCTGATTAAAATAATTTGGTTTGCCATTATATTGAGTATTTTGACTCTGATTATTTTAATTTATAATTGGTTTTTTAAAATAATCATTTTTGTATTCTGGTCTAATACAATCATTTTCATATCTTATTGAATTCATTATTTCAATAAGTTCATCAAAAGTTTTTATTTTCTGTATTGCATAGAGTAAAGTGCCCTGAGTTATTCTTTTAACTGTATTTATTAACAAAGAATCAATAAAATATAAATTTACATAATCGTCACCTTCATAATATATTCTTATTTCTTCTGCTTTATATTTTATTATTTGAATACTTTCTATTAAATCACTTACTGTGTTAACTTTTAATGAGTTTATTTTGCTTATGATTTCTTCAGGTGTTAACTCGGGCCTATAACGTCTTTTGAGTGTTTTCTTTATTAGTTCCCAGTTACTGCTGTCTTCTATGTGATTTACCACGAATTTGGCTTCTCCTTTAATTTTTTTCCAAAAAAATCGATCTAACAGCAAAGTCCCTAATTTCTCCTGCATTTACTCTGGCAAGGTAAAACTCGATGCTCCTTATGAATGAGTTAATAGAAACTGCTCCTGATCCGGTAAAAGTTGATAGTTGCTTCATTTCTGCCATAATTCTTTCACGTTTTAATGAGTCATTTACCCATACATTTGTTTGGGCTTCCACAAACTTTTGGATGACCTCTTGTGTCTTAAATACTGCATCTTGTAAATTCTCCATTGTTTAAATTGTATTTAATTGTACTTATATTTTCAATTTAAATTTTATTAACTGTTTTTAAATTTAATTTTATTAACTGTTTTTATTTAACTGTTTTCACTTTGGTTATGTTTAGGATCTTTTTTAATCCTACCGTTGACTGCGCCAATTATGTGTAATTATTCTTTAACAAAATAAAACACACTTTAAATTTTATTCTTTTAATTAAAACACAAACTGTTAAGTTTTAAGATTTTTTTATTATTAACGTCTTTATTTTTGAGCGGTTCCTTCACTAATTTAAATTTTATTTTGGTTCAAGTCATTTATTTGAAACTCAATGAAGATCTCTTCACTGGAAATATTATTGATGGATCATCAATAATATATCTGATGCAATAATTCCATTCATTGTGAAATTCAAATGGAAGCAAAGACACAATTGCAACAATGTGGCAATTATGTACACAAACTTAACATAAACAAAGTTAGGCAGCTTATCGTTGCAACAATGTGGCAATTATGTACACAAACTTAACATAAACAAAGTTAGGCAGCTTATCGTAAAGTGGATGTAACTATAAAAATAAAGCGGTGAAGTTAAGACAATGGTATTGAATTAACTTCACAAAAAATAAACTTTAGCTGTTTTTATTTTTTATAGGGTGAGGATAATACAACTCGTGCGTTGAGAGGAGACCGGCCCCTGAAGGCGAAGACGACGAAGCGAGACTGGCGCGTAGCATTCAAAATGCGGAGGTGTTGCGGTCATTTTGCCCTTCGCTGCGCGCGGATTCAAAAAGAGGATCTCAGTCGTCACGGTGCTCTGGTAAAAGGTCGAGTTTACCGAAAGCCGCCATCGTGGCCATGGAAGACAACGGCCCACTCAAATAGTGGCTCTCAACGCCACTCCAATAGTGGCTCTCAACGGCGGTCCTCGCCTTCACCGTTGCCAAGTTTGCAACAAGTGACTTCGCTGCTCCCCACGGCGGTTGTCAAGGTGATCGAACGTGGTAACATGTATCCGATTCGGGCCCTGATAGATCACTGCGATGAAACGTCCATAATTTCGCATAGAATAGTTCGCCAGCATGGGTTTTCATCAACGATGGTTGGTTCGCATGAAGTGTGCTCCATAACCCTTCGAGCGAACTATGAATCTAACCAGTCGGTGACAACCCAAGCTAGAGTGGTAACTCATTTTACGCGTATAACGCCGCGAAAGAACTCGGACACATCTATCAGGGCTAATTTCACGAACCTAATGCTCGGTGACCCCGACTTTTTTGTTTCGTCCCTGTCGGCATGGTGTTAGGGGTAGATGTGTACCCGAAAATTATTCAGCCAGGCATTTTTCCCTGTGGCACAGAACTCCATTTTCGGCTGGCTGGTATCGGGATCGATTGCCCAATAATAGACGAAAGATAGATAGTTAAGTAAAGAATAATAATAAATGAATAATAAATGAAATTCCATATTAAGTAAGTTTAAATAATAACGTTATAATGAATATGAAAAACTGAGACATTTTTTAATTAATCAACTTTTCCTTATGGACTTAAGCTATCTTTAAGCGCATTTCTTTACAGTAGCACTGCAAGGGGGCCGGCATGTTTAGGATGCAACCCTAAAGTAAAAGATTAATTAAATTACGTAAGCTGGTTACGTTGTTAACTTTCTTATCGACTCGTTGCGTCGAACGAGTCACTCGCGATCGTGTCGCCGAGCCTGCCTCCTTGCCTGCTAAGCAATCACATATTGATTGTCGAAGTGCATTGTATTATAATTATTTTCTTCTTGTTCATCTGCCATCTGCCATCTTTATATTGTTATACAAATTTCATCTTCTGCACCAATTGCAAATAAAGTAAGAATAAAATTACATTTATTGTACCAAGTTTTAACATAATCATCAAATTGTTTTTATTCCTTTTCTTCTATATTGCACTAAAAATTCGAGCACTTATTGCCTGAAGTCTTCGTGCAATATATAGGCGCTGAAAATTAATTCAAATTGCAGCCACCACCAGCTTACAGCTTGAATCACAATCAAGAGGAACAAACCAGCCTAGTTTTTTTAGGGACCATCAACCTTTGATTGTATTTGCACAACATATTAACCACTACTTCAATATGAATCGAGAATGAATGAGTTTCCTTGCAAAATTTATTAAAAGTTTTTTTAAATTAACAATTTAGTTAAAGACTTACTTCTTAGCCATGTCATCTGAAATTAAAATAACCACTTTTCGACTTAAGAATAACCAACATATAACATCAGATCCATTTCATTAGTTATCTGATTTGTTATTCTCTAGAATTGATAAAATCCACACTGTGAGCCGTGCAGAAAATACCTTATAGAGTTGATTCACACTGACGTGTTTTCAACGCAGTCGCTTGATGGGTCAAAATATTTTTTGACATTTGTCGATGATAAGTCACGCCGTATTTTCATGTACTTTCTCAAGCAAAAAAGAGCGGGCGAATAGAACGCTTGTGGAAATGGCAAGGAGTATGCTATCATTTTCAGGGATGACTGAAAGCTTATGGGCATACATCCGGAACAGATCGGCAACAAAATCACTTATAGGAGTAACGCCGTATGAAGCATGGACACAACGAAAGCCTAGCGTTCGCCATATGCGTACTTTCGTTACGATAGTAATAGCCCTCAAAAAAGTGAGGCACGAAAAGTGCAAACTTAAAGGTAAATAGTACCTGATGGTGGGCTTTTCCCTAACGGCTAAAGCATATCGACTTTATGATGCAGAAACAAAGCAAGTAATCGAGCGACGTAACGTTTTATTTCAAGAACACATAGGACAAGAAGGTGCGCAATCTAACAAAGTGTATTTGCAAGGTTTGTTATCTTTGGAAAATGTATGTAAGAGTGAAAGCGTGTGTCACAGCGAAACCATTTAATGCGATGACAGTGACGTCGAAAATAATAACATCGACGCAGAAGGCGAATCCAGCGCAAAAGTTCTCGAACAAAGTCTTGATAATCAAACTCTTTTTGAGGAATTTACCGATAGCAATACAGACAGCGAGCAACAGGAAGGTGACGACAATTACACAAGTGCCGAAGATCACAAAGCGCCAAAGGACAACTCTGGTAGGCCTAGACTTGAACGATCGTGTTAGAGTGGGCAACAGGCTGAATGCTATTGGGCAACATATAATACCGCAAACATACAATGAAGCTGTGAGAAGTATAGATGCAGGTTTGTGGCAAAAGGCCATGAAAACTGAATTCGATTCACTTCAGCGTAATAAAACCTGGTCGTTGACTGAACTACCAGCAAATTAACGTGCGATTTTCTGCAAATGGGTGTTTAGTCATAAGAAGGACACAATTGGTAATGTTCATCGTTACAAAGCTCGTCTGGTTGCAAAGGGTGCTCGCAACGTGTAGGTATTGACTATGATGAAACTTTTTCACCAGTTTGTCGTTTTGAGACGATACGGATAGTGATAGCCATGGCCGTCGAAATGCGGATGTTTACACATCAAATGTACGTATGTTCAGCGTACTTAAACAGTGAACTAAGTGAGACTGTTTATATGAAGCAGCCAATGCAAACCACCCAAACAAAGTGCTTCGACTCAACAAAGCTATATATGGTTTAAAACAATCAGGAAGAGAATGGAATGCCAAGCTGGATGCGACACTTAAAGAGTTTGGTTTTTTTCCATGTGTCAATGAACCATGCCTGTATAAGCGGAACCAAGGTAACTTGTCATTAATTCTGGTTTACGTTGACGATTTAATTATAGCATGCCAACTCAAATCCGAGCTGATGAAAATTAAAGATGAGATTTTTAAAAGGTTCGAGTGCGTTGATAAGGGTCCACTCAATCTATTTCTTGGCATGCATTACAATTGATCAGTCAACGTATATCAAAGAGCTACTTGAGCAGCATAGTATGAATAATTGTAGAAGTGCAGCGACACCGTTAGATCCTGGCTTTCAAGTGGCATGCAGCAATGAAGACTGAGGAACTGTAGATGCAAAATTGTACCAATCATCTGTGGGTGCCTTAATGTGGCTAGCACTTACAACAAGGCCTGATATTTTGCACTCGGTCACAAAGCTGGCGCAGCGTAACACAAATCCACATACCGAGCATATGGCGGGTGTTAAACATTTACTGCGATACCTATCATCTACCGTTGACATGAAGCTGCATTACGAAGCGACGGGTGAACCACTCAAGAGATTTGCCGATGCCGACTGGGGTGGCGATAAGAGTGATCGCAAATCGTACACAGGCTACGTGTTCTTTTTGGCTGGCGGTCCTATATCTTGGAAATCTCAAAAACAAGGTTCCGTTTCGTTGAGCAGTACCGAAGCAGAATATATTGCATTGTGTACAGCTGTAAAAGAGGCAATATTTTTGAGACGTTTACTGTGCGAAATTGGTGTTATAGAAAGCAGCATTGCTAATGTGGTATATGGTTATAATCTTGGCGCACAACAACTATCTAATAACCCGGTTTTCCATGATAGAAGCAAACACATCGATATCAATTTCTCATCGAGATGTAAAGCTTAAATATATGTCTACAGACAATATGATTGCTGATATCTTAACGAAAGATCTATTTAAAGCACAGCATTGTAATTTCGTAAAATCACTAAGTGTGAATTAATTCTTTATTTTTGGTACATGTAACATAATCGCATTGAGGAAGAGTGTTAGAAATATGTGAATGCGGCTATGAACATCCCTGTTCTATTTACACATTATATTGCCTACATGCTTCTCATGCAACAGTTTTTTTGTTATAACGTAGAATTATGTCTTACAGCGCGGTTTGTATGGGGTCGTTTTAACAGATTTTTTCCCACTAGCTCTAGCAAGTGTAGTTCGCAAACTATACATCGATCAGAGACGAAAGTGTAGCTCGCAAACTAAATATCGGACAGAGTGGCACTAATGGAAAGTGCATTTGCTCCGCCTTCTTTTCAACTAAGTCATCTCAACCTATCAAACGTAACGAAATGATCGGAAAAATTTGAAATTTTGCTTGTTTTTTTGCTTGCTCGTTTAATCATGCTTACTTTTTCTTTGTTTTGGCCTCGATAAGTAGTTCATAATTGAGTGTTATTAATTTATTTGTTTATTTTCGGAAGATCAATAAAAAATACGTGCAAAATGGACAAAACAATCGGACCAAATAGACAAAGTAGCAGTGGTTACAACTATAATGGAATTCTACGTCTACACTTGCGATACGATCGAAACTGTTTCTTTTTGGTCTCATTTATTTTTATGTATAACACTGAATTTATTCGTTAATAAACTTCCAATCTATTAAGTAGAGTTAGCGGCCTTTTTTATTCTTAACAACAACATATATCATAACAACAACATAGATCATATTTTTCAATAAACTTGAAATGCAGTTTTGTTTTATGATAATTTCGTTTTTCAACTAAACGAAATTGGTACTGGTTTTTTACAAATGGCCTTTACAAATACTAAATTTTGTCGATACTTTACTTATGCTAATCGAAACTTAACTCTGACTCTACTTATTCATAGTTCCGGCCATTCCAAGCCTAATGCAAGTTTTTTTCAAAAAATTTACCTCATGCTCCTTTTCCACTTATAAGAATACAAGCTGACCCCGCAAATTTCGTTTTGCCCAAAATAAATTTTTTGATTGAATTAATGTCGAGCATTCATGATTCCACCCGAAATTTGTGGTGTCGAAAATTAGAAACGAAACAGATGACACAATAGTATAATTTCAATTATATATTGAATAATACACTTTTCGAATTCAATTGAATTCATATCGTATATTTATACAGACGGCAGGGCTGGCCTAACGAATTTTGTCTCAACAAATATTTGGCAAAAATTGATTTGAAGAATGATTTCATTGAATTCTGTTTAAATTCTAGCGTAAATGAATAATCAGGATGGTTTCCCTTCTCGGGAACAGGCCACATAGAGCTTGTCGTGTGAAAAGTATGACATTTCCAAATTTATGCCACACACTTTCAACAATTGCCCTTGTGACTTATTTATGATCATTGCAAATGCAAGTTTCACTGGGAACTGAATGCTTTTGAACTGGAACGGCATATCGGTTGAAGTCAAAAGAATTCGCGGAATCTGGCATCCTTTTCCCTTGAACGGCCCTGTCAAAATCCTTGCCACTATCTGATTGTTCATTCGTCCCAATCAGTCGAGTTCCATTGCACAGTTTCGGGGCATGAAGATTTCGTAGCATAATGATGACAGATCCAACTTTAAGACGCAAATGATAAGGTGCCGTGCCAGGTAAATCCAAAGAGTTTAAAAATTCTACTGGATAATTGACGACTTCGTCTTCGTTTCCTACTAAATCGATCGAATTGTATGACCGCAACTCTCCCGAAATTTGATTTTTAATCGTCTAATTCAAGTCATTGACATCAATATTTTTGCTGCTTATATTACCGTGGCATATATAGTGGTGACCGTGGCATGCAGGTTAAGTGTGTGGCTTAGCATGCTTGGAGCCCGGGTTCGATCCCCAGCCGCGGCGAAAAGTTTTTTTCAATAAAAAATTTTTCTGATCGGTCACCACCTCTCTGCAGACAATGGCAAACCTCAGAGAGTAAATAATGCCATGTAAAGCTTCTTGAGAACATGAGCCGTTCGGAGTCGGCATAAAACATGTAGGTCCAGTTCTCGGTCAATTGTGCGCAAACATTTAATAACACACACAACACAATTGATCATAAGAAGCTCGGTTAAAGTCCTTTCAAGGGCTGAAATGGCCAATTTGTTTTTTTTTTTATATTACACGTGCATTCCACCAATTGAGTTGTAATAATTTTTACCAATATTCGAATATTCATTATTGATGAGTTCATCTTTCGCTGAAGTGAATTGGAAAATGGCAGGTGGAATCGAAACTAAACAACTCACAGTATGTACCGGAATTTTTCCATTTCCAATTCTCAGTAGTTCTTTTGAAAAAAGAACGATTCCAGTAGATGCGAGAGATAACGCAATGCCACTTTGAGCTCCTATTGCTGTTAATATCAATGATATCAGGAAATTTTTCCCAGTTCCGCCGAGAGCACCAAGGGAAAATAGTCCACCGTTTCCATCATCGACAGCCTTCATCAATTGATCATACAATCTCTTTTGCTGTGCATTCAACAGCGAAACGTTTGTTTGTACTTGTTGTTGCAAAGTTTTCGTGTGGTAAGCACGCTCACGTTACAATTCACGAATCAATACATCTCTAGTTTGACGATTTGATGCTGGCATATGCTTTTCAATCAATAGTTGACACTCATAATCAAACACAGATGTTCATGTCAGCGTTTATTTGCAATTAAAAATTCCTTGTCGCGACTCGAAAGCGATACAAAATGTCTTCTACGATGTCATTCTCCTACGTATCCCATAACTGACGTGGGTTTGAAGGCTGACATGTTGAATGATCATTAGAAGCAATTGCAGTGTCTAGCGTTTGATTCCAGTGATTTTCGTATTCAAGCAACTGTAAATTTTGACATCTTCTCAAAAATTTGCATACACACCATACCATTCATAGTCCGCATTGACTTAAATGAAGTCGAACCGGGCACATTAACCAAAAGCAACCGGAGGTAGAAGCAATCGTCGTTCTTTGTATAAATTGTGTAAATTCGTACCAATGCATCAATTGAAAACACACCAGGATATTCATCTACAGGCTGGCCTTGCTTTCTGCGTAACCATTTCTTCGACGATGCATTCCATGAGCAAGATCGAGGCATCTCCGAGTAAAGCTATGTTCTCGCAAACTGATCACTGGCGAAATTGAAAAAACTCGTTAATGTTGTTGCTGAAACATGCCCATTTGAAACATGCTGATTTCATCTTGCTCAACGCCAATAACCGCCATGTCGCTTCCTTTGGTAACTTTTTGCAAACATACTTAATTGATCGCACTGAACCGCAATACTCAACATTGATATGTGTTTTGAATGCCTAACCAATATTGCCGAATATGGCATGATCCATGTATTTTCAACCACGACATCCGCTCCATTCGATTGAGTGATGAATGTTCTACCATTGTCATCTGGTGAGCGCCTCTGATAGAGTGAATATCCATCGTTTCCAGTTTGAGTTTCCCGAATAAAAGCACGTGGATAGCGTTTTGTGCACTTATTGTAAACCATACAAACTGAAGTAGAATTATGTTGTCCGCATGGTCCGTGAAGCAGATTGGTCTTATCCACTTTTCTGCCACTCAACTGAATATATTCAGCATCGAACAGTACCGTATTAAATTAGGAACAAACCCGTATCCAGTTTGATCCATTCGTTTAAAAGTAGATGTCCGAACAAACCACGATTCATTTTTATATATATATATATAGAATAGAATAGATAAGTTATTTTTTAATGTACCACGATTCATTTTTATATATATATATATAGAATAGAATAGATAAGTTATTTTTTAATGTCGCCATTTTTTCTAAAGTTATGAAGATAGCAATTTTTGATTAAAGTACAAATCTTGAAAATAGTCATTTTCAATAAATCATATCTCTGTCATCTCTTACCCCTATTTTTGTAAATGAAGTATTATTAGAAAGCAATTGAAAAGCGATTTTTTAATAAAAATAAAATATTTTGGAATGTTTTTGCTAGAGTTGCCTTCTTTTTGAAAAAAAGTTTGTTGTTCATATCTCAAAAAGTGAATTTTGCAGCCTTTTTGACGTAGAATTACGTCTTACAGCGCGGTTTGTATGGGTCGTGAAATGTTTTGCTACCCATACTTTAGGGTATACCTACAGCCTGTAATACTCATCGTTTAAACATAATATATATACTAAAGTATCAGATATATCCTGTACTAAACGAATATCTAATTTTGAATTTTGTTATTATTATATTAAAGTCACAAAATAGCAAAATCTTAGGAGAAAAATGAAGTTTTGTATATAAGAAAATCAATCATTAGCTGCTTACATGTTGTGTCTCCTGCTTGCTTTGTTTTTGTTTTGCTGTTTTTGCTTGCGTTGGTTTTGTTTTGTACGAACTGATTTGCAGCATTGGTTGTATACTCCACGTTAAGCGGGTGATCCGATTAGATTTAACTCTTATGAAAAAAACTACTTGCATTATATTTCGTTTAATGCTATTACCCAATGGCGCTTTCTATTCGGATGACATGATGTATGCGTCTAAAAGAGCAAGCGTTTGTTATTGCGTCTAGTAGAAAGTAGCAGAACTAAATATGTGAAATGAAGAATATATTTTTTATTTAAAAAATGAACCACGTTTTGTTCTGGATATGTTGTTGTTTTTGTTTTCAATGCAAATTAATTTGGATGATCAACCATATACATTCCAATACTCATTTTAGTTTAGATCGCAAAGTATACATCGGGCAGAGACGAAAGTGGCACCCGTGGAAACAAAAAATTTTATTCCGTGGCTCAGTTGGTTAAGCAGTCGTCGATTTGATTCGATTAATCAAATGAGCCTGGTTCGAACCTTAGCCAGACCGTTTTACATATTTTTTTTAATTTTATATTATTATAATCTTATTTTATTAATTATTTAATGTAAAAATTGCATAGTGCAATATTTTTATTTTTTGTTGCTTGCGATAGTATGAACAAAATGTAAACAAAATACAGCTTTTATTACCCTTATAGTTATTGTGTATTCAATTTTTAACCTAAGGTACTATAATTACAATTTTTTCCCAATGTATTAAATTTACGTACAGCTTTGACTAAAAATATGTCTAGTATTTTTAATCGTATCAATTCTACTAAAAGAAGGATTAAAAAACGTATTGTTTAAGATTTTTAACCGTGTAGTGGTTGTACTATTGTGGGCTGTATGGGAGGTGGATTTTTTGTATAATAACTCTATAAATAGGTTTATATACCTAGAGCTTCAGATTTCAAACTTGGTATGTCTGCTTGTTACATCAAAACTAAGATATGTACTAGTTGTGAATTTGTCACTTCATTCGCCCACGGTAAAAAATTCGTAGAGTAAATTTGATCTTAATTCATTTCGAATTTTAATAAGGCATTTAAAATTTTGTAAACTTACTACAAATAAAAGCGAATGAAACTAAAAATATTCCGGCTTTTTACAGTTTTATGGTCCAAGAGGTCTTTATTATATACAAAATAGTTATTTGACCTTATAAGACAAACATTTTTGCTGTGGGTTTTGAAACATTCGGCCTTATTATTATTAGCTATAATAGCTAAAACGCAATGCTGCGTTAGGTCGGTCGTCCGTTGACAGCTAGACTAGAACCAACGAGTTCTTATGAAGCAACACAAAATACGACCTCATGCGTTGCGTCGACCTCATTCCGTAAAATAGTAAAGTAGGGGTAAAGAACGATCTGACGCAATGAGTAGAACAATGTTCTTCTAGCTCGTGCGTTTGACATTCATGGCCGAAGGGTTGCAGGTAGCATTGAACATACTGATATGCAGGGTTGATTTTTCGTTGAGAGATGTTTATGTGTGGATGCTTTAGTTATCCGATGGTTAACCAAGATTTTCATGGGATTTGTTATACAAACATGGAAACTTATAATTTATGCTACTTTTTTATATATTAAAATAACATTAAATTGATTTTCATAAATATTATATGATATAATAATAATTCTTAAGATAATAACTTTACCAATTCAAATTAATGCAAAGAAATATTAGTAAAAAATGTTTGCGTATTAAATGTCACAAGAATAAATTAAGCGTTTTGAGCTTAAATCAATTTTTTATAAGAACAGCAAACTTAAGGTAATATTTCAACAAATTAATTCAATATTTTGTGGCATTTTTTTGACAAACATTGAGTATTTTGGACAATCTTCAACGAGACATTCAATATTTTGGATATTAATGTATGGTTTCATTTATATTAGATACCTAAGTCGATATGAAAAAAAAATCAAATCTTCTACCACCATTTAGTTAGACTATTGCAAAATTTGTAAAAAGTTAGTTATGCTTAGTTAGACCCTACGAATACGAAAAGAATGATATTTCAAAAATTTCTAAAACTGTAAATAGTCCGTTTTGAACAGTCACTCCTCAAATAAAAAAAAAATACGCATATACACTCATCGAAAAAAAAACCCACGCACTGAAAAATTTTCTAATATTCCGCTTATGAACAGAAATCATTTCTTCCAAAATTGTGTTATGGCAACTCTGTTTTCGGTTTTTATTTCACACACTATTCTACCGTTATTCGTCAAAATTTTTAACGCGACACGTGTTCTTATCGGAAGTTTCAATCACATTATTTCAGTGAGCAGTGAGAAAAAGTAAAATTTACGATGACTTTGTCTATTGAAAAGAAAGCTGAAATCATTGCTTTGTTTAAAAATACGGTGTCCAAACGGCAAATTTCACGACAAATGCGAATTAGTGATTGGAGTGTACGTAATGTTACTTAAAATTATGATATTTAAAACATTAGATCGGAAAAAGGGCAGTGGGCGCCCGAAAACGATAACAGAAAGTTACGAACGTCAAATCAAAAGAATATGTGTATCTGATCGATTCCAACATACTGGAAGCATAAATTCAACATTTCACAAAGCAACTGGAATAAAAATTAGTGACCGTACCATGCAAAATGTTTTGAATAACATGGGATTACGAGCACGTCGCCCTGCTAAAAAGCCGTTGCTCAATTCAAAAATGAGGAAACAGCGCCACCAGTGGGCAAAAACATGCCAAACGTGGTCAATCCCGCAATGGGAAAATCTTATATTTTCCGAAGAATCCAAATTTAATTTATTTGGACCCGACGGAAATGCCACAGTTCGGCGTAGAAAAGGGGAGTGATTTTCTAATGATTGTCTTTTGCCCACTGTAAAACATTCACCTTATTTAATGGTATGGGGTGCCAAACGAAGTTCGGTGTTGGGCATTTAATTATTCTGCAGGGAACCGTAAATGGTGCAAAATATATAGAAATTTTAAAAGATGGAGTTATTCCGACAATTGAGCAACTATCGGAACATACCCAAAATGTTTGCTTTCAGGATGACTCGGCGCCTTGTCATAGAGCCAAAATGGTTAGGAATGCACTGAAATATAAAAAAAAATTTTAATATTTTTTAATAATTGATTCATTATAAATATTTTCAGGTAACACAAGAAAATAATTCTTTAGTCTGAGTCTCTTTCTTGGCCAGGTAACAGTCCAGATCTCAACCCCATTGAGAACTGCTGGCATTATATGGGGGAAAAATTAGAGAAAAACGGCCAACAAGCCTCAAAAACATGACACAAGTCATAGAAGACTTGTAGTATAACGAAATTGATGAAAATTACCTCAAACGCTTATTTGAATTAATGCCCAAACGAGTCAACGAGGTTATCAAAAGACGGTCGTAAATTTTACTTTTTCTCACTGCTCACTGAAATAATGTGATTGAAACTGCCGATAAAAACACGTGTCGCGTTAAAAATTTTGACGAATAACGGTAGAATAGTGTGAGAAATAAAAACCGAAAACAGAGTTGCCATAACACAATTTTGGAAGAAATGATTTCAGTTCATAAGCGGAATATTAGAAAATTTTTCAGTGCGTGGGTTTTTTTTTCGATGAGTGTACATATCTAAATCAAAAGATAAAACTTAATATTTCGGATCGTTTTCCTGACTTAAAATGGAAAGACTAAATTTTTTAAATAATTAATTACACAAAAAATATCTTAGTTTATTCAAACAAATCGATTAAAAATTGTATGAATTGAAGAAAGGGAAGTTTTATGGGTTTTTCATAGCTTTTTTAATTGGCATCATCGAAATGAGAGACGCACAATCTGTCAAAGCAACATTATATTTTGAAAAGTTTGAGGTCGTGCGTTTTAACAGATGATATCGTAAAGTTTCTACAACGCATACCAAAGTACGGGCAGCGCACGACCGACCTAATGTAGCATTGCGTTTTAGCTATTACGGTTCACAACACAACAGCAATTTCTGTCTTCAATGTGTAAATTGCTATTAGGCTAGACAACAATACAACCGAATACATTCCACTGTTGTCTGTCTTCAATACACTTATTATGATGCACAACAATTGGCTTATCGTGTTCACGTCACTTTATAATAAATATGCAAAAAAGAATGTCCAACGCGTTCTTAATTTTTTTTATTTGCAACTTTTTGAAATTAAAACGAAAATTGCTTGTTGATTTTTTTTGACAGCGAACAGTCAACGCACCAAATTCTAAATACGTTTCACAATCAAAAATAACAGCAAGGTTTTGTTGTGAACCATAATAGCTCAAAACTACTATGTATTCTTGACTGTTATACCTAGTCGATAGAAGACACAATAGTTTATTACTGTGAACCTTAATAGGCCTAAGTATCTCAAAAGGTTTAGAAGTTATGAACGATTAAGTGAAAATGTGTATCAGAAAAAATTGAGATTGCGATAAGCGTGGCATTTGGCCATTGTAATTTGGTGGTAAGTTTATTTGTTTCCTACAATTACCAAAAAAAGTGCACTTTTTGAGATGTGAGCAAATTAGATGTTTTTTTAAAACGTTAGAAACTCAAGCAAAAGTATTTTACTTTTTAAAAGCGCTTTTCGATAGCTCTTTCTCGACAGATGACGGAGATATGATTTATTGTAAATGACTCCATTTTCAAGATTTATTTTTATATAAAAAATTGATACCTCTAAACTTTACTAAATACGTTGATATAAACAAAAAATAATTAATTTTCTAAAAAGTGGGAAATTGACAAATCGGTAGTGTTGTCAGGTTAGGCGATTTCCTCCCATAGATTTAGGTATTCAACAGTCTTTAGGGATTTTAGGGTCGACGAACTTTAGGGGTTTTTTTTAGGGTGATCTAGTGTTTTAAGGGGTTTTAAGGGATATTCGAAAAGTGTACCTTTGGAAATATTTCCTCATTTTCTAACTTTTCCTTATATTTTGCAAACAATTTTAGAAAAAATTGTTTTTTCTTCATATTGTGCAAAAACACAATTGGAGACGCAGTCGACAGGCAGCAAATGTCATTGCATAAAACGCATGTTTTCTTATGCACGACAGCAGGGTTTCAGCAGCAATTGCCGCCAACATAGATCTATTTCTATTTTTCTGGCGACAATAGTTGAATTTTGTTTATAGTAGGCCGTATAAATTTGTCAACATGATTTCAAAACAAAAAATAATTATTTTTTACATAAACGAATTTAAAATAGATGTTGACGAATGTATTGTTGAAGAGGTCCGCAAGCACACCTGCATCTATGATTTAAAGGATGAAAATTATAAAAATGTTAATAAAAAAGGCAATATGGAAGGAGATTGGAAAACGTGTGGGTATGGATGGTTATTGTTTTTATTAAAATAAGTTGTAATCTAATAATGTGTAGAACGTAATCGCATTTTTTTTTTTGTTCGTCCCTTCTAGCTCCCGAGGGGAAATTTGCGACCCCTCCCATACATTTTTTTAATCACCTCATCATTATGTGGAATTAACCCCAACGAACCATCCGTTAAAAGCTGGGACACCCTGTTTACTATGTATAGCGCCAATTTTTTTTTTTAAATTTTTAATAACGTCTTATTTTAAGGATAGTACCTGGGCGAACGAGCTCCGCTCAGATTTCTTTCGTATATTCAAATGTTTTACGGTTTTTAATGTATCGAAATGCCAACTTTATCTTAGAAACAACATATAAGATCATATTTTTCAATAAACTTGAAATGCATTTTTATTTTATGATAATTTCGTTTTTCAACTAAACGAAATTTGTTTTTGTTTTTTTTATCCCTACCTTGCTTTGCCTTTTTATCCCTACACAAATACTAAATAATTTCAATAATTTACTTATTCTAAACGGAACTTAACTCTGACTCTACTTATTCATAGTGCCTTATTCATTGTGACTGACTTGTTCATAGTGCCATCCCAAGCCTAATGCAAATTTTTTTTCCCAAAATTCAGCTCATGCTCCTTTTCCACTTACAAGAAAGTAATTTTCAATAAATCATATCTCTGTCATCTCTTACCCCTATTTTTGTAAATGAAGTATTATTAGAAAGCAATTGAAAAGCTTTTTAATAAAAATAAAATATTTTCGGAATATTTTTGCTAGAGTTGGTTACTTTTAAAAAAAAAAGTAAGCTGTTCATATCTCAAAAAATGCATTTCCGGTTTTTGACGTAGAATTACGACTTACAGCGCGGTTTGTATAGGTTTGTTTTAAGAAATTTTTTATGGTCATTCCTACAGCCTTAAATACTTATCGTTCAAACATAATATATATACTAAAGTATCAGATATATCCTGCGCTAAACGAATATCTTATTTTGGGTTTTGTTACTATTATATTAAAGTCACAAAATAGCAAAATCTTAGAAGAATAATCTAGGTTTTTATATAAGAAAATCAATCATTAGCTGCTTGCATGTTGTGTCTCCTGCTTTCTTTGTTTTTGTTTTGCTGTTTTTGCTTGCGTTGGTTTTGTTTTGTACGAACTGATTCGCAGCATTTGTTATCTACTCCACGTTAAGAGGGTGATCCGAATAGATTTAACTCTTATGAGAAAAAACTACTTGCATTCTATTTAGTTTTATGCTATTATCCAATAGATGGCGCTTCTATTCGGTTGATATGATGTATGCATCTAAAAAAGCAATTGTTTGTTATTAAGTCGGATGGCAAACAGCAATACGTTGCTCAGTCTGTTAATATTTATATATATAAGCTTAATACAAGCAGTTTGAATACTTAAGAACTAAATTTTATAATTAACAGGGAGTATCTTAATTTACAATGGTACCATCTTAATACATTAGAGAGGGGGAGGAAGTGTCGTTGGAGTTAAGAAGGATATTTCGGAGTAGTGGTCTGCTCAGGTGAAAATCGAATTCACTGATCAATCTATTGGTTACCCGAAGCATTCTGGTTATAGGTTCACTGCATCCATAGTCGGTGCGGTGAAAGTTAAGGTGGAAGAGAGGTATAGACCTAAGGTTGCGTGGGTTGGTATTAAAGGATATTGATTGGAGTAGTTCTGGGCAGTTAATGGTACCGCATACTAGTTGATGAATGAAGAGAACATCGGCAACTTCCCTTCGCTTTGCAAGTGTTTGCATGTTAATCAACTTCAGACGGTTGGCATAAGGAGGTAAGTTGAAACTGTCAGAGCCGGGAAGACCACGAAGAGCGAAACGAATGAATCTGCGTTGAACGGCTTCGATTCGCATTGAATGGGTGTTGTAGATGGGAGACCAAACCTGGCTGGCATATTCGAGGATGGGTCTTACAAAGGAAAGATAGAGAGATTTAGTGACGTAAGGATTGGAGAACTCTCTGGACCAGTGTTTCACGAAACCAAGTGCAGAGTTGGCTCTACTAATGATATTATCAACATGAGACCGAAAGTTAAGTTCCTTGTCGCAAATAACGCCTAAATCCCGTTAAAAGCATACAGAGGGAACTGGCTTGCCGAGAATGTAATACGTTCTCGGAGGAAGTTGGAGTCGCTTACGAGAATATGTTATAGCTTGACATTTGCTGACGTTGAGTTCAAGAAGATTATTTTGACACCAAATGGAAAAGCTGACCAGATCGTCTTGAAGTTTGCGAGAATCGGCATTAGTTTGTATGCGCCGATAGATTTTCATATCATCAGCATACACAGAAAGATTGGATTCATTGATGATACCATCAACATCAGCAATTGTTAAGACGAATAGCAAAGGACCAAGGTGACTGCCTTGTGGGACACCAGAGGTAGCTGTAAAAGATTTTGAATTGGAAAATCTAAAGATGACATTATAACTGCGTTCTTCGAGATAAGATTTAATCCATGACATAAACAGAGATGGAAAACCAAAGGCTTTAAGCTTAAGAAGGATGATAGTGTGTGAGATTTTGTCAAACGCTTTAGTAAAGTCGGTGGAAACTGCATCAACTTCGTAACCATTTTCCAACGAGCATAAAGTGTTTGAAACAAATTGTGTGAGGTTGGTGGTAGTCGATCTACCCTTGAGAAAACCATGTTGACTAGGAGGAAAGATAGATTTGCAATGGAAGAAGAGAATATCGTAGATAATACTTTCAAAAATTTTGGGAGTACATGACAGTTTTGCAATAGGTCTGTAATTAGCAATATCATTTTTAGGTCCTTTTTTATGTAAAGGGATTATGTACGAATTCTTCCATAACTTTGGAAAAACTGAGTTAGAAATAGAAAGTTGAAAGAGTGTCAAAAGGGGATGGGCCAAAAAGTTCGCGAATTTTTTGATGACAATAGCAGGCAACCCATCAGGTCCAGGAGAAAAATCATCTTTTAGATTATGTAGCTTTGCTAAGACATCAGTTAGTGTAATATCAACAGAAGTCAGCGAGGTTTGAGCACAATTCCTTAGTGAAGAAGAGTATTCATAGTCTAATTCATCCTTATGACTTATGAATGACTGACTGAAGAAATTTGCAAATAGGTTTGCAATTATTTCCGGGTTATCTGAGGAGATATCTGAAAAAGTAAGGGTAGATGGATAGTTGTCAGATTTTCTTTTAATATTGATGAACTTGTAGAAGCTTTTAGGATCCGACACCAATTTTGTTTGAATATGAGCAAGATAAGAGTCATATAGATGTTCACAGAGTGCAGAAAAATGGTTATAGGCGTGAAGATAGTTTGTGAGGTCAATAGAAGAACGAGTAGTTAAATAAGTGCGCCAAAGTTTGTTCCTTTTATTACGAAGTAAGCGTAATTCCTTATTGTACCAGGGGGGAGATGACAAAAAGTTCTTCTGCCTATTAAATGGGACAGATTGTGTGAAGCAGTCGAACATTTTGTCATAGAAGAGAGCAACAGCATTATCAACATTTTCATGGGCATTATCGAAAAGATGTTGGAAATCGATTCTACTGATTAAGATCTCAAGTTTTACAAAATCAGTTTTCCGAAAGTTGAAGCTATACGCGTGTTCAAAGTGTGTGTTTATGATATTATTGTTGTAAGAAAGGGTAAGAGATAGAGGAGGATGGTAGTGATCGAGTGTTGAAAGAAGGTGGTTACTAGCAGAGACTGCACAATTATCTGAATCTGAAGAAAAGACAAGGTCTAATTGTCTACCTATATTGTTTGTTACTCCGCTCAACTGGTAAAGGCCAGAGTCTAAAAGGCAGCTAGTAAAGAGAATTTCTTTTTCAGATGTAGCATTTGAAGCGAAATAATGGCACTCGTCATCTGACAGAACCCATTGAAGGCTGGGAAGATTAAAGTCCCCCAGAAATATAACTGTGTCAGATGGGTCTATAAGATCAAAAAGTGAATCAATTGCGTCTACTGCGAGCTGATAACCATTCACTGGTTGAGAAGGGCGAATATAGCAGCAGATAATGAATATGAACCGCTTAGCGATACAGACTTTGGCACATATAAATTCAAAATTAGCTGTATGGGATTTTTGTACAAAGGATGGGTCGAAACGATTGTGAATTGCAAGAAGGACACCACGACCTGAGGAGAGATCATCTTTATCGAGTCCATCGTCTCTGAACACCACAAAATCAGACGCAAATACCTCAGTATCCTTGAAATCCTGGGTAAGATTGGTCTCAGTTAGGGCAAAAATATCGTAGGGAAGTTTAAGAGAGTTTAGAAACACTGTAGAGATTTTGGTGCGTAATCCTCTAACATTTTGGTAGTACAGAGATACAAATAGTGGGCTTGGAATAGAGTTTTGATTATGCGAAAGTTGGTTAGGAATAATATTGTTGCTGCTCTTTACGGGACTTTTGAAGGTAAGAGACATGTTTTGACCTTACATGAGCACCGTACGTGTCAAGATCTTCTTTGACTTGTTGGATCGTCAAACCGAGTTGCTCGTGGAAACTGGTAAATAACTTACGTAATTCATCGACATCAGTAGGTAAACCTTCTTGATGTATCAAGACTTTGAGGTTTGTCTTGGTTTTACCATCTATACAGGTGGATACCGGTGCCTTATGCATATAAGCAAGATATAGACGCACATTGTTGTAAACACTGTTCTCTCTAAGACGAGAGAGGGCATATCTGCTCTCATTGTCAGCACAAGAATTTAAAGTAAGTTTAACTTTTAGTGGTTGAAGAGGGTCGATGAAAGAAGTAGGGCTACCAGGTTGGTTATGGGCTTCATTCGTGACTAAAGCGGAAGGAGATGGGTTTATAGTATGGGAATGAACAAAGTTAGGATAGAGTGTGTGGAGAATGTTGCTCTCATTTTTATCTGATGGTGCATCAGAGTTAGGATTGAGATTAAATGAGACTCGTTTTGGGTTAGAAGATGGAAGTGTGTGATTCGAGTTAGTAGATTTTGTAGTGTGATTGATCTGCCGAGTGAAAGTTGGAAAGATATTAGTTTTAAGTTTCCAGTTAGGATCAGAGCTTGGACTGGTGTAAGGTAGTTTTTTTTCGGAAGGTGTGTTTTTTGGATTAGGTAAAGTTGGAATATTTTTATATATAGTTTTCTTAGCATTAGAAATGTTGGAATTATTATTGCTAATATTACAACTATTGTTTTTATTATAACTAGACTTAATGTTAGA
Organism: Tetanocera ferruginea; assembly: GCA_958299015.1. Lineage (NCBI taxonomy): Eukaryota > Metazoa > Arthropoda > Insecta > Diptera > Sciomyzidae > Tetanocera > Tetanocera ferruginea. Next base: position 109,758,671 of record OY282640.1, read on the forward strand.
TTTAGAGTTATAAGTTTTACTTTTAGGCGGCCTCCTTGATTTGTCAACCCATGTTGAAACTTCAGCTTTACTTTCATTTAAACTAGATGTTTGGGTAAATAGCCAGGCGAATTGAGAAGGGATGTAAATTTTGAAATTTGTGCTTCTTTTCCTGCGGTTTGTGGAAGTTTTCCGGCAATCCTCAGATGGAATCACAATTCTGTACTTTCTTTGGAAAAGCTTGCAGACCCAAGAAACACTTGTTCTTAAAGGAAGACCTTTAACAAATAATGCGGTCTTCTGAATAACGTTCCCACTCGCAAGTTTATTAATTCTATTTTCCCAATCAGCTTGGGTCTATGTTATTCCAAATTGATGAACCATCTTACGAGGTGCAGCAACTGGAGTTTTATCCTGAGGTTTCTTATGTTTTCCGGGAGAGGTAGTTGAAGGAGGAGACTGAGCTGGTGAAGTTGTAAGTGTTGCTTCCGATAATTCCTCCAGGATAGAAGAAGAGTGACGGCGGGGAGAATCTTGATTATGTCGTGGTGTATAATCATCTCTGTCGTGCGTAGATCTGACTTCATCAGCTATATCGGCGAGCGTAACGCGAAACACCGCTAAATCGTCGCTTATATCATATATTTTTTGAAATAAGATTTCAAGCATTGGATCTGGTTGTTGTGACTGTTGTTTGGGTTCGCTGACTGATTGAAGCGCAATATCCATATCATTACGCATAGACAAAATGTTGCTTAGAATCTCTTGATTAGGGTTATTTATTTTGAGAGATTCTAAGTTCCTCGTAAGCTCTTTTTTGAGTTCGTTTAGCGCGGATTCAAATGTTAAATTCCTGTTGCTTTCATTTATTGCATCGTTTATGCAGTGCAATTTTTTTGACACTGTTGCAATGCCTGATTTGTTGGCATTGCACACTGATTCAATTTTGTCCATGTCAACAGAAAAGTTTGACAAAATATCAAGATTGGGAAGTTTGTGTTGTAGCTTCTTTTGCTCAGAGTGGATCGCGTTAAGTGTATCGCTTAAGCATTTAATTGCTTTAAGAATATGCGAAAGTTGCATCTCACTACACTCATCACAAAAGAATTTGAAGTGGACAGCGTATTCCTGCATGTAATTAAGGCTTCTTTTACTCATGCCTACGCAGGTACAGTGATAGGATTTGCCGCAAAGCCCATTACATATAAGCTTAAGAGCATTTTTTTCGTCATTTGAACAATTTATGTTGGCACAGTTGAACTCCATTTTCACAAAGTTTTTTTTTTTTTTTATTGACACAAAAGTTAGTCTATTAGGTGATTGTAGGTGACCGATATGGGAAGTGAAGAGCTCGCTTTTTTAGTTGACACAAAAACTTAGTAAGCAGAATTGAACTATCTTGCCGTTTTTGTTGACACAATAACTTTTTTCTCTTCTGTTTTGATTTATTTCACTAGTGACCGAGCGAGTTTGCCGAAAATGCACTTTATTGCTTATTGTTTATTTTTATTTTGTACTTTGGTTTATTGTTTTTTGTTTTCGGTTTTTTTTTTTTTTTTTTTTTTTGCTTACGCGGTGACCTATATAATGTCACTACTACTTTAGTTGAATTAAACTTAAGTGTATATATTGCACGTAAAAGCGGGAGCTAATGATAAACACGTCCGAACGGTTTGACTTGAGACTTGAGACTTGAGCTGTCGTCGAGTTGATTTGATGAATGAAAGGAGCCTGGTTCGATCCCTAGACAGACCGATTAATATATTTTTTTTTAATTTCATTTTATTATAATCTTATTTTATTATTTAATGTTAAAAAATGCATAGTGCAATATTTTTATTTTTTGTCATAAAAAAAATAATCTTATTTTGTCACTGTTGCTTACGATAGCATGAACAAAATGTAAGCAAAATACAGCTTTTTATTACCCTTTTAGTATTTTGTATTAAATTTTTAACCCAAGGTTCTATAATTCAAATTGTATTCCCAATTTATTAAATTTACGTACAGCTTTGACTAAAAATATGTCTAGTATTTTTAATCATATCAATTCTAATTACTCTAAGATTTTTAACCGTGTAGTGGTTGTACTATTGTGGTCTGTCCACACTATGTTCACACTCTAAGATATTTACAAGTTGTGAATTTGTCACTTCATCCGCCCCAGACGACCGAAAAATGTTAAAACATTTTTGTTTTAAGACCGATTAAAAAATTCTTAAGAGTAAATTTGATCTTAATTCATTTCGAATTTTTATAAGGCATTTAAAATTTTGTAAACTTACTGCAAATAAAAGTGAAGAAACTAAAAATTTTGTTCCAGCTTTTCACAGTTTTATGGTCCAAGATTCCTTTATTATATAAAAAATAATAATTTGACCTAATGAGACAAACATTTTTGCTCCAGATTTTAAAACAATATATCCAACGGTATAGAAGTTATGAACGATTAAGAGAAATGTATATCAGAAAAAAATTGAGATTACGAAAAGCAGATCATTTGGCCATTATAATTTTATTTTGGTGGAAACTTTATTTGTTTCTTAAAATTACAAAAAAAGTGCACTTTTTGAGATGTGAGCAAATTAATTTTTTTCAAAACGTAGGAAACTCTACCATAGGAAACTCTTTGAAAAATATTTTACTTTTTTAAAATTTTTTTAAGATTTATTGTAAATGACTCTATTTTCAAGATTTATTTTTATATCAAAAATTGGTACATCAAAAATTGGTACATCAAAACTGTACTAAAAACGTTTCTATAAAAAAAAACTAAATGAGAAATATATCAAATCGCTTATGTTCAGCGACAAGCAAATATTGATAATCTGCAGAAACAATGTGCGGTGTTGTTGCTGCTTGTCGCTGTTGTTCACTGTTTGGTGAAGCTCAAAAATAAAAACAAAAAAATTAATGTGCACGGCGGGATTCGAACCCTCTACCTTCAAATTATAAGACAAAAGCTCTATTCTCTGAGCTTACTTTGCTATATCAATTAGAGCAAACTTAACATAAGATATTCGGCAGGAAAATTTAAGTATTTATTAAATGCGTGAAAACTCGGAAAAACGGCTTTTCCCAGAGATGAGACCTAGCAGGACCGATTTTCAGCCCCCTTTTCATCTTCAATGTAAATTTCATCGAAATCGGTACAGCCATTTTCGAGAACGCAATTGCAAATATATATACAAATATTGCTCGTTTAATAGAATAAGATTTGTTAATTAAAGATTTCTCACAATAGGACTATAAGCAACATTCCGTGCAATGCCGACGCCTTTTAAAATACTGGCAAAAGTATCTAGTCTTTACTTGAGTGATGTAATAAGAAAACATGGTTACCGGATTAAGTATGAATATCGACGGTGATCAGAAACCAGAGAATATGTTTCTTATTGAAAAAAATTAAACACTATAAATTTAATTAAAACCAAGTATATTCTCCCGAAGCTAATTTAGGTGATTACATTTCTTTTTATTATTTTATTACACAGTGCTAAATTTATTGACTTTTTGCCAAGACAAAATTGTTGGCATCTTTGGTTTGTCTCTATCTGGTAGAATTTTTGTATACCCCTACGCGTACTGTGCAAGGGTTATATTAATTTTGTCACGACGTGTGTAACGCCTATAAGGAGGCGTGGTAGGTATAGAAAAGTATATTTATTCTTGCTCAGCATCACCACCTGACTTGATTTAGCCATGTCCGTCTGTCTGTCCGTCTGTGGACACGATTACAGCCGTAATTTTTAAACTATCGTGCTGAAATTCGATATTTAAGCTTTTTTTAAAAAAACTAAGATCAAGTTCAAGAATAGGCTAAATCGGATGAAAACCACGCCTACCTCCCATACAACCCTAAAACACAATTTCAAATTTGGAACATCACCAAAAATTGAAAAAAAAAATTAAAAAAAGCTCCCGTCTTATCGTCACCTTAGTATTGGCCTCATCTAAACGGATTTTTTGTGTTTTTGAGTTAGGAATGTTAACGTATTTAACTAATTTAACGTATCTCAAACCGTTTAAAAGATATGAGTGTTAGATGTAATACATGTGCATTTTTCATATGTTAAAAAATATCAGTGAAGTTGGGATTTTGAGTGTGACAAGTGATACATACAATACATTTTCGACCAAAACGAAAAAATTTTGTGCCCTATATGCATTTTCGTAAAAATTGGATTCAATATAAATAAAAAACTACAGGATCAGCTAAAATAAATTTAACAATGGAGAAAAAGGACGTTTCAAATATTAATATGTTGAAGTTTTTAAGCGGATAGCTTATAAGATGTATGTTTTATTCAAATTTGAAACTTAAAACGCTGTGTTCTCCACTTGCGTTTTTGTCGTTTAGATCAGGCCAATACTGAGGTGACGATATGATAACCAATTTTGTTAAGATTTAAAAAAGTCATTTTTTTTCCAGATCGGACAATTTTTGCGACTCCCAGCGCTGCAACCACGAGGCCCCGTTTTTTTCTCTGCCGCCAGTTTGAAGCTCTATAAAACCATGTTGGAGTGAAAAATATTTTTTTTAATTTAATCGCCCGTGGGGCATTTTAACTTCGGCCATTTTTTTTTATTTAAATGGTGTCTGGTGCCATGCCCATAAGACTAATTGCACCCACCTTTGGGATGGGTCTAAAAATATACCATACCCATTAATGTACAAAATTTCGTTGCTTCACATTCAATACTTACTAAGATATAGCACTTTTATGGGGTGTCACGCCTCATTTAGTAAGGTGCCATGCCCCTTTAATCAATCCTTTTTTAGGGGGGGGTAATGTATTACGCTTGCAAGAATGCACCTTGGAAAAACACTGTTTTCGACAAAACATCTATACACCAGAAGTTTTCCTTTGCAATGTGAACTCTGCAACGCTATGCTGTCTACTCGGCATATTTTAATAGAATGCCCCATATCGAAATATCACCAACAACTTGAAACTATTCTGGACTGCAGCAAAAAAGAATCATTTGCTATAATTAAAACTTCTCTAATGAAGCAACATCTATTTTATGAAACCTAAATCTACCGGTGCAATATGGCCCTTGTCGCCCTGCACCAAATTAATACTTTATAAATTTATTTATAAAATATTACACAATAAATAAATAAATAAAATAAAAGCTTATAAAAATAAAAACCAATATAGATTTTGTTATTTAAAAACCAATCTCAAATACTGCTAACTAAAATTAACAAGATTTTTTAGTTATTGTTCTGTAACTAATCTTTAAGATAGTTCCTCAAATCAAAGGCAGATGATGCAGAACGATTTGCACCTGAACATCTTAATGGAACCTTTTCTCTTCTCCATGTTCCATCAGCACTCATACCATTATCAAATGAATCCACTAAAGCAGGTGTAAAGTATTGTTGGTTTTTTTGCAACATTAGAAAGTTGTGAAGCACCACTGTAGCCAATACAATTGCGTCGGCGTTTTTTGGGGAAGCGTGTATGGTTGTATGAAGGACTCTCCATCGATTGTCTAATATTCCAAATGAGTTTTCTATTCCGACACGAGCTTTTGACAACGATTTATTAAAATTGTCTTTATCTGCTGATAAATTTCGACCAGGAAATGGGCGCATTATATTTTGCTTTAGCGGAAATGCATTATCAACCACAAAATATAACGGGAAATTTATAGCAGTCCGTGGTAGGGGTGTAACTGCTGGAACTTCCAGCGACCTGTCCAAAATTTTTTTTCCAAATGCACTTCTTGCAAATACTCCGCCATCGCTTTGGCTACCAAGAGCGCCTACATCAACATACGTGAAAACATAATTTGCGTCACAAGCGGCTAACAGTATAATACTGAACGTCTTCTTGTAATTATAATACAAGGACCCACTCTTTCTTGGACGAACAATATTAATATGTTTGCCATCAATACTGCCGAGACAATTTGGCAAACCAGTTTCATAAAAATTATTTTGCAAATCTATCATATTTGGTGGTGTTAAGTATATTCCATGAAGCTCTTCCCAAATTGCTTCACATGTCTCGTAAATAATTTTCCTCACAGTGGATTTGCCTAACTTGTGGGTCCATGCCAAGACGTTAACATTGCACCTTTGAGCCAAGAAACTAAAATGTTAAGAAAAGTAAAAAAGGAGTATAAATACAATAAAATACACTTACAATAGTGTTAATGAAAGACGGATTTCGGGACTTAAAGCTTTTCTTTGTGAAAAACTCTGTAGCCTTTCCTTCAGCAAGCAAAGTAGGAATTTAAATTTTTCTACGCTCATCCTGCTCACTTTAAAAAAGTGCTCCTTATCCATGTCCTGTAATTGTTTTGTGCACGTTTCAAAAAATCCTCGTTCCTCCCGCGAAAGGTTAACGGGACGAACCCACCATCTCCTGTTCTTCCTTTTTTTAATTATTATGTAGGCTTCATAAGCCAAGAAAACACTAAATGTAATTTTTGCAACTGCAGTTATGAAATTATTAAAATTTTCCATTTTTAATAACAAAAAATAAAAATATACGTCAAGCTGCTCGTTGTTGTCGCTTTAAAAAATCAAGAATTTGAAGTCGGGCTGCCGACGACAAGTCGCAGTCGTGAAGCTTGTAGACTGCGTCTCCAATTGTGTTTATGCTATCAGGCTTGAATTAAGCGCAGAAAAGCAGAATGCATCGAATGCGAGGGCAACGAGTTATAATTTCGCACCAAAATCTTCTGCATCGCTCTCTCGCAATTTTTAACTTTAGCTAACTATATAGCTACACTATATAGTTCTATATCTACTATATATATCTACACTATATAGTTTTTATAACAAAAACTAAATGAGAAACATAAAAAAATCGGAATTGTTCAGCGACAAGCAAAAATCTAAAAACTACATTGAAAAACTGCAGGAACAATGTGCGGTATTGTTGCTGCTTGTCACTGTTGTTCACTGTTTGGTGAAGCTCAAAAATAAAATCAAAAAAATGACGGGAGTCGAACTCACAACCTCTACATTGTTAGGCAGAAGCTCTATTCACTGAGCTATCATTACAATACTAAATAAAACAAAATTGACATGGCATATTCGGCAGGAAAATAGAGACATTTATTAAATGCGTAAAAACTAGGAAAAACGACTTTCCCCAGAGAAAAGACCTAGCTGGATCGATTTTTCACCACCCTCTGCATCTATATTGAAAATTTTATCGAAATCGTTAGAGCCGTTTTCGAGAACGCAATTGCAAAAATATATACAAATATTACTCGTTTAATAGAATGAGATACCGATTTGTATTTTAAAAAAACTTCTGCAAAATTTCTTAATTTTATTTAAAATTTCCTCAAAATACAGGGTTCAATAGCGATTCTCATTAAAAATATTACACGGTTTACACTGTAAAGCACCCTGCAGAAAATTTGGCACACCCTGTATGTCAGCGATTGCAACCATTTTTTACTTCCATATAGCCAATTACATTTGTAATACCTCTGTAGAACCTTTACCTTTGTAGAATTAAGTGACCCTAGCAATGCAAAATCTTACACTGTGCACCGGTCTCGGAGAGGCTATTTTTATTTTTTCTTAGTTTCGCTTTCAAATGCATCTTATAATCAGACCATACCTTGCAACATTTTTTTTGTTAATTTAAATTATAGATAGATATTAAAAAAACCATTGGCTCATTCCATACAGACGAATGTGACGTTTTGACTACTTTATCGTGCTGAAAATGGTATTAACCGGTTAAAATTTTAGCAAATTACTATAGGGTATTTTAGAAGATGCCCCAAGGTTTCAAAATGCTAAAACATAATGCAATTATTTATACTAGTTTAATAGTTACATTCACTTAAACACCTGGGACGGGTGTGACGAGCACAAGTTTTAAAACTAAAAATTCTGAGTTTAACATTGAAATTCAGTCCATCTGCCACAATGAGACCATTTTTTCCTTACATATGTGAAATTTAATATATTTTCTGTTGAATACCAGTGAAAAATATTTTGAAAAAATGGCGATAACCATTCTTTTTTAAACTTTTAAATGGGACGGGTGTGACATAAGATTGTCCCGGGTGTGACGAGTGCGAATGATGTGGGAATTATATATAAGAACTTAATGGGTATACTAACCATTACATATTTTTGACACTAAAATCAAAAAAATATGTTTTTAATTAATGTATTCATTAAAAAAAAAAAAATATTTTTTTGCATGAATTTTTTATCAAATTAATACCTTTACAAATAATTTCGATTTTTTCATTTATTTAAAAAAAAAAATATTTTTTTGCAAAAAATTTTTCGCATGAATTTTTGATCAAATTAATACCTATACAAATGATTTCGCTATACAGGAATTTACAAAACTTGTTTTAATCAAAGAATTTATTCATATACTTGCGAAAATTTCATTATTAGAAAAAAATTTTGAAAACCGTTCCGGGTGTGACCAACTTCTTGTAACGGAAATGAAGAATAAAAATAGTTTATTGAATGAAAAAAGTTAACAAATTTATGTAAAACATCAACATCCTTACTTTAGGAAAGTTTCATTCTTATCATAAGCCCATGTTGCTTCTTAGGAAAACTATAGCATTTTTCTGGTGACACTGAAAAAACACTCAGTTTAAATATTTTTTCTTTGTTAACGCAGTAACCAATCCTTGTTATAAATTGTTCTTGGAAAACATTGTTATCTTTTTTTTAACATTGCTAACCTAATTTTTTTTGAATGTGCATCAAGAGATGGCTGTTTTCAACGTCTTAAATCTAAACAAAATATTTTAAGTTTTTCTCAACTCGGAGTTTGTTTAGTTAAATTGTCAAATAAACCATAAAAAAGCATTAAAACTAAAAATAATTTTGCAACAAGAGTAACTTAAGACTCCATTTTAATGCGAGCACCAAAGATTATTTCAATTGAAAGCATTTTAGGATTCATGTTTCCGTTCCTCATTTGTGTGGAATCAGCCCATTGGCTTACTTTTTTCCATTGTACAACATCCTTCATGGGTGGACCAGCGTCATTAAGATCTTCCGAAAACCTCTTCCACAAAGCATCGGCTGTCGACTTTGCATTGCCTGTTTTAAGCAAGCCCTTTGCTAGATCTAAATGATTTTCTATAAAATCCACCAATATCTCAAACTGCATAGTTTTTGTGTGCGTATTTTTTTTTTTTTTGTTCACTTCCCTGTTAATGAATATAATTAAAATGTTTACAAATTAATTAAAAATTGTTCTTAATAAAACATTTTACTTACATCGCATTTGATTTTCGCAAGCGTAGCAGTTGTCGAATGAAATTTGCTACTAAATGGTTGTTTTGACACTTGCTATAGCAATATAGAGTAAGGTGAAAATGGCGACTTTCGAATATCGAAAAAATGCAATGCGCGTATCGATTTACAGAGCACCGAATATTTCTTGTCGCAACGCAATACAGAGTAGGGCCCCTGATATTTGTTTTCAATGTTAAACACAGGGTGTTTCCAGAATACCTCCAAGATGTACTCGTCTATGTAAGGGACATCCAACAGTATAATTTAAGATGGGAAAATGTCTCCAGATTAGAGAGATTCAACAAGAGTAGCACCCGAAATTCTTTATGTATAATGGCTTGATGTTATTTAATACGCTACCAGATGCCATCAAAAATTAAAATAATATCCATTGTTTTAAAAGACTGATAGTAGGTTTCATTAAATTATATATTCATTTAGTTTAATCGTTTAATAATAATATATAATTTTAAAAATCAGGATGTAACAGAATATAATTAATGTAAAAGTAATTTTTATTAACTAATAAATAAATAATAATAACAATCCGTATCCTCCCAATAGAATTTGGAATGCAGATGAAACCGAATTTCCAACTGTGCCGACCAAACCCGTAAAAATCGTCGAAAAAGGATCTCGTGCTAGTTTGTATGCTTCAGACGAACGCGGTACTCATGTCACAATGACCATCGCTGTTAGTGATATAATGCTGGTGATATAATTCCACCAGTTTATTTATACTTGCGTAAAAAAATGCAGTTAGCATACCTTTATAATACCACTCCAAACGCTGTCGAGCTTGCAAATGGCAGTGGTTGGATGATGTCGAAGGACTTCATAGAGTTTATGAATAAACAATCATAGTGCTTGGTTTTTTTACTTGTTTTAGGTGAAAAACCTGGTGAAAACCTTCTGTCGGCAAAATCCGTAAATCGCAAATTTCTCTGTTATTACATATCGTCCCCTTTATGCCAAAAACGCCGATGTGAAAAATCGGTTTTGAGTTTTTAATTCCATCTGATGCAAGTTATTCCAAAGAATATTCCCTGATAACAAGAAACAAATCATACAATTCCATGCTTAAACCACCAAGCTTTTTGGTTATTTTTTTCATGCCAAAAAAGCCAATGTGCACATTTCTTCACATTAAAAATTATTAAAATCAGTTATCAAGTTTTTTAAAACCTTTCCTTCAAAAAATTTCCTTAAATTAAATTGGAAAAAATTGCCAATTTATCAGAAAATATTGCGATTACTCTTCTTCAAAAGTAGAAAAAAGAATCACTGATTTACCTTACCTGTAGCGGTTACAAGCTCACTTTTAGTGAAAAATGGAACATTGGCGTCTTAGGCATAAAGAAAATTCACGATTTTGAAAATATTAGAATCGTAAATTTTCTTCATGACAAAGACACCAATGAGCACATTTTTAATTAAAAGTGAGCTTGTAACCGCTGCTGATAAGATAGGTTCGTAATTTTTTTTTCTATTTTTGAAGATGAGTTAGTACAATGTATTCTATTAAAAATATAGCAAATAGATTCAAGTTCGATTTTACTATTTTTTTTTTCAACCTAAAATTTGCGTTTTTTTTAGTGTATTCAGTTTTCTTCGTATAACTCTGTGGCGGCACCATCTGTCCCGTGTCCCCTTTTTCATGTTCTGTCGATGGTTCACTTAGCAAATTCTAATTTAATTCATTTCATTGTCGACGAAACTTTGTCGTAACCAAACACCCCCATATGATAGCAACGATTTCGGTTACCGCTGCTTGGTTCGTCACACAAATGATGACCCAAGCAAATCCCTAACCACTTGAAACTTCGTTGCCACTTTGTACATTGTCGCTGGTGTTATCACCACAGCAGACATTTGTGTCGACAAGGAATAACAACTAAACTCATTTTCAAAATTTCAGAAGAACATTTTTTAAATTAGAATTGCTACTTAATATCAGGGTACCCTGACTTTTGCTGTTTAGATTTGATGACATCAAACATTTAATTTTCAAGGTACAACCAATAAAATTTGCGTACTAGTGTATTTCGTAGCAAAAAAACGCAATGAAACCAATAACCTCACTTTGTCCTAACTCGACTTTAGCGGTTATTCCTTATCGACACAGAGTTGAGCCGGCAACCTATTTGTTTAGCATCGAATTGTTTATACAATTTCGCTGTGCTGACGATATTGACGAATCGTCGTCCGTCTGACTGACAGAACGTCCGGCATGGCGATCGGCTAATACTTCAGTGACGAATCACGGTAGTGCGGTCAGAGCAGGCAAGCTTGAGTGTTGTTGTTGTACACTAGAGTGTATCGACTTGTATGGGAAAAATCTTACCCCCAATTCCGGTACCAAAATTAAATAGTACATGAAAAATCCTGTCGATTGGTATACTTTGTTTTTATCTGAATTAATTTTGGCGTCCCCCGAAATTCATTTTAGTGCATTTTTTTATCAACTTTTGTACTGGAGACCCATTAATGGTTGATTTAAAAAGAAAATCAAGTTTATCAATTAATTCCTTTCATATAAAAACACAGAACTGCAAATTTTCATCCCTGTTGACAAATGCTCTGACGAGATATAACAGTTGTTTTCAAAGTGAATTTACTTGTTATTAATATTTAATATTTGATATGTTTTTATTCATTGTATGAAAGTATTTTTAAACTTTTTTTTTTTTATTGCTAAATGCAAAAGTAACGTATTTTTTTAAACTATTACAGTTAACCAAATAAAAACAACAATTTTTTTTTAATCCTGTAAAGGACTAATAATCCCTTTTTGTTTCGAATTTCGGCCTTTTTGAACGGCCCTCCAACATAGAAAACATTATTCCGTTTCTTCGTTCTGAAGAAGCAGCAGCCACTGACGTCTCTGTGACGAGCTAAATATGCTATAACTTCCTGAAAGTTAAAAAACATACTTTCATACAAAAAACAAGTAAAGAAAGTCTAAAGTCGGTCTAGGCCGACTATGAAATACCCTAAACCCACTTTTCAAAAACAAACAAATTTTTGGGTAGTATGGGAGGTGGGCGTTTCCGTGAGCGGATGTCGTCCATTTTTCGAAGACATCTTTGTGTTTGTATAAAACACATACATAACAAATTTTATTGTTGTAGGCTTATTATGAGCTGAGTTATGCAGTTTTCAATTTTCGCGTTGTATGGGAGGTAGGCGTGTCCGTCGGCGGATGATGTCCATTTTTCAAAACCGTCTTTGTTTTGTCATAAAAAACATATGTGTCAAATTTTAGCTCAGTAAGTTAAACAGAGGCTTATTAATTCCGTTTTCAATTTTTGGGTTGTACGGGAGGTGGGCGTGTCCGTAATCGGATGACGTCCATTTTTCAAAGACATCTTTGTGTTTCTATAAAACACGTACATATCAAATTTTATTGTTGTAGGCTTATTATGAGCTGAGTTTTGCAGTTTTCAATTTTTGGGTTGTATGGGAGGTAGGCGTGTCCGTGGGCGGATGATGTCCATTTTTCAAAACCGTCTTTGTTTTGTCGTAAAAAACATATGTGTCAAATTTTAGCTCTGTAAGTTAAACAGAGGCTTATTTATTGCGTTTTAAATTTTTGGGTTGTATGGGAGGTGGGCGTGTCCGTAACCCGATGACGTCCATTTTTCAAAAACATCTTTGTGTTAATAAAAAACGCATACATACCAAATTTTATTGTTGTAGGCTAATTATGAGCTGAGTTATGCAGTTTTCAATTTTCGCGTTGTATGGGAGGTAGGCGTGTCCGTGGGCGGATTCCAAAAATATTCAATAGTGCAGATCCTTGGGTCCATGTAATCATGTGTACCAAGTTTAATCCAATTATCTCAACTCCTTCTTCTTATCCTGTGTATACGGACAACACACAGACGGACGGACGGACGGACGGACGGACATGGATAGCTCGACTCACGTGGTGACGCTGATCAAGAATATATATACTTTTCTATACCGGACTCGCTTCGTTCTATGCGTTACAAACGTTTGCACAAAGTTAATATACCCTGACCTTTCAGGTTTAGGGTATAATAAAAACATATCAAATATTAAATAAAAGGTAGATTCACGTTGAAAAAAAATCTTCTATCTCGTCAGAGCAATTGTCAACAGGGATGAAAATTTGCAGTTCTGTGTTTATACCCTAAACCTGAAAGGTCAGGGTATATTAACTTTGTGCAAACGTTTGTAACGCATAGAACGAAGCGAGTCCGGTATAGAAAAGTATATATATTCTTGATCAGCGTCACCACGTGAGTCGAGCTATCCATGTCCGTCCGTCCGTCCGTCCGTCCGTCCGTCTGTGTGTTGTCCGTATACACAGGATAAGAAGAAGGAGTTGAGATAATTGGATGAAACTTGGTACACATGGTCACATGGACCCAAGGATCTGCACTATTGAATATTTTTGGAATCCGCCCACGGACACGCCTTCCTTCCATACAACGCAAAAATTTAAAACTGCATAAATAAGCTCATAATAAGCCTACAACAATAAAATTTGGTGTGTATGTGTTTTGTATCAACACAAAGATGTCTTCGAAAAATGGGTGTCGTCCGCCCACGGACACGCCCACCTCCCATACAATCTAAAAACTGAAAACGCAATAAATAAGCCTCTGTTTAACCTACAGAGCTAAAATTTGGCACATATGTTTTTTGTAACAAAACAAAGATGGTTTTGAAAAGTGGACATCATCCGCCCACGGACACGCCTACCTCCCATACAACGCGAAAATTGAAAACTGCATAACTCAGCTCATAATTAGCCTACAACAATAAAATTTGGTATGTATGTGTTTTATATCAACACAAAGATGTCTTTGAAAAATGGACGTCATCCGCTTACGGACACGCCCACCTCCCATACAACCCAAAAATTGAAAACGCAATAAATAAGCCTCTGTTTAACCTACAGAGCTAAAATTTGGCACGTATGTTTTTTATGACAAGCCAAAGATGGTTTTGAAAAATGGACGTCATCCGCTTACGGACACGCCCACCTCCCATACAACCCAAAAGGTTTAAAACTCAATAAATAAGGTTATGTTTGTCATAGAGAAATTAAATTTGGTATGCATGTATTTTATACCAAAACTAAGGTGTGTTCAAAAATTGGAAGTAATCCGTCCATGAACACGCCCACCTCCAAAAGCGAAAGCACAATAAAGGCATTAACTGTGAGCTACAGGAATAAAACTTGGTATGTGTAAATTTTTCATCAACATTTAAATGCATATAAAATATAGGCTTCATCCGCCCTTGGAGACGCCCATTTACAATAAAAATTGTTTGCTTTTGAAAAGTGGGTTTAGGGCATAGCTGTTAAATTTCGATTACGATTAGTAATCAATTAGATTATTTTTCAGAAAGAATTATAATCATTATATAATCCTAACGTAAAAAGTTTTTGATTAGTAATTGATTACGATTACAAATAATCAAATTATAATCACGATTACTTAAAATTACGAATATAATCAAAAAGAATCAAAAGTAATCAACAAAAATAATCAGATTACTTTTAAAGATTATTTTTGATTATTTTAAGAATTTGAGGCTAATAATCGAAAATTCTTAAAATTATCAAAAAGAATCAAAAGTAATCTTTAGAAATAATCGAACTTTTTTTTGTGGATTACTTTAGATTCTTTTTGATTATTTTCGTAATTTCAAGTAATCGTGAATATAATTTGATTATTTGTAATCGTAATCGCTAGATTACTGAGCCAAACAGAAAAGAATCGTACTTAATCAATTATTTCAAATTTTTAATAAAAATAATTTTATTACTAATGAATACGATTACTAATCATTATTTAACAGCTATGGTTTAGGGTATTTCATAGTCGGCCTAGACCGACTTTAGACTTTCTTTACTTGTTTTATATTAAAGAAATTAATTGATAAGCTTGATTTTCGTTTTCAATCAACCATTAATGGGTCTCCAGTACAAAAGTTGATAAAAAATGCACAAAAATGCATTTCGGGGGACGCCAAAATTAGTTTAAATAAAAACAAAGTATACCACTCGACAGGATTTTTCATGTACTATTTAAGTTTGGTACCGGAATTGGGGGTCAGATTTTCGATACACTCTATTGTACACACGTTTGTTGTACGACAACAATCACTTGCTGTGCGCCATGCATAGAGTACGCTGCTTGTGGTTTCCCGCCAGTATTGAGAGTAGCCAATTGTCTACTTATCACTAGCTATTTCACTAGTTCTATTCGTACTAGCTACTTTTCTGACCCTAGGTAATGCATAGACGGGTCAATTTAATCAACTTCAAGCTCGTACTGCTTATTGTTTATGTTTTTTACGTCTTTCTCTCATGAAAAGGACTGATATAATTCAAAGCAACTATTTCGGAAAAAAAATGATATATGAGGCTTTTCAATTTCATTGAACAACGTGAATACAAAATTGTAATAAAAAAAAATTAACTGAAGATTGGTTTCTCAATGGCTAGGTTTTAGTTTTTTTATATTTCTGACTAGCGAATAGGCTTGCCCTATAGCACTTGTGAATTGGCTAGAGAATGGGAATGTAAAAGGTAGCATTTGACTCCTTCCTATGACATCTTCACGTTAAATTCGCCAGTTGAGTGCAAAGAAAGTAGATTGAAGTAGAACTAGTACTGGCTACCTAGGGGCTAGTGAAATCGCTAGTTCTATACTAGTGCCAAATACTGCAGGGTTAGAGTAGCTAACCAACACACAGGCAAGCGCGCCAGCAGTAATATTGACTGGTGTAAGTTAGTCAACATAAGCTTTGCTGTAGAACGTTCGCACTTCGCTAGAGCTGGTGACGTGGCGAACTGTAATAAATATTGACTCCGCTGAGCGCAGGCGGAGTCAGTAAAAATAAAACAAATCGCTATTGTGGTGTTGGTTACGGGATGTGCTGCAGCACACCATACGTGTTTAATGTACTATGGTGGCATGGACTATGGTCCATGTTACCATAGAATTCAGTAGCTAGTGAACCCTCGCTGTAACGGTTTTTAAATTTCGTAATCACTTATTATTATTAATCTTTAGTAATAATATTAATAAATTAAATTAAGTTGTAAGAAAATTCAGTTTTTTATTTGGATAATGTATATAATCCATAACTCCTAGGTCAGAAGGCCAATCGCTCAAAAAAAACAGCAAAAATAATTTTGTAAATAATTATCTTTATTACCAAAGATTTTACAGGGTCGCATGCACAAAATCATCAGAACCTTTTTCACTAAAAGTGAGCTTTTAACCGCTATAGATTTCATTGAAATGTTTTTGTGGAGCAATGGACAACACATTTTAACTGTGTATTATGATGACATGTACCATCCATTCCCAAAAAGAAATTTTGTAAAAGGTGAATTTTTCGATTTTTCTGAACCAATCGAACCTTTAAACTCGATCTCACAAAAAAATGCACATTGGAGTTTTTGGCATGAAAGGGACGATATGTAAAGCCAAATATTAAAATTAAAAATTTGTGTTTGCCGAAAGTAATCCCTTTCTTGACAAATAGACGCAAATAGTATTAAAAAATATTCATTTTTGAACATTCTATATCATGAAAACTAAAGTGTGGCCCACTTCTGTCGATGCTTATCTACCATTTTATTTCGCTCTCTTTCTATAGACGCAAATAGTATTAAAAAAAATTCATTTTTGGAAATTCTATATCATGAAAACCAAAGTGTGGCCCACTTCTGTCGATGCTAATCTACCATTTTATTCCGCTCTCTTTCTTCTGCGTGGTAGTGATTCTGCTTGTGTTTGAGTAGAAGAGCGGAATTTGAATAGAACCGAATAAAGATTGCGCTCTCTCAAAAAGCACCAAACCGAGCAAATCGAACCGTACGTTAAGGTTTTTTTCCATTCCCTGATTATAGTCATTGAATTGTTCAGAACCATGTATTTATTGAAAGACAACGTACAAATGCAATTAAAAACCTATTTTTATTTATTATTAATATAAGAAAATGCCAATTGAATTCATAAATGTGACAGCTCATACCGTGAGATAGATGCGAAGAGATAATGGATGGCAACAATCGCAGGGAAAAGGTATTTTATGGGAAATGTGTTCTCCACAAGGTTTTCGTATGTCTTGGTGTTTGTGATGGCATATGCTGTGCCCTGTGGAAACGGCCTGGTAAATAAAGGTAGTGACATAGCTGTGTTTGGTGTACCTGATCCAAATAGAAACGACGAACTGACTCAATTTCAATAAGGGCGTTATAAGAGCAGTAATGAGGCGTTTTGGAGGATCTTTGCTTTCCGAATTCGTGAGAGACATCCAACCGTAGTCAAATTGGTCTTGCAGTGAACACAGATAAAACGAAGTGTCTAGTGTCAACAAACAAACAGTCCCAGCGTCTTGAAAAACACGTCCCTGTTGAAAACACCTTCTTTGCGATTGTTAAGGACTTCGTTTACCTGGGATTCAGCATAAACTCCTCAAATGATATCAGTATTGTGATTAAATGAAGGATAACTCTCGCTAACAAGTGTTAGGCCACGTTCATAGTAAACGCTGACAGGCAGGATAAAATCTATGTGAACAAGCGAGATTTGCCTGCCTTTCTGTCTGAATCAGCGTTTACTATGCGGCCTTACTTTAGGCTCAGTAGGCAATCAGGAGGCAATTGAAAATTGTTCGATTGAGTTCCGAGTGCCGGTCAACGCAGACGAGGAAGACCGCATCTCTGTTGCAAAGACAGGCATGGATAACCTGACGATACTTGGAGTTTCTAACTGAGGAAGCAAGCGCACGATAAAAGAGGCTGGCGAAAATTCTTAGACGAGGCTAAAATCCACCAACGGTTTTTATTTACAAGCTCCAGCTAAGTAAGTAAAATAAAGTTTAAGAAATATTCAAAGTGTTATCGTTCTTTGTGTCATGTAGTTGAACGCTGCCGATACGAAAGATTATCGTATTCTTTTAAGTCTTCTCTATGAAGTTACTGAAGGCTGTATGTTAATGAGTTATGCATGTCGATTACATTTGAATGGTACAGCCAACACTTTCACCTAAGGGGTCGCATTTCACAAGCCAAACCTGAGTCATCATCGTAGTTACGCCACTGACAGCAGTCACTAAACGATATTGACATCAAAAACAACAAATAATGAAAAAAAAACGAGTCTGCTATAGTTAAATGATATGATAAACAACAAGAGAGTGAATGAATTTTAAAAAGAGAGTAACAAATGAGAGCAAATACAATAACAAATATAATAAAAGTAAGTAACTTAGGTAAATTGTGGTACTATTCAGAAGCAGATCTTTCGATTATAAAATTTTAAAATAATGTTTGAACTAAAATATATAAAATTTTGAATAATTTTAACCGATTTTTTGTCCTTTATTTCCATTTTTTTGAATTCTCATTGTGCAGCAAATATATTACAAAATAATATGCAACGTATTCAAGACATATGCAATAAGCAATATGCAGAATGTATGCAAGAAATGCAACAAATATGCACTTGCATAAAAATCCGCAGTCTAGTAATCACGAAAAAGATATAAAAGAAATACATAGCCAATACACATCTTTAAAATTAACTTTCCCCACCATGAGAAAGGTATTGCAAATTTCTTAAAAAACTGTGTACATTTGTCCTGAAAATTGGTAAAGATGCTACCAAGGACCACCTTCCAAGACATGTTTTACCATAAAAAGTGTAACATTTTTTTAAGAAGTACCTCACCTCTTTTTGCCTTTCCTTCCCTTCTTGCCTTTAAGAGTGCCATTGCGTTGCTACGTTTATCATCAGTGCGGTTCATTTCCACATTCTTCTTGCGTTCTTTGGACCGCTCCTTATGATCAAAGAAATCTTTTTGCTCATGTAAATCATCTTCCGAATTCAACTTTTCCGGATATTCTACTGAAATTAAGCAATCTGATGGCACAGATGTTTCAGTTTTATTCACATCTAACATATATAAAGGTGATATAGATTTAGCTCGCTGTTTCAAATTACTATCTGCAATCTTTTTTATTTTTGTATGGCCCTTTGTCCGTGCTGTCTTCTTTCCTTTTCTGGCCAACTTAAGTTTGCGCTCAATCTCCCAACGGGTACGCATTATATCACGCTGCTCAATACGCTTAAATATTTCTGTTTCCCGCTCCTTTTCGGAGAGACCTTTAAGTCGAATACGATCTTCTTCATCCCCCATTAAGTTCTCATCAAAACCGTCATCGAATTCTGAATCAGAGCTCGAGGAAGACGATTGACCAGTATCCGAAGACATTTGTGAAGCTGATCTTTCATTCTCATGGCAATCTAGATCACTATCAGAGACTTCTCCCTCTTCAAGTTCGCAGCCAGATTTCGTAGGTCCAACCATAGTTTTTTGATGCGGATCAGAATCAATCTTTGCAATTTGGTCATCAACGTCAATGCTTTTTCTGATTAATTGTGATTTTGAAGTTATTTTAGATTTTTGTTGCTTCCGAATATATGCTTCATTTCTCTTCTTTTTATCACAATCGAAGTCTG
This sequence comes from Tetanocera ferruginea, assembly GCA_958299015.1. NCBI lineage: Eukaryota > Metazoa > Arthropoda > Insecta > Diptera > Sciomyzidae > Tetanocera > Tetanocera ferruginea. The sequence goes on from OY282640.1 coordinate 109,778,426, forward strand.
AATCAGATTCTGATTTACCAGGAGTGGTTTCATGTGCATTTGATTGCTTCTTTCTGTTTTTTGCAAGGGACAGCAATTCCTAAAAATAGATAAATAAAAAATGTTATTTTACATGTACTCACTTTGAAAACACTAAATAGTTAAAATAAATTGATCCTGCACATTTAAAGAATTATTGATAAACACGCATTGTTCGAAGTTTAACCGCATTTAAGAGCTCAATGTTTATTTTCATTAAAATTATCAACTTTTTAAAATTAACTAAAACAATTTTATATAGGTCCAGTTATCCCGGGCAGACGTTGTCCTGCCACATATTAAAATTTGTTGTTTTATGTCTTTTGCCAGTTGATGAGAAATCTGAAAAAACATCGAACAAAATTTCGTCATAAATATTAAAAAAAAAAAATAACAAAATTTAGGTCTCGACAACAGCGCCACCTATCGGGTCCAAAACTATCTTATCTTTTAAGCTGAAATCGAGCACACACATTCACAAAATATTGCAATTTGGCAATTGTATACCTTTGTGGTAAGTAACAATCTTGGTTTAGATGTGTTTTATTATAAAAATTTCGTTTTCTATAGAACATGCGAGTGGCATGTTCAAAATTTCCAAGAAATTGACACCACAAACATATTCGCACTTGAAACACACAAAAAGTTTTTAGTACATATATGATATTTTTTGGTGAAATAAAAAAAAAATCAATCAAAAATGAAAGTGCTGACTTTGAAAGTGAATAATAGCCGATACACATTGACTGCAACATGGAACAAACAACAAAGTCCATAAAAAGAACGCTTGTTTTCTTATGTAAATATAATTTTTGGATGCAGTACGACAAAGAGAGGATGCGACCACAATTGTTGCAGCCGCAGACTTCAATCTATTTCTTATTTGACAGACGACAAAAGAGAACTCTGAAGTTTGTTTACGTTTATGTTTTAATTATATTCAGGCTAGCTGTGCTTTTTCCGTTGTGTGAGTCTTGTGATTATTGTTTTGTTTTTTGTTTGAAAGTAAGTTGATAAATTAAACAAAATTCATCAGAAATACAGATATATAGATTGTTGCTGTTGCATTCATTATAATAAAATCGTCGAGAACACTGCGACAATTCTCTCTGACGACAAGTTTTCGGTTTGTCGGTGGACGCATGTTGCAGTCAATGTGTATCGGCTATAACTCAGTCATGTAACAAAGGATTGCAGAAAGTATTTTTTGTTCGAAATTTTGATGAATCGTCCGTCCAATCGTGTTTCAGGCTCTTTCATTTTCGTTTCCTTTCTAATTTTTTTAATTTTCCAAAAATAATCCTGAACGAATTTCTTTATTTCGCAAAAACAATTTTGTAAAAATTTTTGTTGTTGAAAAAATTTATTTATTACAATATTATACAAATAAATTTGTAGAATATACAGAGGTGCTAGGCTATAGCACCTCTGTATTCTTATTTGAGAATAAGAAAATAATTTTGAGAGCGTTCTTCATTCTGATTGGTCGACATTAAAAAAAATTTAATATTCTCCGTGCAGAAAAGTAAATAAAAAAAATAATGTATATTCCTGAATTTTGTTGAATCGCAACTGCGCTGCGGAAGCACTGAATTTTATTTTTCAAAATCAACCAATCAAAATTGAAAAAAAGGGGGCGTCAAAAAATAATTTGTTAGCCAAAATTTCACTTCACAATTTTTTTTTGAGAAAATAATTTATATTTTATGTAATTTATATTTGATTTCTCTCTCAAGATGCAGGTTGCTGCAGGCCGTAGGTGCAACACCGTACTTGTGCGATCATTTGTTCTGAATGTTTGCGCATTTAAATATATAGAAAAATAGTAAAAAACACTCAAAAAATGCATAAAGTTTAGCGAACAGTACAAAAAGAGCAAGAATTTACGCTCTAAAATATTTTCTAGCTTTAAAAATAATTTCTCACTGCGCATCCAAAAATGAAACTAAAAAATGTTCTTCTCTTTTAAAACGGGCTATACTTGGCCATTTTGCACCACCGCACTGTGGTCTAAAGTGATCTCACAAGCGCGAATTAATTCACCAGTAATAAAAAAATTAGAGTTTGTAATATTTTTGTTTATTATTTCGTACGCTGAACCCAGATGTAATATTATTTAAAAAAAAGCTAAAAAAATTTTTTACTAAAATATACATACATATTTTTATAATAATAAAGATACCAAAATCATTTGATACATGAAGTTTCAACCATTAAATGAAAAGTTAGATGTATTATTTTAGTGATATGTTAAATTAAAATATTAAGTTAAAAGAAAACATAAGAATTCCAAATATTGTGAAGAAAAAATTATAAAAATTAAAATTTGTCACAAGCAGCCATTCATTGTAGAGCTCCATGACAAAGTGGCGGGAAGGGGCACTTATTTTTTTTGTTTCTAGAAACCAAAATCATAAAGATGAGGAAAAAATATGTTGCATGACTTGCAAATACCTGCACATTTTTTTAACAGTTAAAATATATCCATTTTTACGACAAAAAAAATACTTTTCTAATACCCTTCTGAATTTTTAGCATAAACATATTTTTAATACAAAATTTTAAATACTTACTTTGTTGAATACTCTCTATTGCGAATTTGTCAAAAACAATGCACTTTTTAAGTAAAAAATCACTAAAAACCACAATCAGAAAACTGCATTTTTTGTAAACTTTGCAACACGTGTTGCGAGTTAACGGAACCAAATGGAATTGCCACATTGTAAAACAAAATTGTAAGGAAACTTTTATTGCTATCTAAGTTCTCATATATTATCTATTGAAAAAACTAATTTTTAAGCAAAAAACTATATGTTTTTTTTTTATTTAATTCGCGCTAGAATCATCATCTAGACCACAGTGCATTGGCACAATTGAAGATCACTGAAAACTCAAATTATACTTGTTTTTGTTGTTATTATATGTATTTAGACCAGGCGCGAAGGCAGGGGGAGGGGTTTTGGGGGTTAAAACCCCCCAAATGAACGAAAATACTATGTATAAGGCCAAAAGATTTGAGTAAAACTACTTAGAGTAAAAAACTTCTTATGAAAACTATTAATAAAACTTAAAGGATCTTAAAACACAGAATTCAATACTCCTTATAAAGAATTCCATTCTAAAATTAAATGAAAGACAAACAAAATTTGTAAAGCAAAACGATAAAAATTATGAAGTATTTTATATCAGTTTTATTATTTAAAGCTATTTTTTGTTGTGTTATATATTGTTTTGATAATTATAGCTAAATATTTGAAGAAAGCACTACTTAGAAAAGTATTGCCACAAAATCAAAAAGCACTAAATGAAAAACATTAAACGATCTCGGAAGTCGATTGGAAATGGTGTTTGACCACCATTCCAGGTACCGCGTTTGAATCCCGGGCAAGACATGGTCTTACGATGTAACTTTTCTTTATTTCTTTCCTCATTTCTAATCAACTGCAATTTAAAATTGATCATTGTTTACGACTTAGAAAGTTGTAATGATGGTAGAGAAGTTTGAGGATGGCATAAATAACGCAGAACTCACGCACCATTCTCTTTTTTCACCAAAAACATGACAAATCGACAATTTTATTAGATTTTACAGGTATGTGCAATAGGGCGGGCCAATTTGTATGGGTGGAAAAAAAATCGTAGGCGCGGAAAATATTCTACGGAATATTTTGAACAGGTTTGTTAGAGAAACCCTTGGTCTAAAATTGATCGCGAGCCTCCGATTTTTCCAGAGAAAGTTTCAATTTGTGTTTTACTTCAGTATGTGAAAAATGTATACAAAAATCCAAAATACATGTATTAGGGTAAAAATTGCCTAGTTTTCGGTAAAAAGTCTTCATTGAATGTCCTCATTTAAGAAAAATTTCAAAATTTTTCTCATCGGTCACCACCTCTCTGCAGTCAATGGCAAACCTCAGAGAGTAAATAATGCCATGTAAAGCTTCTTGAGAACTTGAATTTTAGCCGTTCGGAGTCAGCATAGAACATGTAGGTTCCCGGTCTATTGCGTGCAAACATTTGTCATAAATATCTTGCCATAGCACCTTAACCATCCTTACCAATTATTTGATCACCAACACTGGACTTACATAATACTTTTCAACACTTGACAAAACGAGAACAAAGAACAACACGAGAACATAGAACAACACGAGAACAAAGAACGATATAAAAGACACAGTCGAAAAGCGTCGCACGAGTGAACGGACGGTAATTTTTAAATCGGATTTTTTTATAACTAATTTAAATGTTTAAATTATAAAAATTGCTTAAATTATATTAAAAATAATTTGTGACAATTTTCAGAAGTGGCATTGATCCTTACGCGCTTAGAAAAAAAAAAAAAAAACAACGAAACAAACGAAAAATGAATTTCGCGGGATTAAAAGTTGATGAACTTAAAAGGCAATTACGCCAGCTTGGTTTAGCTTGCTCGGGAAAAAACAATCGCGGACATGCAAATCCTGCAACGAAGTGAAAATAACGGGACGCCGCCGTTAAGCCAGTCATCTGTGCTTCGCGAAAGTTGTGGTGTACGTGACACAAGCGAAAATTTCTTACATGGCGAATCGGTACAGTCGCCATGTGCTGTAGAAAGCGTTGCGATCTCAAACAATCCTCTAACGACTGTACAAAACGTCTCTTCGACTGTCTTCGCATTACCAACGAACGAGATGCGACGAATTCAGCCAATGCTGGGTGGCAACACGAATTCAGTTTTTATTTGTCAAAATAGTGTGCCTATGTCAGGACAGCACATGCCGATGCGAACAAATTTTTTAACAGCGACAAGTGTTCCAAATTGTGCACCACGTTGCACAACAGCTTACGAGCAGCAGCCGCAGAATATTTTTAATAAAAATGTACACTGTAACGGGATGCCTGCGACGATACCACCGACGACGTTTGGAAGGTGGAACGCATATCCAACGAACGTACCAGTACAGCGTATGGAGCACCAGGAAGGGTCGCCGCAACATGTCGTTCCAGGCGTATTTGGTAACGTTCATGACGTCATTTCTATTTTGCCATCGTTTAACCCGGCAGATCGAAACATAACCTCAACTCAATTCATTTCGAGGATTGAACAACTTCGACGAGCATATCGGTGGGATGATCGCATTTTGCTTTTTGCTGTGCAAACAAAGCTGCAAGGGTCAGCAAAATTATGGGTGGACTCAAGCCAGCATATTTTTACAAATTGGCAGCAATTTGTGCACACATTTTTGTATGAATTTCCTTCAAACATTAATGCGGCAGAAGTACACATGCAGCTGGTGCACATGAGGCGAGGTGTCAACGAGACGCCAGAGACCTTTTATTACCGCGTATTGGCAGTAGGTCGCCAAGGTGGTCTCGATGATCAGTCAATTATTAAATATATAATTCATGGTCTAAACGACGATGATTTGAAAAAGTGTGTTTCAGCAAGGCTTTTCAACACATGCAATGAATTGTTGCAGGCCATCGCGAATTATTGCTCTTTTAATAATATAAAAAGTGTTTCATTTTCGAAATCAAACTTTAAAACTGCGTCTTCGCAAAACAATGACATGCCGGTTAAAAAAGAAAGTAATTCAAATTTTTCGGGTAAGGAAACCAAGAGCAGAGTCGTGTGCTATAATTGCCGTGACCCGGGTCACATTTCAAAAGATTGTCCAAAGCCGCAACGTCGTGAGAGGTGCACAAAGTGTTCTAAAACCGGTCATATCGCCGCGAACTGTTTTGTAAAAATCAAAAACTCAGAATCCGTAAATCAAATTTTAGACAAAACTGAAAATTTTACAATGAAAAATATTAAAATAAATAATAAAGAAACAATGGCCTTTGTTGACTCGGGAAGTGTACGCTCGCTTGTAAGAAAATCCTTTGCAAATGGATTTGGTCAAAAAAATAAATGTTTTGTGCGGTTAAGAGGATTCGGTGGTGGTTTTTATGAGTGCGAGTGGCAGGTTAAAGCGAAAATTGATATTGACGGTCAAATTTGTGAGACAGAACTATTAATTGTCGACGATGAGCATATGGGCCATGAAGTGTTGTTAGGTAGAGATGTTTTGTGCGCGGACGGAAATCGCTTGTTAATACAAGGTGAACAGTGCTGGCTGCTTAAAAGCGAAAAAACAAATAATCAAAAATATAATTTAACGAATAAAGAATTTGCTTGTTTAGACAATATCTTAGAAAAATTTAAAAACCGTTTTTCAAATGAATCTTCTGACTTGGGTCGGTGTAAAATTGCAAAAATGCACATAAAATTGAACTCGGACGTACCTATATACATGAAGCCATATAGAATACCTTTTGCCAGGCGCGAAATAGTTAAAAATATAATTTCTGATTTACTCATAAATAACATAATTCGCCCTTCGATCTCCGCGTATGCGTCGCCGGTAGTTTTAGTCGAAAAAAATAATAAAGAATTCCGGTTGTGCGTCGATTATAGACAGTTAAATCGTGTTACTATAAAACAACAATTTCCCATGCCAGTAATAGAAGAACTTTTTGTGCAGCTGGCTGGTAACAATTATTTTACAACTTTAGACTTCAAGATGGGCTATCATCAAATCGAGTTGGAAGAGGAATCGAAGCAATTTACGGCATTCACCACGACGGAGGGTCACTATGAATATAACCGCATGCCTTTTGGACTTGTAAATGCACCTGCTGTCTTTCAAGGTATAATGTCAAAATTAATTTGTATGATAGAGCCAAACACCGCTATTGCTTATTTGGATGACGTAGTTATACCAAGCAAAACGATTGACGAGACCCTTAAAAAACTTGACCTTTTTCTAGAGTTATTGGAGATATGCAATTTAACGTTGCGCCTAGATAAATGTCAATTCCTAGCGCGCGAAATTGATTTTCTTGGACACAAAGTTAGTGCACGCGGAATTGTTCCAGGCGAACGAAAAACAACAGCAATAAAAAATTTTAAGAAGCCAGAGACGGTCACGGAAGTACGCCGATTCCTAGGGCTGACCGGATTTTTCCGTAAATTTGTGAAAAACTACTCATTGCTATCAAGACCGCTTACGCGACTCACGACGAAAGCAGCATCACAAAATTTTGTTTGGGGAGAAACTGAACAAAATTCATTTGACTCTCTTATAACGAGCTTGAGCAGCGAACCTGTGCTAGCTCTTTATGATTTTAGCGGTTTACATGAGGTCCACACCGATGCCAGTATGGTTGGTCTTGCAGCGGTACTTCTACAATCAACAGATAACGGCAAACTATGGAACGCTGTAATGTTCTTTAGCCGTCATTGCACGGAGGTGGAGTCTAGATACCACAGCTACGAATTGGAGGTCTTAGCGGTTGTAGAAGCATTGCGTCGATTTAGAACGTACCTGTTGGGAAAACACTTCAAGGTGGTGACTGATTGTGCGGCAATAACTAGTTTAAAAGCGAAAACACCAATGATACCCCGTATTGCTCGCTGGTGGATGCGATTGATGGAGTACAAATTTGAAACCGTTCATCGGGCTGGTACACGTATGACCCACGTCGATGCCCTTAGCAGAGCTCCAGCAGACGAAGCTGCAACGGCTTTGGTTATGCGGATAGATTACGTCAGCGACGATTGGTTATTAACGATGCAACTAGAGGACGAAAAATTACGTGGTTTAGCTGAAACTCTTCAAGGGATACGGAAGTCCGAGCAGGAGAAACAAATTAAAGCCGAGTATTGTTTGCGAAATAACCGAGTCTACCGACGAGAGAACGAAAAGTATTTGTTTGTTGTTCCAAAAGGTGTCCGATGGCGGATAGCTCGTTTTTGCCACGATGACGTTGGACATTTTGGAATAGAAAAAACCATACAGCGTATAAAGGAACATTTCTGGTTCCCACGCATGCGGCAATATGTCAAAAATTATATATCTGCTTGTATGGACTGCTGCTACAACAAGAAAAAGGGAGGAAAACCAGAAGGGAGCCTTAATATCGAGATAATGGAGCCTTTACCATTCAGGCTTATTCATGTTGACCATTTAGGTCCGTTTATAAAAAGTAAACGAGGAAATACCCACGTTATCGCCATAAGTGATGCATTCAGCAAATACTTGGTTGTTAAGCCTGTACGAAACACGAAAACGCAGCCGGTGCTTCAGATGCTCAACGATTTGAGTATGTATTTTGGATTACCCAAGCGTATTGTCTCCGATAGAGGTACATCGTTCACGTCTAAGCAGTTTTCAGATTATTGCGAGACTAACGACATTACGCACATTAAAACTGCCGTTCGAACACCACGTGCTAATGGCCAAGTTGAGCGCGCTAATCAAACGATCTTAAATTTTCTTCGGACATCGAATACCATTGCCAAGGAATGGGACGACCAGCTACGTAAACTTCAATGGAGTATCAACACCCAAAAAAATTCTACAACTGGTTACAGTCCTTACGAATTAATTTTCGATTTTAAGCTCGTGGATATTATCCAAAACAAGATGGTTGCGGCCATGGTTGACGAACCGGACAAAGTTACCATTCAGGAAAAAAGGTCCTTAGCGCTGGAAAATATTCAACACAAGCGAGAGGAATGGAAGAAGCGGTTCGACTCAAAACACCGAACTCCCACAAAGTATGCTGAAAACGATTTGGTGGTCATTGAGAACGAGTTACAAGCGACTGGAGAATCTGGAAAGCTTGAACCAAGATTCCGTGGGCCGTATGCCGTGAAGAGAGTACTTGAAAACGACCGATACCTTCTAGAAGATGTTCCAGGGATGCAGGTTACTCAGCGAAAGTTCAGTTCCGTTTATGCTGCCGATAAAATCAAACCTTGGTGTTCAGCTCCACCGGAACTGGATGATGACGACGACGATTTTATTGGTTTTGACGAAGAGGTCCCACTACAAGATGACATCGGGGCGATGTCCTAATCAGGATCGGCCGAGCTGTCATAAATATCTTGCCATAGCACCTTAACCATCCTTACCAATTATTTGATCACCAACACTGGACTTACATAATACTTTTCAACACTTGACAAAACGAGAACAAAGAACAACACGAGAACATAGAACAACACGAGAACAAAGAACGATATAAAAGACACAGTCGAAAAGCGTCGCACGAGTGAACGGACGGTAATTTTTAAATCGGATTTTTTTATAACTAATTTAAATGTTTAAATTATAACAATTGCTTAAATTATATTAAAAATAATTTGTGACACATTTAAAAACACACACAACACAATTGATCATAAAAAGCTCGGTCAAAGCAGAGTTCCTAAATACTTATCATTGAGGAGTTAAATATCCCTCACTCACCTCAATACTACTCAACTCAGTGCATTTATTTTTTTTTATTTCATTGGAAATGAAAAACAAACGAGCGACCATTCGTTAATCTCCGAATGAGCGAGCGAGTTGTTTATTTGCATTTTTTTTTCGTTGCTGTTCACAGAATGCAGTTTTGAATAGCATAAGCTGATATGAGTGCTCGCTCTTTTTTTTCCTCACTCAGATTTGAAAATGATGAACTACTTCAATGATAGTTATATACTGTGTGTACGGAGTGAGTTTTATTTTGATGCCATCATTTTTTTATCATTTGTTTCTTTTGAAGTTTGTTTGTTTTCTTTTTGTAGGCATCGAAGGATTTCGTTGGACATTTGTGTGTATACACTTGTTCGCATGTTTTCTAAATGTTAAATTATTTAAAATGGGAAGGTTTTCAAATATAGACAAATCCAAACATATGTCATTAAATGAGAAAGAAAATGAATCGACATGCCTTGAATGTTCAAAAAAGTTTAAAGGTTAAGTTTAAATTTTGATGTCGTTCAAGTTTAATGAATTTAAATTTTATTTTAATTTTTAATTAAAGGATTTTTAGTTTGATTCTGCAAGTTTATTTTTTCTATTTAATAAATAAAATGTTTTGGAAAACGTATGCGTTTCCTTTCACTTAAAAGCAAATATTAAACTGATAAGTATCAAAATAATCATCATTGATGAATTCAAATATTTTTCAGCCGCAATAAAGAGCACATCTTTTGGAGAGCTCGGAGGATGAAAACAGTGATGATGTTTTCAAATCGATGAGCGCTCTTTGTAAACAAACGAATAACCAATACATGTGTTTGAGGAGTTTATGCGAGAGCGTAGCGTTTAACGAGCTGCTCTGAAGAGATTATTCATTGCTTTTGTTTTTATAAATGATGACTCGAAAGAGCGAGAGCGAATTTTGAGTGCTCTACGCACTATGGGTCAAAGTCCTTTTAAGGGCTGAAATGGCCAATTTGTTTTTTTTTTTGTGAAAAACCGAAGTCAAATAAAAAAACAAATTTCTATAATTCAAATTCAAATTAAAAGCGATTAAATACAAAAATGAAATGAATAAATTAATAAAAAAACAATTGTAAAATAAACAAAACAAAATAAAGTAAAAGTAATAAAAAGTTTAATAAAAAAGAACAAAAGAATCTAGCTTAAGATTGTTTTAGGAAGTCCTGTTTGCTTTCAAGTTGTGGAATTTTTCTTCGACTATCTGCTGTCACAACTATAACTGCCTTCATAACTGTTGATTTTTATCAACAACTCGTCGAACACTGGCCAAGAGTTGAACATTACTCTTAGTTCCTTGAATTTGACATGGAATTTGTAGATCAAGTTAACTGATTTTATTTTGTATTTACTAACTTTCATTAAAACAAAATATTTTCTAACATGTGGAATTATACAATAGATTTCACGAAATTCAAAATTAAATAATGAAACGATAATAGCAAATCTTGCTTTAACATTTTTTTCTTCTATTTTAAATAAATTTTCAAAATATTTTTTTTATGTTACAATGAAATCTGAAAATTTTTTATTTTTTGTTGACACATGATGACTCACGTAAAATTTATAATTAAATTAATATTTTTAATTTTTGTTCGAAACCATTAAATTTGGACATTAGTACAGTACTTTTTTGGTGCTTTGTTTCAATTTCTACACATTTTTTTGCAAAACACAAATTCAAACTTTCTTTCGAAAAACCAAATTCTTTTAAGAAATAAAATAAATAAATAAATTAAAATAAGACCGGAAGCTCGAAATCGATTTTAGGCTTGGTGTTTTTTTGGGAAAAGATGGTCAGAATTTTCCGTAGAACATTTTCCTCGCCTACGATTTTTTAAAACAAAAATTGACCCGGCCTGATATACAAGGCTTCAGGCTAAAAAGACTCAAAACATATGCAATTAACCCATGTCCCATTGGAAAGCCGATTTGAATAGAAAAATACCCATGAACAAATTTTTTTCAAAAAATCACTAAATAGTGTGGGTAAGATATATAGCAATACTTTTGATGGGGATGGGGATGGGAGAGGTGGAAATATCGGCAGTGGAAAGCCGAAAATATAGAAAATAAATCAAACCACAACAGAAATATTTAGTTTTCTATCTTGCGTTTTCATCAACACCAACTTTGGCTCGATCGCATAAGAAAGTAATAGGTAATTAATTGATTTGAGTATTTTTCTACGAAATCAGCAGCTCAGGTGTTATTTTTGCCCTCCACCGCTTAAAGTAATCGGTACTGATTTCAATTAGCAGTTTTGTCGTTTAGCACGCATTGCAATTATTTTAAAAATATTAAGGTATATCTTCGACTTGGCCGAAGTTAAAATACCCCCACGGGCGATTCCTAATGGTACAAAATCTAAAATTGCAGCTCTTTTTATATCAGATATCAAAAAATGTTACTATTTTGATGACGTCTAAAATACATTCATATCAAATTGTTTTCCTGCAAAGCAAAGACAAGCCTCTTTATAAAGTTTTCAATTAGGAGTTGTATGGGAGGTGGGCGTGTTTTTGAGTGGTTGATGCCAATTCTAACACGCCTCAATTTTGATATAATATACGGGCATTTTTACGAAAACAGAGAAATGAGTGCATGATAATCAATTTAGGTTAATATATGAACTACATATGTATATACAATGAACGGTGAGACTCTGAAATTTATGAATATGTAATAAAACATAATGGGGAAATTCCAAGACAAAAGTTATAAGCGTTAATGTCCAGTGAAATCATCAAGTGAAAATTTTTTGTTTTAAGCAACTTAATTTGTAATACATGTCAAACAAAGGTTTGGCGAGTAATTTGAACACTAAAAATGAGAATTTATGTAAAAATTCTTAAAGAATATGGTGGACTTAACTCTTGGTCATATTCTCCTATTGGTTCATTTAAACTTAAAATCAAAACCTTGTAAAGAAAAAGTGTCCGTGCGTCACGAAAAAATCACACTTGTTGTTCTATAGCAATAACCCTTCATCGGAGTAGCATGAAAATTCATAAGCAAAGCCAACTTTTTGTACTGAAGAATTTTGGTTTTAACAATTTTTTTGATTAGACGCACAGATCCCATTTTAAAGCCGTGACGCAAGGACAAACCTTGTATATATTTATACCCCCACGCGTACTGCGTAAGGGGCATATTAATTTTGTCACGACGTGTGTAACGCCCATAAGAAGGCGTGGTAGGTATAGAAAAGTATATGAGTTGATTTAGCCATGTCCGTCTGTCTGTCCGTCTGTCTGTGGACACGATTACAGCCGTAATTTTAAAGCTATCGTTATGAAATTCGATATTTAGGCTTTTTTCTAAAAAACAAAGATCAAGTTCGAGAATGGGCTAGATCGGATGAAAACCACGCCTACCTCCCATACAACCCCAATAATGAAAACATTATAAAGAGACTAATATTTAAGCTACGAAACTGAAATTCGGTATTTGTGTATTCTATGTCAAAACTGAGGTGTGTTAGAAAAATGGGCGTCATCCACCCAATAACACGCCCACCCCCCATACAACGCCAAAATTGAAAACTATATAAAAAGGCTTCTGTCGAAGCTACAAAAATAAAATTAGGCATTCATTAATTTTATATCAAAAATAATACGTGTAAGAAAAGTGGGCGTCATCCACTATATAAAGAGGCTTTTGTCGAAGTTACAATAAGAAAATAAAATACTAATTAATTTTATTTCAGTAATAAGACGTGTTAGAAAAATGGGCGTCATCTATTCACGAACACGCCCACCTCGCATACAATCTCAAAATTGAAAATTCTGTAAATAGGCTTCCCTTTAAGCTACAGGCAAAAAATTGGATACGTTTGTATTTTATATCAGAACTAAATCGTGGAAAAAGAGGGCGTCATCTGACTACGGACACACCCACTTCCCATGGAACTCACTATAGTGCAAAGTCTCAAAAACCCTAATATTTAAGCTACATAACTAAAACAACCACAAACACGCCAACCTCCCATGCAACCCCAAAATTTAAAACTTTATAAAAAGGCTTATCTTGAAGCTGCAGGAAAACAATTTGATATGTATGTATTTCGTCTCTTACATCTCGACGTCATAAAAGTAGTAAAATCTTTTAAATCTCATACAAAAAAGCTACAATTAAAGATTGTTTTACACTAACGAATCGGCCGTGGGGGTATTTTAACTTCGGCCAAGTCGAAGATATACCTCACTAGTTTTCATATGAGTTGTTTTCAGTTGATCAACCAACATGAAACAATGAATAACTACAGACAACATATTTCTCATATACTATATCTTTCTTTTAGTCTTATTAATTTTAAAAGAAATTCATAAGGAGGAAGTTTTAAAATTCAGTTCCACTTCAGCCCCTGAAAGCAAACCGAACAAAACATTAATTGATTGATAAAAATTTAATGATACGGATTCCAGTGGCTCAAGACAAAGTTAATGTGGAAAAAATTTATCCACCAAAGTTTGGGTTGGGCTCAGGGACAACATAGGACGGTACTACTAACCATGCACACATAAATCTTATTACAGAATAGCTTTTAGTCTACTTTTGAGTTGATCTTTTGACAAGTTAACATCAAAAACAGATGTTAACAAAGGTACTCATGCGGTGTTAAGGATCTTCAAGCTCTACCAACAGCGCACTAACTGTGTCCAACCCTTTATCGTAACATATTTAGTACTATTAAATGTCATTACATTGTTTCATATTCTCTCTCTATTCTTGCACTATTCCCATACACATTCTGAAGTGTCAAAGTTAGTTATTATTGAGTTGAATAAAGAACGTGTTTAAAATCGAACGTGGGCACATATGTTTTCAATTAACAAAGCTTAATTCAGTTTAATATTTTGCAATTTATAACTCTTTAACATTTGGCATCCCTTGCGGGGAACCTTCTTCTCGCCCGTATATATACAAACAAATTGCAACATACAGTGTTAAATTGACGAAAAAATATAATATTTGCATTGTGTTAAAAGTGTGGTTAGAGTGAACAGTGATAAGTTGCTTGCGAGAAAAAAAATAAATAATATTAATAATAGCATAAAAAGCAGTCATGTCGCTAGCAAAAGAAGAATCTCTTTACAAATTAATCCAGAACTTCTCAGCAAACACGCGCAAAACAGCCAAACAAAAGCAAACAAAAGGTTATTTGTCTGCGCGCAGAAATTTGTTGGAGGATTATTGGTCGCGCTATTCTGCAGCGCACGATGAGATACTGGTCATGGCTGAGGGTGATGACAAAAAAGCAGAGCTACAAATGTTTCGCGATGGTAATCGCCTTGCAGCAACTGAGTCTGCTTATTGCGAAGCTGTAGGTGAACTCCACGACTGGATCGACGAGTTGGCCACAACATGCCACGAGGCTCTTGGTCATTCCACACCTAACCAAACTTAACACTGTCAGTCCCATGTGGCAAAATCTATTTTGCCAAAAATTGAATTGCCGAAGTTTGATGGTACTTTTCAGCGATGGTTGAACTTTAAAGATATGTTCACTGCATGTGTAAAAAACGATGCGTCTCTTTCTAATGTACAGCGACTGCATTACCTTAAAAGCAGCTTGCAGGGTGAAGCCGAAGTGCTCTTACGCAACCTATCAGTAGTGGAAAATAACTTTGATATTGCTTGGGACATTCTTCATCAGCGCTACGACAACAAACGCCGTCTTGTCAAAACTTACTTGCGCGATATTTTGAAACTGCCAGCAATGTCCACTGAATCTGCTGCGTCGTTGAGAAACATTGTTGATGGTACTACTGAAGCTGTTCGCGCGCTCTCACAATTAGAGCGACCGACGTCGGGGTGGGACGACTGGCTCGTATTTTTAACGACGGAAAAATTAGATTCGGCAACGTTGAAAGACTGGGAAACGTCTTTAAGTTCACCTAATGAGATTCCAACCTACAAAGAACTTGTTAAATTCTTGGAAAATCGTATCCAAGGGTTGGAGGCGACAGACACACCAAAAGCAAGGCCGAGAGACACACATACGAAGGCAGCAACGTCGACGCAGTCTATTCGCAGTCACCAATCAAATCTTAAAATATGCCCGAAATGCTCTGGTAAACATATATTAATGTATTGCAATGATTTTCGCAAATGCACACCAGCTGATAAACTTAAGTTTATTACAAAAGCAAAATTGTGCAAAAACTGCTTCAAAGTCGATCACACGCAAATTGATTGCCCTTCAAAATTTGTGTGTCATAAATGCAAAGAAAAACATCATACATACATACATGACGCGGAATGCATGCAGCGCAGCAGCGTTACCACCTACAACTCGTGCACTGTGAACACCAATTCTGAAACTCAAATAACAGCAGGTGAGTCCCTTTTGCCACTTGCACCTGTATTGCTTGCCACTGCCTGCGTTGGAGTACGTGCGGCTACAGGGCATTATCTACAACTACGCGCTCTATTGGACAACGGATCACAAGCGTCATTCATAAGTGAATTTGCTGTCCAACAATTGCATCTGCGCCGTACGCGACTTCGCATGCCGGTAACTGGTGTTGGCGGATCGTCTGTTGGAACATCTTCGGGCCTAGTCCAAATTTCTGTGAGCTCTCTCAGAATGCCAGGCATGATTTTCAACTGCGCTGCGCTAATATTGCCACGGTTAGGGCACCTGATGCCTAACAATCGAATCGACCCCAAGGAATTTGGTGAATTTATGGATTTAGATTTAGCTGATCCAACATTCTACAAGCCTGGGTCCATAGATCTCATATTGGGTGCTGACCTTTATGGATCTCTCATATGCAAGGGCATCAAACAACTGTCCGAGAGTGCACCTGTTGCACAAAATACCCACCTGGGATGGGTCATTTATGGCCGCTTGCCAAACCAAGCCACTTTACAGTTGGCGACAACCTGTTGTACCTCTACCTACAGAGAACTTACCGATTTAGTTCAGAATATGTGGAAATTCATCGAAGGCGAAGATATTTCACGCAACTCTACGATGACAGCAGATGAATTATACTGCGAAGAATAGGTCTGTTTCCGTACTCACTTCAAGTAACTTGAAGTTACTCGAAAGCGTTTCTTTACACATTTTTCCAGCACGAGAGAGAAGAAGAACAAGCAAAATGTCACTTTTTGTCGCTCTCTATTACTCGAACTTTACTTGAAAAATTTCTTCGAGCTCGAATCTCGAGCTTCAAACAGCTGATTGCCAAAGTGATAAAAATAAATTATTGCATTGTTTTGTGAAAAAAATTTATGAAATTGGTTACCAAATTAATAACAATAGTTAATATAACCATAATTAATGCTAACGAAAGTGTTTTAAATACAATAACAGAGATAAATTTTATTGTTTTCAAAAAACAGCTGTTGTGCTTGAAACTTACTTGAAACCGTTTCCGTACTTTTTGACAAAGTTTCTTATTTTGACAAATAATCAAATTACTCTCTATTACCCGAAATTTACTCGAACTTTACTTGAAGTGCGTACGGAAACAGACCTAATATTTCCAACAAACAACTCGACGGAATAACGATGGTCGCTTTGTAGTTCGCTATCCATTTAAGAAGACAAGCAATTTAACCGAACTTTCGGCCACGAAAGCAGATGCATTAAAACTTTTTGCTTTTCAACAAAATCGTCTTTTAAAGGACCACAAAATGCAAGCTCTATATGATAATTTTATGACAGAATATGAGCACCTAGGGCACATGGAACATGTCACGCAAGAAGTTGAGCCCACACAGGTATGTTACATTCCGCACCATGGTGTTTACAAAGAATTTAGCTCCACTACTAAATTGCGCGTCGTGTTCAATGCGGCAAGAAAAACTAAATCTGGTGTCTCGCTCAACGATTGCCTTCACGTAGGTCCTAAACTACAGACAGACTTAACATCACTTCTAATTAAATGGCGAACGCATCGCATCGGTTTTATGGCTGATATAGAAAAGTGTTATCGTCAAATTTTGGTTGATTCCGCCGATGCTGATATGCAACGCATATTTTGGCATAACAAAGATGGTGTCGCAAATATATATCGCCTTCTAACTGTTACATATGGCTTAAATTGCTCTCCATACTTAACTATAAAGGTTCTTCACACGCTTGCTAAAGAGGAAGAAACAACATATCCGCAAGCATCACGCATACTCCGTGAATGTTTCTACATGGATGACTGTCTCCATGGAGCAGATACTGAGGAAGCTGCACTCGAGATTCAAGGTCAACTTCAAACCCTGCTTGGATCTGGCGGTTTTCTGCTTCGAAAGTGGAGTTCAAATTCGTCACAATTCTTGCGCAGCCTTAATATAAACGAAGATGAAATTGATATATGCTGCGATCTTAATTTAGACAAAGAAGCAAGGGCTCTCGGCATCTACTGGTATCGCAACACCGATACTATCGGCTACAAAATCAACATCACGCCAATTGCTGGTGACATTACAAAACGCCAACAGCTTTCTGATGTTTGCCGAATATATGATCCTACTTGCTTACTTGCTCCGGTCACTATTACTGGCAAAATTATGGCTCAACAACTCTGGTTATGCGGGTGTAAATGGGACGATCCCATACCAGCATCACAGCAGAAAAATTGGATAAAATTTCGAGAAGAGCTGCCTCTTATCGAAAACATCAAGGTGCCTAGATGGGTATCAACTTCGCCTTCCACTACAAGCCATCAGCTACATGTATTTTCTGATGCATCTAGCGCTGCGTATGCTGCTGTCGCAAACGAGTCTATCAAAGTGTCCGTACTTATGGCAAAAACTAAAGTGGCACCGTTAAAAAAGATATCTGTGCCATGCTTGGAGCTTAACGGTGCATTGCTTGCTGCAAAGGTTGCCACTAAGACACTACAAGCTCTACAATTACCCTCGATTCAAGTTGTTTGCTGGTCCGATGCCAAAACAGTGCTCTGTTGGATTCGTTCAAATCCGGGGCAACACAAGCAGTACATCGCCAATAGAGTCACTCAAATACAAGAGTTGACGTCAATTGACTCTTGGCGATATGTGCCTTCAAAAACGAACCCAGCCGATGTTGCATCACGTGGAGTATTTCCTTCAGAACTAGCCGACCTTGATATATGGTGGTCAGGACCATCATGGCTGCACCATGACGATACTCTATGGCCAAAACAACCTGCTGAACTGGACAGCGAAATTGGCACTGAAAGCATAGCCGCTCTACATGCAGTTCCATGTCGACAAAACCTGGAGAATAACCTTGCGACTAGCCTCCTTCACAAATATTCAAGTCTGAATAAACTTCTTGCGGTCACTAGTTGGTGCAGACGATTCATTGCTGCGATAGTCAGACAGCCACACGAGACGACGCCATGGTGCACTGCCACCGAACGCAACGCTGCCTTACAATTTTGGATAAGGTATGTTCAAAACTTAAATTTTTCTAATGAAATTTCTTCTATACTTCAGAGTAAGTCCATCAGCAGAAAAAGTCGGTTGCTGAAGCTCAACCCTATGATCGATGAAGACGGCTTTGTGCGCATGAACGGACGCTTGAAATACGCCATCATGCCAACTTCAGAACGCTTTCCGATAATTTTACCAAAAGTTAGTCCGCTGACTACGTTGATCGTTGCTAATGCGCATGAGAAGACGATGCATGGGGCTACACAAGCAACACTCAATTATGTTCGAAGGCGTTATTGGCTCATTGACGCGCGATATGTCATCAAATCACATATTAATCACTGCGTGAAATGCATTCGACAAAATTCTATTGCTGCAAGTCAAATATTGGGACCCTTCCTGTACATCGCTGCAACCCAGGGAAACCTTTTCAACATTGTGGTGTAGATTACGCCGGGCCTTACAAGATTCGCACAACAAAAGGCAGAGGACATAAAAGCTACAAGGGATATGTTGCGCTTTTTGTGTGTTTCATTACACGCGCTGTACATATAGAGCTCGTAAGCGACATGACCACCGAATGCTTTTTAGCCGCCCTGCGTCGGTTTTTTGCAGTACGTGGATACAGCAAAGATATCTACAGCGACTGCGCAACAACTTTTGTTGGCGCAAACGCCATACTCAAAGATGATTTTAAAGCTTTTAAGAATCAATTCGATGCCGCCGCACAACTCGCCTCATGCCATGGTGTCTCATGGCACTTCATACCACCAGGATCACCCAATTTCGGAGGCATCTGGGAAGCGGGTGTCAAAAGCATGAAACATCACTTAAAGAGGACCATTGGTGATGCGCTGCTAACCTTTGAAGAATTCTTCACCGTATTGAAGCAAGTAGAAGCAGTGCTTAATTCTAGGCCTCTATCAGCGCTCTCTGACGATCCAACCGATTGTTCCGCTCTGACCCCCGGTCACTTTTTGGTGGGCGGCCCATTGACAGTGATACCCGAAGCCAACTGGCTTGACACTAATTGTGGGCGCCTCACCAGGTGGAAACAGCTTCAACAAATGCAGAACGATTTTTGGAAGCGTTGGAGCTGCGAATATCTGCACGAATTACAAGTGCGGCACAAATGGCCTCAAACTAAAACCAATCTAAAACCCGATGACCTGGTACTTATACGAGACGAACGTGCACCCCCTTCACAATGGTTGATGGGCCGTGTTCTCGAAGTTCATGCTGGTGAAGACGACTTGGTGAGAGTTGCTACGATTCGCACTCAATCCTCTGTTATCAAACGTGCAATCTCGAAATTGGTTGTACTACCTAAAGACAATGAGGCTATTGACCAATACGGTGGGCGGTTTAGCCTACCAACACATATTTCGCCACAGGATCTGAACCTGGACGAGGTGGGCGGAAATGTTAAGGATCTTCAAGCTCTACCAACAGCGCACTAACTGTGTCCAACCCTTTATCGTAACATATTTAGTACTATTAAATGTCATTACATTGTTTCATATTCTCTCTCTATTCTTGCACTATTCCCATACACATTTTGAAGTGTCAAAGTTAGTTATTATTGAGTTGAATAAAGAACGTGTTTAAAATCGAACGTGGGCACATATGTTTTCAATTAACAAAGCTTAATTCAGTTTAATATTTTGCAATTTATAACTCTTTAACATGCGGTTTAAAAGAGCAGTTAACATATAGTTCGTTCAACTAAAAGGTAAATAAATTAAAGTGTTAGCGTTTCTACTGCTTCTACGGTTAGAGTTGAAATTAATGAGAGATGGAATTTCCGGAGAATCGAAAACACCGGTCATGAGTTGGTGTATATATATGATATCTGCGGACCTCCTTCGCTCACTTAGTGACTACATTCATAATAGTTTTAAACGATCCTCATAAGGAGGAAGACTTAAAATGGCAGTTCCACTTAAGCCCTTTAGAGCAAACAGAACAAAACGTTTTTGGATCTTCTCTATTCGTTCAACGTGCACATTGTAACTTGGGGACCAAACTTGACTTGCGTCCTCCAAGTGAGGACGCACTATAACATAATATAACGCTGTAGTTATACTCATGTTGTTCAATTTTTGTGTCCATCATTTCAACGTTTCAAGCATAGAAGATGCTCTTTTACAAATTAACCGTCAAAAGAGCGGTGTGGTGGAAAATAAGAACAGAAAATAAGAACTGCCAACGACTTAAGTCATGTTACTATACTGTTCAAACGTAAATGTTGTTTTCATTGATAAAGACAGCAGTATCGATCAGCTACTTAAACGCTGAAGCCATGTTAAATGGAGTGCAAAATGCATCTGCAAAAGATGCATGATATCCGTGTTAAGAATGGGTGCTCTATTGTAGTTCGGCAGCATGCGGGTTCAAACTCATAAATCAATATGTAATTTTTAAAGATGCATTTTTTTGCAACCTGCATCTGTTAAATTGTTGCAAACCGCAACTGTTGAATTATTAGATGAACGTTAGAAATACAATATTTTATTTTAAACTAAAATATAAAATCTATTTTGCTTAAAAGCAACAAATTTGTATACAAAATCGTACTTTTTCCGTGCAACACGATTTTGTGTCC
The DNA here is from genome assembly GCA_958299015.1 of Tetanocera ferruginea. NCBI lineage: Eukaryota > Metazoa > Arthropoda > Insecta > Diptera > Sciomyzidae > Tetanocera > Tetanocera ferruginea. Next base: position 109,799,714 of record OY282640.1, read on the forward strand.
GTAACGACACGCTGGTTAAACAGTTATAACTTCCGTAAATATTACTTTTTGTTAAAAAGATGAGTACCATGTTATTGTGTTAACCTTAATATATCAGGTTGCGTACTCAAAATTTTTAAAAACTACACCAATTAGCTGAAATTTTGAAAAATGTAACACAACCTCACAAGTCATGTCTTAAAAATGTCCGTGCGCCACGCTAGACAAAATGTGCAATAACTTTCGAATGAAGCCATCAAGAACAAACATTTGTATTGTTTCTGAAACAGGGCGTGTTAAGTAATAGAATAGGCTAAAAAGAATAACCACCAAAAGCCCATTCTGGAATTCCGAGGTAAATAAAAGGAGAAAAAATCGTACGAATGTCCGTGCGCCACAAGTAAAAATGCCCTTACACAAATACCCAATTTCAGGTCTGTAGTTTAAATATTAAAATATTTATGTAGTTTTCAATATTAAGGGTTATATGGGAGGTGGGTGTGTTCGTAGGCGGATGTCGCCCGTTTTCTTCCACAATTTAGTTTTGATATAAACTACAAACATAACAAATTTTTTTTCCTATAGCTTAAAGAGAACCCTTTTTAAAGAGTTTTAAATTTTGGGGTTGTATGGGAAGTGGGCGTATTCGTTGGTGGATGACTCCCATTTTTCTAACACGCCTTACTTTTGATATAAAATGAATAAATATCTAATTTTACTTTTGTAGCTTTGACAGAAGCCTGTTTATATAGTTTTCAATTTTGGGGTTGTATGGGAGGTGGGCGTGTTCGTTGATGGATGACGCCCATTTTTCGAACACGCAATAATTTTGATATAAAATTAATAAAAACCTAATTTATATTTTGTAGCTTTGAAACAAGCCTCTATATATAGAAATTAATATTAACATTGTATGGGAGGTGGGCGTGTCAGAGGGTGATAAATGGATGAAACCCATTTTTCCAACAATACGTTACAAAATTAATATAATTTTTAAATTCATTACCATATTATTAATTTATTTATTTATTAAATAAATTAATAATATGGTGGTATAAAAATTAGGAGAAAAGCTATCACGATGGCCTAATGGGTTGAAAAATACCCAATAAATATCTCAGCAACGCATTGAGGTATGAAGCTGAATGTTTGTTTTTTATCATTTTGAATCAATTGATCATACAATTGTGTATGAAATTTTATCAAAATCGTGTGAGCGGATCTGGTTTGGCAGAAATGGGTTAATAAAACTGGGCAGACTGGGCTAATCAATGGTCTACCTCAGTTAAGTGTTCGTAGGGGGTCTAGAAAATAATATTGAGAATATTTCAAGTGCATGGCCCAAAATAAAAGAAAAATGGACATGTTCTCTTAACATTATTTAATGAATAACAAATTTAAATTAGTCTGAAAATAAAAACATAAAATCCCCCAAAATTTTTTCCTGGGTGCGCGCCTGATTTAGACCTTTTAAGTAAAATTATGGAAAAATTTCGGACAAGTGGTTTAGAAGTTATAGGAAATACAAAGTTGCAAACATTGTACCGAAATACTTGTGACTTTAATTAAATTTTCCTACAAATCTAAACATTATGGATATTGAAAGAAAGGTATTGCTTTTACCTTTTCAATGAGCAATTAATCAAAAGAATCCATGGATTACTTTTGAAGATATTACATTTTATATATTATGCACATTTGACGGTTCACCCTTTCAGCTACATATATCAAAACATAAAAACTTTAATAAAAAATCGGGCGATTTTTTAAAAAAGTTTTTCGCCTGCTGCGCTTTTTTTTAATCTCAATATAATAAGTGCACAACAAACTTGAAAATTAAAAATACTGACATTACTTACTTACTTAGATGGCGCTTACAACCGTTGGTCGGTTTTGGCCTGGTCTAAGAATTTGCGCCAGCCTCTTTTGTCGTGCGCTTGCTGGCGCCAGTTGGAAATTCCAAGCGTTGTCAGGTTATCCAATGCCTGGTCTTTCCAACGGAGATGCGGTCTTCCTCGTCTGCGTTGGCCACCGCTGGGCACCGCTGGGTACCGAATCCAATATTTTTTTCGCTGGAGCTTCGTCGTTCATTCTCTCGACATCACCTAGCCAGCGAAGCCGCTCTATTTTAATACGCTTGACTATATCGATGTCGGCATATAGCTCATACAACTCGTGGTTCCATCGTATTCGGTACTTGCCATTGACGCAGATTAGACCATAGATCTTGCGAAGGATTTTTCTCTCGAACGCTCATGATGTCAATATCATCAGCATACGCCAGCAGCATAACGCTCTTATAGAAAATTGTGCCGCTGCGTCTCAGGTCAGCAGCTCGGATGATCTTCTCCATTACTATATTAAAGAAGTCGCACGATAAGGAATCACCTTGTCTGAAACCTCGCTTGGTATCGAACGGAAGGGAGAGGTCCTTCCCGATTTTCACTGCGCTGCTGGTGTTGTACAGTGTCATCCTGCAAAGACGTATTAGCTTCGCAGGAATACCAAATTCAGACATGATGGAGTATAGGTGACTCCTTATTGGACTGTCGAAGGCGGCTTTGAAATCGAGCAAATCGAAATTGTTTTTCGAGGGTCTTTTCCAAGATTTGTCGGAGCGTGAAGATCTGGTCAATGGTGGACTTTCCAGGTCTGAAGCCACACTGATAAGGTCCAATCAGTTGGTTGACGATGGGCTTCAGTCTTTCACACAATACGCTCGACAGGACCTTATATGCGATATTTAGAAGGCTAATCCCACGGTAGTTGGCGCAAATGGTGGGATCGCCTTTCTTGTGGATTGGGCAGAGCACACTGAGGTTCCAATCATCTGGAATGCATTCTTCCGACCATATTCTGCATAGAAGTCTGTGAATGCATTTAAACAGAGCTTCGCCACCGGTCTTAAACAGCTCAGCCGGTAGACCATCGGCTCCTGCGGCTTTGTTGTTTTTAAGCCGAGCTATAGCTGTTAAGACCTCGTTATAGTCGGGCAGCGGAACTTCAACGCTGTCATCCATGATTGGGGTTTCCGGGATATCATCTCCACTGGCGGGATTGTTGTCAGCGTCGCCATTTAAAAGACTAGAGAAGTGTTCCCTCCATAGCATCAGTGTACTCTGGATATCTGTCACTAGATTCCCATTCTCATCCTTGCAGGAAGAGGCTCCGGTCTTAAAACCATCGGCCAGGCGTCTTATTTTTTCGAAAAATTTTCGAGTCTCATTCCTGTCGCCATGCATCTCAATTTTCTCGCACTCACGCATTTCCGCCTCTCGTTTTTTTCGCCTGAAAATGCGTATCTCTTCCCTCCTCTTCTCTCGGTATCGCTCCATAACAGCACGCGTTACAACCGACTGCAGGGTGGCTTTGTAGGCGATGTCCTTCTCTGCAGTGGCGTCGCGACACTCCTGGTCGTGCCACTGGTTTCGGCGAGGGCGGTGGTAGCCTATCACCTCTTCGGCAGCCGTACGCATAGAGTGGGATATGTGCGTCCACTGTCTGCATATATCGTCGATCGGAGGAGTGCTTTCTTGAAGCAGGAGTGAGGGTCGATTAGCGAAGGCTTCGGCCGTCCGTTTTGACTGCAGCTTATCGACGTCTAGCTTTCTTTGTGTAGGATTGCGAGCATTCTTAGCTGCGCACAGACGTGTGCGGATCTTGGCTGCGACAAGATAATGATCCGAGTATATGTTAGCACCACGGATCGTGCGTACGTCTAGTACACTGGAAGAGTGCCTTCCGTCAATCAAAACGTGATCAATTTGGTTGCATGTTTTTTGATCAGGGGACAGCCAAGTGGCCTTATGAATATTGAGATGCTTGAATCTAGTGCTACTAACGACCATGTTTCGTGCTGCGGCGAAGTCAATCAACCTCATTCCGTTATCGGATGTGTTGTCGTGGAGGCTGAACTTTCCGACTGTTGGACCAAATATGTTTTCCTTACCCACCTTGGCGTTGAAGTCACCAAGCACGATTTTTATGTCATGACGGGGGCAGCGCTCGTATGCGTCTTCAAGGCGCTCGTAAAAACTTTCTTTGGTCTCGTCATCTTTTTCTTCTGTCGGAGCGTGCGCACATATTAGGCTTATGTTAAAAAATTTTGCCTTGAAGCGGATTATGGCAAGTCGTTCGTTCACAGGAGTGAATCGCAGGACATGATGCCGTATTCTCTTGCCAACTACAAATCCGCATCCAAACTCGTGCTTCTCCGCATGGCCGCTGTAGTAGATATCACAGGATGCTTGCCGTAAGCAACGCTGTCCCTTCCATCGCATTTCTTGGATTGCAGTGATATCAGAATTATATCTTTCCAAGATATCAATCAGTTGGATAGAGGCACCATCCCAATTAAGGGTTCGGACATTCCAGGTGCATATCCGTAAATCATAATCAGTTTTTCGTTTGCGGTAGTCGTCATCAGATTTGGGGATCATTCTTTTATTTATTCTTAAACTTTTCATTGAAATGGTTTTATTACATGGTGGGCTTCAAACCCAACGCACAACCTTTGCTTGATGGCCAAAGGAAGCCCGCCGCTCAGATTCGCCGCCAAAGTTTATCGGGCGATAGTACTTTGACGTTACCAGGAGACACCACGCGGAGGTTTGAGTCGACTTAAGACGATTTCGACATGGATAATGCTGGCCTCGCCAAGTTGAGGCAGTCAGACACGTTGCCATGTGAAGATCGCCCCCTTATCTCCCTTATACTGACATTACTTGTTAAGATATAACACTTTATGTATTGTGCACTCTTAACTGTTCACCCTTTTACGAAATAACAATTAAAAAAAACTATAAATATTATCCACTGTTTCTTAATCGAAATAATATTTGCACGACTTTTATGAAAAAATTTATTTATCTAGTTTCAAAGACAAACACTGCAAAAAGACGTACAAAATTGGTATTCCTCAAATACTTTGAGTACAAAATAGTTTTATCTTCCGAAGTAATGCATAGATTTTAAGGATTAATAGCTCGTTGAAAAAGTATTAGCATTACCTTTCTTTCGATATCCATAACGTTTACTTTTGTTCGAAAACAACAAAAAAAAATCACAAGTTTTTCAGCCCATATTGTTTTTGAGTTTTATTATTATACAGGTGGCTAGAACTAAATAATGTAGTTCCAACCCGTATCGCGCTATTTTAATGCAATCTTCTCGCGAGAAATATGTGTTGTATTTGCTTCTGCCTATAGTTTTGATATGTAGGTACAAAAGAGGGAAAACTGTTCCATGGAAGTTGTTTTTGAACATTTCTGTTATAGTTTAATAATATTGTGGCCAAACATGGTACTTGGGCTACCAATGGAAGTTTCAAAGCATTTTTGGCTTCTAGGTCCGCGGCTTCGTTGCCTCGTATACCAATATGACCTGGAATCCAAAGTAGTTGTATGTTTATGTCGAAAGACTGTTCCACCTCCCTTAAAATGTAAAAGAACTTAAAGCCTTCATGGCTGACAAACAACTGAACTGCTTCAAATTTAAGATGTGTATCCTACACATTAAGCAAGAAATAAAAGAACAAAAAGGAAAACAAAACTATGGCACAGTGTTGCCAGACTTATTATATAGTTTGTACATATTAAGCTTACTTAAATTCAACACTTTTTCTTAAGCTAATATGTGCATAATTGCTAATACTAATACATTTCAATTTAAACCAAGTAGTTTTACAAAGTTGCAATGCTTTTGCTTACATAAGACTAATACATTTCAATTTAAACCAAGTAGTTTTACAAAGTTGCAATGCTTTTGCTTACATAAGCTTTTAGTAAATACATCTGCAATGTTTTTATCTGTGGATACATATTGTAACTTAATTTCATTGCTTGCAACTTTTTCTCGTATAAAATGAAATTTTATGTCAATATGTTTTGTACGTTTATGATGAACAGGATTTTTAGAAATATGTTGTGCACTCATGTTATCACCACATAGAATCATTGCCTCTTGCTCTGACCATCCTATTTCGGCCAATAAACTGCGGAGGTACACCGCTTCTTTGGCGGCTGCTGACAGGGCAACGTACTCTGCTTCTGTGCTGCTTAATGCAACAACACTCTGCTTTGCTGAAGACCAAGAAAAAGTGCTGCCTCCTAAAAAGAAAGCGTAGCTAGAGTAGGATTTTCTATTTAGCTGATCATTTGCCCAATCGGCGTCTGCGAAGCCTTGCACTGGTTCGCCCGTTTTGTGATATGTGATACTCAGATTTACATTGCCGGAGAGGTATCGCAAGATGTGTTTCGCTGCAGTCTCGTGCTCAACATGCGGGTTTGTATTACGCTGTGACAATTTGCTTTCAGCGTGCAGAATGTCAGGTCGACTCAATATTGCTAAGTACATTAAAGAGCCAATTAGGGATTGATATTGAGTTACATTTACCTTTACACAGCTATCATTTGTGCAACCCACGTGAAAACCGGGGTCGAGTGGTGTCGCAACTGTTCGACAGTTTTGCATGCCGTACGCGTCCAAAAGATTTCTGATATATGTTTTTTGACAAAGTGATACAGAACCTCGATTGCCATCTCGTTGTATCTCTAACCCAAGGAAATATGAGAGAGGGCCTCCATCATGCATTTCGAATTTAGATGCTATCTTTTTCTTAATTGCGTAAATTTCGTTCTCGCAAGGTGAAATGATTAACAAATCGTCGACGTAAACTGCGATGTAACTGCTTTGCGGCTGATTTTTCTTGACGTACAAGCACGCCTCGTGCTTGCATCTTTTAAAGCCAATGCCTTGCAACACTTCGTCTAGCGTATAGTTCCATGCGCGACCAGATTGCTTAAGCCCATAAATTGCCTTGTTGAGCTTAAGAACTTTGTTTGGGTGTGCTGTGTTTTTAAAATTTTGTGGCTGCTTCATATACACGTCTTCATCTAGGCTGCTATTCAAATATGCATTAGAGATGTCGGCTTGATGCATGTACAACTGCTTTTCTGCTGCTATAGCGAACAGCATTCGAATGGTTTCGTAGCGTATAACTGGCGAAAACGTCTCACAGTAGTTGATTCCCAACTGTTGGCCGCAACCTTTTGCAACTAATCTGGATTTGAATCGTTCAATTTCACCATTCACATTTCTCTTTATACGAAATACCCATTTTGATCCAATCGCCTTTGCTCCAGCAGGCAAATCAACTAATCTCCACGTATCGTTTGCTAGAAGAGCGTTATACTCCAACTGCATTGAGTCTTGCCAATATTTTGAATATTGGCTCTGCAATGCTTCTGCTACTGTATGTGGTGTTTCAATGACGTCTAAAGAGTTGAGATTATTAAGCACGTTGTACACCTTTTTTGGCCTGCCTGGTTGACCCGTGCGCAAAATTTTCGGTCGTCCCGGACCACGTCGAGCAACATTGTTTTGATCATCATCGCTTGCGCTGACAAACTCCTCCTCCTCTTCGTTGGAGTCACCGAATTCGTTGTGTTTCTTCGCTATTAATTTCATGATAAGCACCCGGCTCAGCCTCGTGTTCAATCGTATTGGACGTTACAAGCTCTTTTTCTGAATGCTTATGTGACTCAAGACGAATAATGTTTGTCACGAAGTAATTATTTTGGTTTGATGTATTCAATTTTTCAGTAATAGCTGTGTTAAACTCACCTTCAACAAATTTGACATCTCTGCGCTCTATCACTGATCGTTTTTCTCGATCGTACAAGCGATAAGCTTTTGCTGAAGTGGAGTAGCCAACAAAAATATATTCTTTGCCCTTTGCCTTGAATTATCCCTTGCTATTTTTGTCCAATGCAAATGCACGCGAACCAAAAATTCGAAGATGTTTTACCGACGCCTTGCGACCTTTCCATATTTCAAAAGGTGTGTCCCCATTTAATGCTTTTGTAGGGCACCTATTGCGCAGATAAACAGCCGTTTGCACAGCCTCAGCCCATAAGAACTCATCTTGCTTAGCATGAATGAGTAAGCTTTAAGCCATTTCTACTATGGTGCGATTGGCACGTTCAGCAACACCATTTTGCTGAGGTGTGTACGGAACAGTGTTCTGACTCTTTATGCCGCAATTGTTTAAAAAATTCGTAGTCATTGTTTTTGTATTCAGTGCCGTTGTCACTTCGCAAACATTTTATTTTCTTGCCTGTTTGCAACTCAACATAACTTTTAAACAATTTAAATTTGTCAAACACTTCACTTTTGGCACGCATAAAATAAACACATATTTTTCGTGAATAGTCGTCAATAAATGTGACGAAATATCTATTTCCAGCTAATGACTTAATATTCATTGGGCCACAAACATCACTGTGCACCAGCTCAAGTACATTTTTTGTCATACGCTTTGCTTTATTTGGAAACGGCAACGCACAAATTTTTGCCTGATTGCATGTATCACAGTTCATGTCCGTAGGTACACTTTCAATGTTCATGCCTTCTACAAGTTTTTTATCACTTAACTGTTTTAAGCTTTGAAGATTAAGGTGGCCAAAACGATTGTGCCACATTGTAGTGTTTGAAGAATGTTTTAACATATTAACCGCACTGTTTTCTGAGTGATCTTTGTACAAATACAAGTTCTCTACTTGCTCAGCACGTAACACAATTTTCACTAAATGTTATAAAATTTTTATTTTGAGTTGCTTTCGTAACTGACACAAAATTCATTTGCAACGAAGGCACAAATAACACATCACGCATTTTAAGGTTGAAATTGTTTACTTTCAATTCAAAAAAAAATCAACTGTGCCTATACCGGGTGATTCGACGTATTTATCAGCTGCCAATTTTACCGACGACTTTTTTTTTACTTAACGACACGAACATGTTTTTGTCACAGCACATATGCGTTGTAGCACCACTATCAATACACCATGTATTTTTTCTTTGTTTCGCGACACTCATTTGCAACAAACAATTTGATTGTTCTTCTTTTTTGCTATGTTCTTTCGCTGTTGCTTTTTTTCGACATTCACTTGCACGATGACGTGTCTTGTCACAATAAAAACACTTGCCTTTGAACTGTTGCTTTTGTTCGTTTTTCTCTAGGCAATTTTTATTTACACTTTCATTACGAGAGTTGTTTGTTTTTTGAGATTTGTTTTGTTGCGCTCCCCTGTGCGCTTGTGTATGTGCGTATACCGACGCAGCTGAATTTCCGCGTTCGTCTATTTCTCCTTTTCGCGAAGCTTCTTCTAGAAATTTTAATTTTACCATTTCGAACGGCGGCAAGCTATCGCGCGTCTCAATCGCAACGACAAAATTTTCCCAAGAATTCGGAAGGCTAGAAAGAAGCATTAAAACTTTAAGCTCATCTTGTATTTTGATGTCCAGCTCAGCCAATTTGTCTACTGTTTCGACAAATGTTTTGACGTACTGCGTTGCGTCGTCACCTGGCTGCATTCTCAGCCGCAGAAGCTTTTGGTAAAGCTGTACCTTCCGGATTGGTCCAGTCGGCAAATGAACCTCACGCAATTTTGTCCATGCATCTGCTGCAGTAGTGCATGCCTTTATATGCATTAACTGTGTAGGCTTAACGTTCAGAATTAAACACGCTAACGCCTTTTGATCAGTTGTCTCCCAACTTGCAGCTTGTGCTTCAGTTGCTGTCGCAGGCCTTGATGTGGTGACAACTTTCCACAAATCAGACGTTATCAGCACACTGCGCATGGTCATTGACCACACGTCATAGTTTTCTTCACCAAGCTTCTCTTTTTGATGAGACAAATTCATTTTGCGATCGCGCTTTTTTTCGAATAACTTATTTTTCGCGATGGACTGGGCCCATAACCATTTGTTGGTTTTAAATAAATGAAAAACGCACTTTATAATATGAACTGTTTATTTTATTGATTAAAAGAACTTAAAGCCTTCATGGCTGACAAACAACTGAACTGCTTCAAATTTAAGATGTGTATCCTACACATTAAGCAAGAAATAAAAGAACAAAAAGGAAAACAAAACTATGGCACAGTGTTGCCAGACTTATTATATAGTTTGTACATATTAAGTTTACTTAAATTCAACAACAGGAATAAAACTTGGTATGTGTAAATTTTTCATCAACATTTAAATGCATATAAAATATAGGCTTCATGCGCCCACGGACACGCCCATTTACAATAAAAAGTTTTTTGTTTTTTAAAAGTGGGTTTAGGGTATTTCATAGTCGGCCTGGACCGACTTTAGACTTTCTTTACTTGTTTTGTGTGTCCTTACTTCTGACAATTGATGCAACTCATATGGTTGGGAATGAATTCTTCGACAGGTACTCTTTGCCAGCCTAATTTGATATATTCAGGACGCCGGATCGTGTCAAATTTTAGGATTGCTGCACCAGTTGCAATTAACTTGCCATCAGTATTTTTCATTATTTTCTTAATTTCTATGACTTTTTGATTTTTTAAAGATGAAAGCAATTCATATATTTACACACTAAAAAAATTCGAAAATAAATTCACACCGGTGAGCGTATATTTATATTTTTTACACCGAACGGTGTTAATTTACACCGCTTACCCGGTGTGAAATGACAAACTTATCCGATCGGTGTGAAATAAGAAAATCAATGAAGAAAACAACTTAGAAATCACATTATCATTGAGAAACAAAAAAAAAATTGCATTTTCACAAGACTGAAATTGAAAATCTAGAATTATAAGTCATGTTCCGCAAAGCAGTTTCGACAAAAACTGACATTAAAACTTTTCATTCTACTTTTTTAAATTTAAATCCATTGTAATAAAATAAAAAAAGGCTTAAACATAACTTAATCGAAATCTATTTTTGAGCATATGTGCCATTTTATTTGGCATAGCATTATTTTTTATAACAATTATAAATATTAAAAATTACGCGGTTCGGTGATAAAAATTATTATTTTGAGTATTCTAAATAAACACCTAATGGGGTTCAACACAAACATCCGATCGGATATTTACTTATTTGCACCGGTCGGTGTGAAAAAAATAAACCCTTTCGGATATTAAATTCAAGCTCCTTGACACGGTGTTTTTTAATACCGAACGGTGTAGGACTCGCTGGAACACCGATCGGTGTAAAAATTCTATACACATTTTTTAGTGTGTATATTATATTTACAATATTTTTTAAAAAAAATCTACCTTGTATGGAGTTTAGGCCGATAGTTATTTTAACTGGCACAGTGTCAACATCCCATTCATTTTGTTATTTGTTTTATCAAGTTTTTTAGAATTGTTTATGACACTTTTTTTATATAAAAACGTTGATGAAAAAAAGTATATAAAATCTAAGCACTTGGATATTAAATTTTATAAGGTGTGAGAGAGACGCAGTTAAATTCAGACTCGAAAAATAAAGCGAACGGAAAATGATCTATACGCGGCCTGAGCAAGACTGTTCTTGTTGAAAAAATATTTGAAACCAAAAATCGCTTTTTTAATGTTTTTTCTTATGGTATGCATAAATGTAGTGTTTATCTTAAGTTTCGATCGTAAAAGTTTAAAAACGATTTAAACGATCGAAAAACCAAGCCTATCACAAAAATTCAAGATGTTTTGACGTAGAATTACGTCTTACAGCGCGGTTTGTATGAGGTCGTTTTAACAAATTTTTGTTGATGCCATAAAACATGTTTTGACCAATACTTTAGGGCACACCTACAGCCTATAATACTCATCGTTCAAAGATAATATATATACTCAAATATCAGATATATCCTGCGCTGAATGAATATATTATTTTAGATTTTGTCACTTTTATATTAAAGTCACAAAATAGCAAAATGTAAGAAGAAAAATTCGCGTGTTTATATAAGAAAATCAATCATCAGCTGCTTATGTTGTGCCCGCTGCTTTCTTTTTTTTTTGTTTCGATGTTTTTGCTTGTATTGTTTTTATTTTATACGAACTGATTTGCAGCATTGGTTCTCTACTTCACTCTTTGGGTTCTTGTATGTACTTCTTATTTAGTGTACTGAGTGCTCTATTTTAACACAAGAGGTCAATCACAACCAAGCAAACTTAACGAAAAACAAACCCAGTCAAACTTAACGAAATGGGTCTGTGATCCGGTTATATTTAACTCATCTGAAAAAAAAACGAAATGGATATTTCGTTTTATTCCAATAGATGGCGCTGGATATTTGGCTGACACGATATATGCATCCAACAGAGCAAGCGTTAATTAGTGCGTCTAGTAAAAATTAGCAGAACTAAATATGGGAGACAAGGGAGCGATCTTCACATGGCAACGTGTCTGACTGCCTCAACTTGACGAGGCCAGCATTATCTATGTCGAAATCGTCTCAAGTCGACTCAAAACCTCCGCGTGGTGTCTCCTGGAAACGTCAAAAACTATCGCCCGATAAACTTTGGCGGCGAATCTGAGCGGCGGACTTTCCCTTTGGCCATCAAGCAAAGGTTGTGCGTTGGGTTTGAAGCCCACCATGTAATAAAACTATTTCAATGAAAAGTTTAAGAATAAATAAAAGAATGATCCCCAAATCTGATGACGATTTGCACCTGACGGATATGCACCTGGAATGTCCGGACCCTAAATTGGGATGGTGCCTCTATCCAACTGATTGATATCTTGGAAAGATATAATTCTGACATCATTGCAAATCCAAGAAATGCGATGGAAGGGACAGGGTTGCTTACGGCAAGCATCCTGTGATATCTACTATCATCTATCATCCTGTGATATCTATCCTGCGATTCACTCCTGTGAACGAACGACTTGCCATAATCCGCTTCAAGGCTAAATTTTTTAACATTAGCCGAATATGTGCGCACGCTCCGACAGAAGAAAAAGATTACTAGACCTAAGAAAGTTTTTACGAGTGCCATAAAAATCATGACATAAAAATCGTGCTTGGTGACTTCAACGCCAAGGTGGGTAAGGAAAACATATTTGGTCCAACAGTCGGAAAGTTCAGCCTCCACGACAACACATCCGATAACGGAATGAGGTTGATTGACTTCGCCGCAGCACGAAACATGGTCGTTAGTAGCACTAGATTCAAGCATCTCAATATTCATAAGGCCACTGTGATTCCTTATCGTGCGACTTCTTTAATATAGTAATGGAGAAGATCATCCGAGCTGCTGACCTGAGACGCAGCGGCACAATTTTCTATAAGAGCGTTATGCTGCTGGCGTATGCTGATGATATTGACATCATTGGCCAAAATACGCGCGAAGTCAGTGCAGCATTCTCCAGGCTAGAAAAAGAGTCGAGTCGAATGGGTCTTGCAGTGAACGCAGATAAAACGAAGTATCTCGTGTCAACAAACAAACAGTCCCAGCGTCTTGGAAAGCACGTCACTGTTGATAACACCTCCTTTGAGGTAGGGAAGGACTTTGTTTACCTGGGATCCAGTATTAACTCCTCCAACGATATCAGTATTGAGATTAAACGAAGGGTAACCTCTTGCCAACAGGTGTTACTTTGGGCTCAGTAGGCAATTGAGAAGCAGAGCTCTCTCTCGACGAACAAAACTGACACTCTATAAGTCAATAATCATGCCCGTCCTACTATACGCATCACAAACCTGGACGTTGAGCAGCTCTGATGAAAGGACTTTGGGAGCGTTCGAGAGAAAAATCCTTCGCAAGATCTTTGGTCCAATCTGCGTCAATGGCGAGTACCGAAAACGATGGAACCACGAGTTGTATGAGCTATATGCCGACATCGATATAGTCAAGCGTATTAAAATAGAGCGGCTTCGCTGGCTAGGTCATGTCGAGAGAATGAACGACGAAGCTCCAGCGAAAAAAATATTGGATTCGGTACCCAGCGGTGGCCAACGCAGACGAGGAAGACCGCATCTCCGTTGGAAAGATCAGGCATTGGATAACATAACGACGCTTGGAGTTTCCAACTGGCGCCAGCAAGCGCACGACAAAAGAGGCTGGCGCAAATTCTTAGACCAGGCCAAAACCGACCAACGGTTGTAAGCGCCATCTAAGTAAGTAAGTAGGACATCGAACAAACACTCCTTAACAGTAGACTCGGGATATTAGGCAAAAACATTCTTACCAAGAAGAGTTCAAGAATATTTCAAATGTAAACACTTTAGCCAACATAAAGATTTCAATCGCGTCATTTGATAGGCAAATAATAATCATACTTTTAATACCGAACTTTGGAGAGAATAAGTATTCCAAGATTCTAATTGAACCTTTGCCAAACAAACATAAAAAGTCTTTAAATTTAGAAGAAACCGAAGTAATTATAGACAAAGACAGCAATGTATATTATGCGGAAGTACCACAAAATATGAAAAAAAATCTTAAAGAACTAAAAAACGAATGTATTTGTAATATTTTTAAGACAAAAGAAGCAAAATGTAATTTAAAAGAAGATTCAAATCCACAAGTAAAAGAAATTAAAAATGGTATAATTGTTATAAAAAACTTTAAGAAAACTAGAATTTTGCATAATTGTAATGAATTTAATACAACGATAGAAGGAACATGTATAATAAGATTTGAAAATTGTTATGTAGAAATAAAAAATATAACTTATAAAAATTACGAAATAAGAACTAAAGATCATATAATATTATCAAACTTGTTTGTATCTGTTCAGGAAGACACCATAAATACAAAATTTGAATTTGGAAATGTCCATTTACAAAACATTGAAAATTATAAAAAAAATATTATAGAAATCACTGAAAATAACATCTGGAAGAATACAGTAAATATAAGCACTTTGCTTATTATTACAGTTTCCATCATATCCATATTCATCATTTTAATAAAACACAGATATTTTTGCTCTGAAACTGTCATAGAAATATCTTCGTCGGAGCCTCGAGCTAACGGTGGGGGTGTTATAGCCAACCCTTTCCTCCCCGCTCAAAAAACTTAAATTCTAAAATTCTTGATAATTGTTTACTCCAAACATAGTAAACAATTACCAATAATTCTGTCCCAACAATTTCCGGCCTAAATGAAAAATTAAAACAAATAAAATTATTGATAATCGTTCACTCCAAATGTCGTACACAATTATCAATAATTCTGTCTGAACACCTTCCGTTGTTCATAATGCAAAAGCTTGCACTTATTTTAGCAACTAAATAAAAATTCCCAATAATCGTTTGCCTAAAATGTAACAAACAATTATTGAGAACTCTGAACGACTTCCGCCACACTGTGTGAAAGAACCTAAATGCTTACTTGCATTTAATTCTTCACTACATTTAATTTACTTGGGAGACAAGGGGGCGATATTCACATGGCAACGTGTCTGACTGCCTCAACTTGGCGAGGCCAGCATTATCCATGTCGAAATCGTCTCAAGTCGACTCAAAACCTCCGCGTGGTGTCTTCTGGAAACGTCAAAAACTATCGCCCGATAAACTTTGGCGGCTAATTTGAGCGGCGGGCTTCCCCTTTGGCCATCAAGCAAAGGTTGTGCGTTGGGTTTGAAGCCCACCACATAAAAAAAAATTTCAATGGAACGTAAAAGAATAAATGAAAGAATGATCCCCAAATCTGATGACGACTACCGCAAACGAAAAACTGATAATGATTTACGGATATGCACCTGGAATGTCCGGACCCTAAATTGGGATGGTGCCTCTATCCAACTGATTGATATCTTGGAAAGATATAATTCTGATATCACTGCAATCCAAGAAATGCGATGAAAGGGACAGGGTTGCTTACGGCAAGCATCCTGTGATATCTACTACAGCGGCCATGTGGAGAAGCACGAGTTTGGATTCGGATTTGTAGTTGGCAAGAGAATACGGCATCATGTCATGCGATTCACTCCTGTGAACGAACGACTTGCCATAATCCACTTAAAGGCTAAATTTTTTAACATAAGCCTAATATGTGCGCACGCTCCGACAGAAGAAAAAGATGACGAGACCAAAGAACGTTTTTACGAGTGCCTTGAAGACGCATACGAGCGCTGCCCCCGTCATGACATAAAAATCGTACTTGGTGACTTCAACGCCAAGGTGGGTAAGGAAAAAATATTTGGTCCAACAGTCGGAAAGTTCAGCCTCCACGACAACACATCCGATAACAGAATGAGGTTGATTGACTTTGCCGCAGCAACATGGTCGTAAGTAGCACTAGATTCAAGCATCTCAATATTCATAAGGCCACTTGGCTGTCCCCTGATCGAAAAACATGTAACCAAATTGATCACGTTTTGATTGACGGAAGGCACTCTTCCAGTGTACTAGACGTACGCACGATTCGTGGTGCTAACATAGACTCGGATCATTATCTTGTCGCAGCCAAGACCCGTACACGTTTGTGCGCAGCTAAGAATGCTCGCAATCCTACACTAAGAAAGCTAGACGTCGACAAGCTGCAGTCAAAACGGACGGCCGAAGCCTTCGCTACTCGACTGTCACTCCTGCTTCAAGAAAGCACTCCTCCGATCGACGATATATGCGGACAGTGGACGCACATATCCCACTCTATGCGTACGGCTGCCGAAGAGGTGATAGGCTACCATCGCCCTCGCCGAAACCAGTGGCACGACCAGGAGTGTCGCGACGCCACTGCAGAGAAGGACACCGCCTACAAAGCCACCCTGCAGTCGGTTGTAACGCGTGCTGTTATGGAGCGATACCGAGAAAAGAGGAGGGAAGAGCGACGGGAATGAGACTTGGAAATTTTTCGAAAAAATAAGACGCCTGGCCGATGGTTTTAAGACCGGAGCCTCTTCCTGCTAGGATGAGAATGGGAATCTAGTGACAGATATCCAGAGTACACTGATGTTATGGAGGGAGCACTTCTCTAGACTTTTAAATGGCGACGCTGACAACAATTCCGGCCAGTGGAGATGATATCCCGGAAACCCCAATTATGGACGACAGCGTTGAAGTTCCGCTGCCCGATTATAACGAGGTCTTAACAGCTTTAGCTCGGCTTAAAAACAACAAAGCCGTAGGAGCCGATGGCCTACCAGCTGAGCTGTTTAAGACCGGTGGCGAAGCTCTGTTTAAATGCATTCACAGACTTCTATGCAGAATATGGTCGGAAGAATGCATTCCAAATGATTGGAACCTCAGTGTGCTCTGCCCAATCCACAAGAAAGGCGATCCCACCATTTGCGCCAACTACCGTGGGATTAGCCTTCTTAATATCGCATATAAGGTCCTGTCGAGCGTATTGTGTGAAAGACTAAAGCCCATCGTCAACCAACTGATTGGACCTTATCAGTGTGGCTTTAGACCTGGAAAGTCCACCATTGACCAGATCTTCACGCTCCGACAAATCTTGGAAAAGACCCTCGAAAAACAAATCGACACACACCATCTTTTTGTCGATTTCAAAGCCGCCTTCGACAGTTCAATAAGGAGTCACCTATATGACATCATGTCTGAATTTGGTATTCCTGCGAAGCTAATACGTCTTTGCAGGATGACACTGTACAACACCAGCAGTGCAGTGAAAATCGGGAAGGACCTCTCCCCTCCGTTCGATACCAAGATAGGTTTCAGACAAGGTGATTCCTTATCGTGCGACTTCTTTAATATAGTAATGGAGAAGATCATCCAAGCTGCTGACCTGAGACGCAGCGGCACAATTTTCTATAAGAGTGTTATGCTGCTGGCGTATGCAGATGATATTGACATCATTGGCCACAATACGCGCGGTCAGTGCAGCATTCTCCAGGCTAGAAAAAGAGTCGAGTCGAATGGGTCTTGCAGTGAACGCAGATAAAACGAAGTATCTTGTGTCAACAAACAACGCCTCCTTTGAGGTAGTGAAGGACTTGTTTACCTGGGATCCAGCATTAACTCCTCCAACGATATCAGTATTCAGATTAAACGAAGGATAACTCTTGCCAACAGGTGTTACTTTGGGCTCAGTAGGCAATTGAGAAGCAGAGCTCTTTCTCGACGAACAAAACTGACTATAAGTCTATATAAGTCAATAATCTCTATAAGTCAATAATCATGCCCGTCCTACTATACGCATCACAAACCTGGGCGTTTGATAGCTCTTATAAAAGGACATTGGGAGCGTGCGATAGAAAAATTCTTCGCAAGATCTATGGTCCAATCTGCGTCAATGGCGAGTACCGAATACGATGGAACCACGAGCTGTATGAGTTATATGCCGACATCGATATAGTCAAGCGTATTAAAATAGAGCGGCTACGCTGGCTAGGTCATGTCGAGAGAATGATCGACGAAGCTGGCAACGCAACGCAAATTCTTAGACGAGGCCAAAAGTGACCAACGGTTATAAGAGCCATCTAAGTAAGTATGTAAATATGTGAGATGAAAACATCTATTTTGGATTGAATAAATAATACAGGTTTCGTTCTGGATTAATTGTTATTTTTGTTTTTAATGCAAATTAATTTGGATCCCACATCCAACACTCATTTGAGTGTAGCTCGCAAACAATACATCGGACAGAGACGAAAGTGGCACTAATGGAAGGACATTTGCTCAGCGTGAGATATAGCCATAATGCAATTAAAAAAATCTGGGGTCTTAATTTTATTTTAAAATTAGTAGTAAAACTGACTGTAGCTCGCAAACTATACATCGGGCAGAGGCGAAAGTGGCACCAATGGAAAGGGCATTTGCTTCGCCTTCTTTTCAACTAAGTCGATGAACTCAACCTGTCAAACTGAACGAAATGATTGAAACAATTTGACATTTTGCTTGTTTCTTTTTGCTTGCACATTTTATCATTCTTACTTTTAACTTTTTCTGTGTTTTGGTCTCGATAAGAAGGCCATAATTGAGTGTTATTAATTTATTAGTTAGTTTTCGGAATATAAATAAAAAATACGTGCAAAATGGACAAAACAATCGGACCAAAGGGATAAAGAAGAAGAGGTTACAAGTTAAACGGAATTCTTCGTCTTCACTTACGATACTTTCGAAACTGTTTTTTTTTTTTTGTTTGTTTTTGTTCATTTTATATTTTTGTTATTTTTTTGCCTAAAATGGAATGATGTAGTGGAAGAATCATGAAAATTTCTCAATTCGTTTCTAACAAGGAAAGGTCCCCAGGTGACAGTCTCCGATTTGAATGATTTTCGGATATGTGATAGAAGACAAAAATCTAAGGTCGACGTATTTTTTTATATGTGCTCAATCGATGGTTTAGGGTTTCAAACTCACGTTCTAAAATCAGCGAAAATTTCGTTTTTTTGCTTTAATTTCGCTATTTTCTATGGAAACATTTACAAATTTGGTACCAAACGAAAGCTCTTCTAAAACCACACACGTTGGCATCAATTTTACATAAGGAAATTATGTTGTAATTTTGTTGTTGTAATTTTTAGTAATATTTAGTCGATATCAAAGAAGTATGTTGACACAATTAT
This sequence comes from Tetanocera ferruginea, assembly GCA_958299015.1. NCBI lineage: Eukaryota > Metazoa > Arthropoda > Insecta > Diptera > Sciomyzidae > Tetanocera > Tetanocera ferruginea. The sequence continues at coordinate 109,818,977 of OY282640.1, forward strand.
TTCATATTAATTTAAGGCAATCTATAAACTTACCTTTTTTTTTGTTTTTTTGAATTTGGTACTATTTATAATAAAATTTTTGTTTTATTGAAATGCATTTATTTTGTTTAGAGTAATAATTTTATTACATTAAAAATACCTAATATGGATATCAAAAATTTTATTTTCTTATGGCCTGTCCTGATGTTTAAATATTTTATAAAAAAAGTTTACATTTCGTAGGGCTTCCATATAAAATGTGTGTTTTTTCTTGTAAGTCTCATCGCACAAGTAAACAATAGTTTTAATCATCCAAAATACCAAATATGGACATTTTTACGATTTGCAAAAGAAATGGAATGCATTTTTTCATATTTCTTTAAAAAAAAATTTTTGATTTTTAAAAGGACAAATCATAACAATCTTCTTCTAATTTCAAAACATCAACTTTGTGAATGAATTACTCATCAGATATGAAAATAATTTTTTTTATTTAAATTTTATAATAAAAAACATTAATTTTAAAATAAGTCCACGTCCTTTAAAGTGCATTTCGGCTTAAATTCGATTTGATATGGTTTTTTTAAAATAACATTATATTTTTGATAGATCTTTAAAAAAGTACCACTCAATGCAAGTTTTTATTAATTATTATTATTATGTAAACTTTTTTGATAAAATATTTAAACATCAGGACAGGCCATAAGAAAATAAAATTTTTGATATCCATATTAGGTACTTTTAATGTAATAAAATTATTTCTCTAAACAAAATAAATGCATTTCAATAAAACAAAAATTTTATTATAAAAAGTACCAAATTCAAAAAAACAAAAAAAAAGGTAAGTTTACAGATTGCCTTAAATCCAACATAAATTAATATGAAATAATTGTGTCAACATACTTCTATGATATCGACTAAACATTACTAAAAATTACAACAACAAAATTACAACAAAATTTTTTTATGTTAAATTGATGCCATCGTGTGTGGTTTTGTAAGAGCTTTCGTTTGGTACCAAATTTGTAAATGTTTCCATAGAAAATAGCGAAATTAAAGCAAAAAACGAAATTTTCGCTGATTTTGGAACGCGAGTTTGAAACCCTAAACCATCGATTGAGCACATATAAAAAAATACGTTGACCTTAGATTTTTGTCTTCTATCACATATCCGAAAATCATTCAAATCGGAGACTGTCACCTGGGGACCTTTCCTTGTAAGTTATACTCTGAAATACCCCTTTAAACACTGTCACAGCAACAACAGCGCCACCTCAACACCTGGTCAAACTTTGAACCTAAACCATCAATAGACCCAGCTGCACACACACACCAAATTTCATCAAAATCGGCCCAGACGTTTAGGAGGAGTTCAGTGAAAAAGACATGTACAGAAAAATTATTGGGCAAAAAACAAATGGGCAAATTTTAAAATGACATATCTCCGGATTGGGACGATTTCGGAACTTGGAACTTTATATAGACCATTTCTTACGTACCCTGAAATCTTTGGTTGAAATCAATCGACCCGTTTTTGCAGTTAGTGGTTACATCAAAAAGTACACTTATTTATATATGTATAGACTATGGGATACCGGGCCATAGCCACGATTTTGCCTTGGGAGGGGAGGGGTTTTGACAAAAAAAACAATATCAAAGTACTTAAAACAATAAAATAGTTGCCACGCTCTATATAACTTTCAAAACTTAAAACACTCATTTAAAAACACGGTTTTCGATTTTTGCTAATAATTTCTTGCCAAATTTAATGAATTGGTATTAATTGATTGCCGCTCCTTTAGAACATTGCAATTTTTGAAAAAACTTCATTAACTTGTATTGGAATTTAATTGTCGAAAATTACTAAAAGTAACAGGAATACCTATGAACGATTTTGTGCGAAAATAACACATACAATACAAGATTTTATGGTTTATAACAAAACAAACTTTGTTAAAATGAGAAAAGAAATCAATTTTTGCTATATTTCGGTACTGAAGAACCCAATATCTAGTTTATATTGTCCGGTATATTCACAAAACAAACTTAAAACAACGAAAGCAATTTTTTGTTAAAATTAATTTAATTGCAAGTATATACAATAAGTGGTGAAAAGACTATGAATAAACGCAAACAAATTAAATTTTTTCGTAATTTGGACCAACACCTCTGACGTTTATTTTCATTTAACCCTAGTTCGGCCGACGAGTCACCCGGGTGACTATTTCACTTTTCAAAGGAAAAAAGGATATTTTGAACCAATTCTGTTTATTCATTTCCTGTGACATCTTAAACTAATGAATTTTTAGTGCAAAAAACGCAAAATAAAGCATTTCCATATTTGTCTTTGTCAACTGGTACATAAAAGTTTTACGTCATATTTCGGCCGACGAGTTACCAGGGTGACTATATAAAAATGTATGAAGCATACATGCAAATTTTAATTAAACTAAGCAAATTTAGCTCGAGTTTCGCTGTTATCTGTTCACATGCTGGCAAACATGACACTGACTGGCAAACATGACACAAGGACTGACCAGGGACCAGAAAACTGATACCACGGAAAGTCTTTTGCACATAAATTTTGTGGTGGTCAGGGTTCACTACCCGTACTACGGGTAGAGAAACCTTGGTCGTTATGTGAGTTTCATTCTAAGCTCGGGTACCGTTCTCCACAGTATGGAAGCGGTAGACCCAAAGGGCTAGACCTTAACCAAGGGTTGCGTCATGTCCTCACAACATGAACTTAATTTGGTACCTCCGTAAGAATACAGCATGAATCTATATATATAAAAATAAGTTGCATTGTGTATGAAATTGATGTTCTCTGTAATGCGTGAACCGATTTTGTTTCTGTAAATTTCACATGAAAGGTAACGTCAATACGAAGGTTTTTATGTATTAATGGTCTTTGTATCTGCATTGGTTCATGAGTTATAGGCATTTGAACATGTAGTTCTGCGTATAAGCCCAGATGAAGATAAAGAAAGGCATGCCGATAGAAAGAATATGTCACGTTATAATTTTAATTCAAATCTCTATTACAACTTTCATCGTCGCTGGTAACAAGAACTTCTAATATTGCATCGACCATCACTCTACCTCATCAAGTGCCGTTTATTGTCACTCAATTCAAAAATGCGTGCAAAAAAAATGATAACTTCGGCGCGAGTTGATCTCTTCGGACGCTGCTAGCAACAACAACTTCTAATGCTCATCAGTCACCCACCACCTCAAGTGCCGCTTATTGTCACCCAATTCAAAAATGCGTGCATAAAAAATTATAACAAACTGTGAACAGCCTAATTGAATGTATGTTTCTCAATTCTTGACTTCATTTGCAAATAAATTAAACTAGAGTGGTCTCCGTCGAAATCGATATTTCGTTTGCAAATCATTCAGTTCAATATATCCATTTTGCACACCAGCATTCAGTTTCGTCCTCCAATGAAAAGTATAAATGCTACCCACAAAAAAGTCCATAACCCATTCAAAAAATACATGCATATCTGAACATATTTGTGAACAAAGCCGCCCGTTAGTTCATGATCGAAATAATCTTAGAGTTTAAGAATTTCAATTATACAATTGGTTGCATAGTTTCTGCATCGCAGTTTTTGTCTTCAATGATCAGGATTCAGTGACAATTATTATTATTTCCTTCTTTAAAATTCAACTACAGATATCTGGGCTCAATTAATAGTATCAATTAAAAATATTAACAGCAAAATCTATGATATTCAGTTATCTGATCTGATCAGATCAACCTCAACCGTTCACAGTGGTAATTTATTTGCGTTGGTATATGAGAGAAAGCAAATCACATATATAATGCTAAATTATACAAATTCTTACGCAGCGCTTAAAGTGAAGCATATGAGCTGTGCTGCAAGTGAAGGGATTTGTCGCTGTGCTGTTCAAAGCGTTTTGCAAAGCGTTGCCAAACCATTTCGCAAAGCGTTTGGCAAAGCGTTTGGCAAAGCGTTCATCAAAGCGTTCCAACTGTGCGGGGAACTGTGTGTACCCATCTGAATGATGAGCAATTATGAAGAAAAATTTTATCAATATACCCGAATGTGTTGAATCATTCGATTATATTTTGTCAAAAATCGCTTCTGTAAAACAAAAAGGGTATTTCTTCAATTTTTAAAAACGCGACAAATTTTTTAAAAAAGTTGTTTTTTCTTGCTCCCATACAACAACATTACAAAATAAAATTCTAAATAAACAAACATGAATAAAAAACATGCATTCTCGCAAGCATTCTCTTTTAAACGCGCCGAAACGCAACTCTCACTATGCGCACCCTCATAAGAGAGCATGAACCAGTTCTTTCGCAAGCAAAACGCTTCGCTTACAGCACAGTTCATATGCTTCACTCTGGAGGTGCCTTAAAGCTAAATGATATTACCTTTTCACGTCTTCGGTAAAGCCTCTCTTGGTTCGAAAATTGGGTGGCGCTATTCTTACCACGGTTTCCAAAAATTATAATTTTCATTATTCATGGCACATCTGCATGGTACCCCATGTTATTTCAAACTTGAGACATATTTTCATGTTCAGCGTTTAGTCTAGGCAACTCCCACAAAAAAAGCTTTTAAAAATATTATTGGCCATTTCGTGCAAGACTGTCGTAACACATTACCACAGTTGGGAATGCCATCACCTTATCGGGCAATGCATGACATTTTCCAGCTAGAGCTGCAACGTGAACAACAATACGATCACCACGAATTGAGAGCTTTCGTTCAAGCAACTCTTTCGAAATTAAACTCGCAGCAAAAAACAGCATACGATACTATTATGCAAGCTGCCAATAGTGATGCCGGTGGTTTTTATTTTCTGGATGCACCTGGAGGCACCGGAAAAACGTTTTTAATTTCATTACTGTTGGCAACGATACGTTCCCAAAATAGAATTGCCTTGGCATTGGCGTCTTCTGGCATTGCTGCCACATTGTTAGATGGTGGTCGGACAGCACATTCTGCATTGAAATTACCGCTAAACTACCAATGTAATGAAACACCAACAATTTCAAAAACATCTGGAACGGAAAAATTACTGAAACGTTGCTGTATGATTATTTGGGATGAATGCACTATGGCGAATAAGAAGTCCGTTGAAGCTTTTGAAAGAACAATGAAAGATGTACGGGATAATTCAAACTTATTTGGTGGTGCATTGATTTTATTGTCAGGCGATTTCAGACAAACATTGCCCGTCATTCCTAGATCGACAGCAGCCGACGCAATTATTGACAATTGGGAATGGTGCGATGCCCGTTGATGAAGCTGGGTTGATAACATTGCCAAATGATTTTTGCCGTTTTGTACAGTCGAAGGAGGAATTGATTGAGTGTTTTTCCGAACATAGCACAACAGTATAAATGCCATGCATGATTGAGTGAAAGAGCAATTTTAGCAGCTAAGAACAAAGATGTTAGTGAACTAAACACGGCCATACAATCCAAGATTCCTGGTAACATAGTTTCGTACAAGTCTGTGGTGTAACGTAACGTTACAAAATAATATATATTTTATATACAGAACATATGTATACCCTTAAAATCTTCAATATAAATTAGTTTTATTATTATTATTCAATATTAAGTAATCTAAGCTGCAGGCATATTAATAAGTTAGACTTACATGCAAGCACAAGACAACGATAACAACAACAACGGCAAAGTAGCTATTTTTAGACACCAGCCAACAATAACAGCACCAACAAAACCATACATAAAAACAAAAGCTGCAACAACGACAAAGTACTTACTCGCAGACACCAGCCAACAATAACAGCAACAACAAAAACTACACATAATAGCGAAAGCTACAACAACGACAAAATACTTACTCGCAGACACCAGCCAACAAATAACAGCAACAACAACACCCTCACATACAATAGCCAAAGCTAAGACAACAACAACACCAGCCAACAATAACAACAGAGTATGACCACGGCAGCCAGAATTACACTCAAGAAGCCTCAGATTGTGTAATTCACAATTGGTTTCATTTGTAAGTAATATAAGAGTGCGCAACAGGCTCGATAGGATAACAATCTACTTCTAGGTAAGTGAGATTTGTTCACCTTCTGCTTGCACGTAATACAGTCCGATTGCGCTGATTACGTTGCTAATAGCGTAATACGGTCCGATTGTGCCGATTACGCTAAATTTTGGTTGCACTCCACTAGAGTAACCAGTCAGTTTGTGCTGATTACTCTAGTTATACATTCTGCCGCCCTCTGCTCTGCATGGCTTTATATATATAGTCGATATAGAGTAGCCTAGCCGGACTGTGCTAGGCACTCTGGCATTCTGCCGCCCTCTATTCGGCACGTAATACAGTCAGATTGTGCTGATTACGTCGCTAATAGCGTAATACGGTCAGATTGTGCCGATTACGCTAAATTTTGGTTGCGCTCTGCTAGAGTAATACAGTCAGTTTGTGCTGATTACTCTAGCTATACATTCTGCCGCCCTCTGCTCTGCATGGCTTTATATATAGTCAATATAGAGTAGCCTAGCCTGATTGTGCTCGGCACTCTGGCATTCTGCCACCCTCTGCTCGGCACGTAATACAGTCAGATTGTGCTGATTACGTCGCTAATAGCGTAATACGGTCAGATTGTGCCGATTACGCTAAATTTTGGTTGCGCTCTGCTAGAGTAATACAGTCAGTTTGTGCTGATTACTCTAGCTATACATTCTGCCGCCCTCTGCTCTGCATGGCTTTATATATAGTCAATATAGAGTAGCCTAGCCTGATTGTGCTCGGCACTCTGGCATTCTGCCACCCTCTGCTCGGCACGTAATACAGTCAGATTGTGCTGATTACGTCGCTAATAGCGTAATACGGTCAGATTGTGCCGATTACGCTAAATTTTGGTTGCGCTCTGCTACATTCTCTAACTCTAACTCTAACTCTACATTCTGCCGCCCTCTACTTTGCATGGCAAAGTCATCGTTACTGTCTTGCTATGCCGCCCTCTGCTCTGCACGGCTAAGTAAGTCGTTGCCATGGAGTGGCCAAGCCAGATTGTGCAGGCCACTCCAACATCAAGTGGCCATACTAAACATTGAATTCTTATATTAACAGAACAATCTACTTCTAGGTCCAGTTACCAACATATTGCTTTACCGATTACCAACTAGTTACCAGTTAATTACCATACCGATTACCACCGAGTTACCAGTCGATTACCGAACCGATTACCATCTGGTTCTCCACCGATTACCAAACTGACAGCCACCTGCTTACCAGCCGACTGCCACCTGATTACCAGTCGATTACCGGACCGATTACCATCTGGTTACTAAGCCAATTACCAACGAATACCGACTTCACACTCGCCTAACTCAATACCCACCCACAACTGTCTGAGACTGCTTTACCATCTTGTGCTGCAGAGATTTATATAAGTATAGTAAGGAATTAATACTTAAATAAGTATCATAAGGAACTAATACTTAAATAAAACAAATTGAATTGTATTTAATATCAAAAACTGCGTCTTTTATTTGACAAAGGTTAGTGGATCCTTTATCTGATCCTGGAGTGGCTGAGCTTACCTCAGCCTTTGAGAAAACCACCCTCACAATGGCGCCCGAGCAGGGACCTAACTCCAACAGCGACTGTGGAAAAAATACAACAACCACCAACGACAGCGGAGTAGGTCCGACGCAGAACAGCACACAGCAGCAATCAGACACAGCAGTTGAACCACTCACTCAACCACCTAGCCAGGAAGGCCAACATCTTACTACGGATTCGATTGGGTGGGTGTACCTACTGAAGAAGGACAGACTCATCAACGAGTGTCAGAAGATCGGTTTAGAAACCAACGGCTGTATGGTCCAACAACTTCGTCGTCAGCTAAGCGACTTCATCAAAACCAAACGTAATCGGAAGTCGACCGAAAATCTATTTAAAGATCTGGAAGAAGAAGTCACTAAGGATGAGAAAACCTCCGTATCCAGAAGAGAAGAAGTTTTGCTTAACGTTCCATGCATAACAAGACCATGCTCTTCCTCAGTCCGCGGTGCAGAGGTGATGAATATAATTCAACGTTGGGACCTCTACTTCGACGGAGGAGACAACCTCCCAGATTTCCTCGAGCGGATAGAGGAACTTGCGGAATGTCACAGCTTGCCTCAAGATATGCTACTGCCTTCACTCCCAACAATACTACGGGGTAAAGCCTTACAATGGTATCGTGTCAAGAGGGAATCCATTTTATCTTGGGAAGTCTTCAAAACCGAAGTCAAACGATTTTTTATGCCAAAACGGTACCTCGCACAACTCGAAGAGAACATCTACCATCGGAAGCAGGGGCAACGTGAAAAGGCTAGAGACTACATACTCGCAATCCAAACATTGATTCGCCAACACCCGCAGCTTAAACACATGGATCACACTGATCGTATCTATGACGGACTACGGGTAGAATACAAGTTGTATGTGCGGCGGAGCGATTTTTTTTCACTAGACGAGCTCATGGAACTGACCGACGAGTACGAGCTATTAAAAAGGGAAGAAGCCAAGGTCACTCGCCAACCGAACTACTACCTTGGCGAGAACAGTCCCCCGTACAACCGAAGCACTCACTGCTGGCGATGCAAGCGGCATGGTCATCAAAGACAAAGGTGTCGTGGACATAGGAGGTTGTTCTGCTCTTACTGCGGTAAAGATGGGGTATTTTCGAGAACCTGCGGCTGTCAAACAGCAACCGTCACCGCAGCAGCAGAGAGCAATCTCAACAGGTATTATGTTGACATAACAATTTACGGCCTTCAAATTGCGGCTCTCATTGACACCGGTGCTACGCTGACATACATTAACGAAGAGTTGAAGGAGCATCTTCTGCGCCAGGGAATACGGCCTCGTCAGCATACGCGCAGCATCCAACTGGCTGACAAAACCAAGATCACCTGCAACGAGGTTCTACCGATGGAAATAGCAATGAATAACCGCACAACCCGGATACTAGCATCATGTCTACCGTCACTCGCCGAACCAATCATCCTGGGGATGGATTTCTTAACCAACAGGAAAATAACTATAACACTAGATGGTGTTAGCATCAATAGCCCAACGACCACCACTGCACCAACGATATTCCACCTGCATGCCTTAACCAGCCGAGAATTTTTGGACGCCGAGCAAAATCAACAACTGGAAAACCTTCTCGCCTTAAACCAGACCTCTTTCAACAACATACAAGGCCATTGCAGCATCGGAACACATCGTATACATCTCAAGCAGCAAGAGCCAATTAAACAAAGGTATTACGCAAGAAATCCAGCGATGCAAGCCATCATTAATCAGGAAGTAGACGAGCTCCTCAGCGCCGACCGGATCGAACCTTCACATAGCCCTTACAGTGCACCGATCGTGTTGGTACGAAAAAAACAAGGGACCTGGAGGATGTGCATCGACTACCGCCAACTCAATGCCGCCACAAAAACTGATGCGTATCCCCTTCCCCAAATCAACGCGATTCTAGACCAACTCAAAGAAGCTACGTTCATTTCATCAATTGACCTGAAAAATGGGTATTGGCAGATCCCCCTAGAAAAAACCTCCAAACCCTACACAGCGTTCACCGTACCAGGACGAGGTCTTTTCCAATGGAAAGTCATGCCGTTCGGCCTCCACTCTGCACCAGCCACATTTCAACGCATCCTAGATCAAGTCATTGGGCCAGAGTTACAGCCGAAGGCTTTCGCGTATCTAGACGACATCATTGTCCTAGGTAAAACCTTTGAAGAGCACATGGAAAACCTTTCTGCCGTTTTCAAGCGCCTCTTACAGGCAAATTTGCAGATAAACTTTGACAAGAGTGAATTCGTTCGGACAAGTGTAACCTACTTAGGACACGTAGTCAGCTCGCAAGGCATTCACACCGACCCAAATAAGGTTGCGGCGTTGAGAGAAATTGCCGCCCCCACTAACCTCCGCGAGTTAAGACGGGTCCTAGGAGTAGCCTCCTGGTATCGTAGGTTCGTACCAGATTTTTCCACCCTGGTAGCACCTCTCAACGGCTTACTAAAGAAGGGAGCTAAGTGGAGATGGGAACCAGAACAGAACACGGCCTTTGAGAAGATTAAAGAAAAACTTACACAAGCACCCGTCCTGTGCTGCCCCAACTTTGAACAACCGTTTTTTTTGCAAACCGACGCTAGTAGAGAGGGCTTGGGAGCGGTACTATTCCAACGACATTCAGACCAGGAGCAAGTAATAGCTTACGCCAGTAGAACACTAACTGATTTAGAACGCAAATATTCAGCAACCGAACAAGAATGCCTTGCCATATTATGGGCAATCAGGAAAATGAGACCATATCTCGAAGGATACAAATTCACCGTGATTACCGACCATCACTCATTGAAATGGCTACACTCATTGCAGAATCCCTCCGGTCGCATAGCCAGATGGGCACTGGAACTCCAGCAATACGATTTTAAAATAGAATATCGCAAGGGAAGCCAGAATGTCGTAGCGGACGCCCTCTCACGTAGCCCTGTGACAACAGCAGAAGAAACATTATTTTCCATCAGCCCAAGAGAAAACGACTGGTATAGCCGACAAAAGGACAGGGTGCTAAAACATGGTGACCAATTTCCGGACTATAAAATTCTCAACGACCGTTTATTCCGGCACATCCAACGAAAGTCTAAACTAACCGCCACGCCGCAATGGAAACTGTGTGTTCCGGTCTCTCAACAAAGTACGATCCTCAAGGAAATCCACGATGATGCCGCCGCCGGCCACATGGGTGTCCACAAAACTACCAACAGGGCGCAAGAGAACTATTACTGGCCCGGTATGCACCGCGACATCAATCGGTACGTCCGCAGTTGTGAAAAGTGCGCTAAGCACAAAGTCGAACAACGTAAACCCGCTGGACTCATGACTACCATGCCGTGCTCTCGACCATGGGAACTGGTCTGCGCTGACTTCATAGGACCCCTTCTCCGCTCGTCACATGGCCATTCCGGCCTATTAGTCTTAGTAGACAAATTCAGCAAGTGGGTGGAGCTAGTCCCAGTACGGCAAGCCACCGCCAAAACGATCATCAACGCATTGAGAGAAAGAATCATCTATAGGTTCGGCTGCCCAAAGATCTTCCTATCAGACAACGGGACACAATTCACCAGCCGTACGGTAAGAGAATTCCTAACCGCTCTCGGGATTGAACACCGAGTCACCGCCCCCTACTCACCGCACGAGAACCCAACCGAAAGAACCAACCGGGTTGTCAAAACAATGATCGCACAACGGGCTAGTCAGGACCATCGCCACTGGGATCACCAATTGCCAGAGATCGCTTTCGCAATTAACACGGCCACACATGAGTCAACGAAATATTCAGCGGCAGAAGTGAATTTCGGGAGAAACCCTATCGCACCAAAACAAGAACGACAGAATGGAGCTACCCCCAACGAACCAGGCAACGGGACACCAAACATGAAAGAGCTATGGGAAGAGGTCCACCATAACCTAAACACCGCTTCCAGGCAGCAAAAGAAATATTACAACCTACGTCACCGACCCTGGAAACCCGCAGTCGGATCCTTAGTGCTGAAACGAGACCATCCACTCTCATCCGCCATCGACCACTTCGCACAAAAATTGGCGCCAAAATTTTCCGGGCCTTACGTAATCAGGGAATGGATTTCCCCCAACATCGCAAGACTAGAAGACAACACAGGACAGAACAACAAAAGACTATCTCTACGCGCACACATACAACATCTAAAGGAGTTCATACCCAGACCAGCGGCAGGGGAAAATCAACATTAACCGGGGAAGTCCATATTTTCTTTGTTTGTTTCCTCTACATCATTTCACCCTGTTTCATTGTTTCATCTCATTTTTTTTCTCTTTTCTCTCTTTTTCATAAAACCGATTATTTTTCTTTTACCATGTCATTTCCCGCATTAATTATGTTTTTTTTTTTTCTCTCTTCTCTTTTCTCCTTTTCATTCCTTCCTCCTGTTACTCCTCTTACTGCCCTAGACACACCGGACAACCGAATTCCTTCCTCCTGCTACTCCTCTTACTACCCTAGACACACCGGACAACCGAACAACTATGGAACGGAAACGCACGCAGCCCATTCCACCAGGCAAGGTAGCCGCCTTCTTGAGAGGCACCATGACACCCAGGAAGGTGAAACCATACAATCCGCCCTTCGAAGCTTCACCTCGACCACAACCAGCACGAGCAAGGGTGGTGAAAATAATCTCGGCCACAAACAACGGGCAGAGAAGGCCACTAGCCGACCCAAGCGCAGAAAAGGCGGTCAAGGCAGCACTAGCTAAACTAGCGATAAACGCCAGCACCGACGACACGCCGCTACACGCAATAACCGCGGCAACAGCACCAGCCCCGGCCACACCTCCACCTTCCACTGCAGGCCCACCAAGGGTAACTCACGGAAAATTCGGGTATAACCCACAATGCGTAGCGAAACCGCAAACGCCGCCACCACGATATCCGCCATCAGCAAGGCAACCGCAGCCACCGTCACCACGCCATACGCCATCAGCACCACCGCCGCCGCCACCAACTCCACAATCCCCGAAGTTATCGCCGCAGCCACAGCCTCAATCACCACGTCAAGCATGCTCCGAACCGGCATCGCGCCCTCGACCACCTATCTTCTTGGCGCCGGACGAGGATCCTTTCGAGGGTATTAAGATAAAGAAAGGGCCCACCAAGAAGGGGTGGTGCATTAAAATCATTGGCCGACCGACAGTACGAGTGTGCATCTTAAACGAGGAGCAAGCGCTGCTTAAATGTAGAGGGAGGCGAAAAATAGTCCAGCGGGGATAACCTACACAAATGATTATTGTTGCTTTATATATTTAATATCATTATTTCTTTATTATTTTTTTTTCATGGATTAATATTAATTTTAAACTGCATTTTTTTTTATATATATATATGAAATTTGGAAAAATTGTATATTATTCATCTATTATCTATTCATATTATTATTTCTTTATTATTTCCTTCATGGATTACTATTAATTTTAAACTGTATCTTTTTTTATATATATATATGAAATTTGGAAAAATTGTTTTTTTTTAAATATGAAATATGGAATTAAAAAAAAAAAAAAAAAAAAAAAAAAAAAAAAATAATATATATATTGGAGCAAGAGCCAAACCACGTATGGTATGGTAAATTTACCACTCATAGCAGTGGTAGTGCGGGTCGTATCGACCTTAACTCGCCCCAAACAAACTTTTTTTTTTTTTTTTTTTTGTAAAGTAAGGGGGGACTGTAACGTAACGTTACAAAATAATATATATTTTATATACAGAACATATGTATACCCTTAAAATCTTCAATATAAATTAGTTTTATTATTATTATTCAATATTAAGTAATCTAAGCTGCAGGCATATTAATAAGTTAGACTTACATGCAAGCACAAGACAACGATAACAACAACAACGGCAAAGTAGCTATTTTTAGACACCAGCCAACAATAACAGCACCAACAAAACCATACATAAAAACAAAAGCTGCAACAACGACAAAGTACTTACTCGCAGACACCAGCCAACAATAACAGCAACAACAAAAACTACACATAATAGCGAAAGCTACAACAACGACAAAATACTTACTCGCAGACACCAGCCAACAAATAACAGCAACAACAACACCCTCACATACAATAGCCAAAGCTAAGACAACAACAACACCAGCCAACAATAACAACAGAGTATGACCACGGCAGCCAGAATTACACTCAAGAAGCCTCAGATTGTGTAATTCACAATTGGTTTCATTTGTAAGTAATATAAGAGTGCGCAACAGGCTCGATAGGATAACAATCTACTTCTAGGTAAGTGAGATTTGTTCACCTTCTGCTTGCACGTAATACAGTCCGATTGCGCTGATTACGTTGCTAATAGCGTAATACGGTCCGATTGTGCCGATTACGCTAAATTTTGGTTGCACTCCACTAGAGTAACCAGTCAGTTTGTGCTGATTACTCTAGTTATACATTCTGCCGCCCTCTGCTCTGCATGGCTTTATATATATAGTCGATATAGAGTAGCCTAGCCGGACTGTGCTAGGCACTCTGGCATTCTGCCGCCCTCTATTCGGCACGTAATACAGTCAGATTGTGCTGATTACGTCGCTAATAGCGTAATACGGTCAGATTGTGCCGATTACGCTAAATTTTGGTTGCGCTCTGCTAGAGTAATACAGTCAGTTTGTGCTGATTACTCTAGCTATACATTCTGCCGCCCTCTGCTCTGCATGGCTTTATATATAGTCAATATAGAGTAGCCTAGCCTGATTGTGCTCGGCACTCTGGCATTCTGCCACCCTCTGCTCGGCACGTAATACAGTCAGATTGTGCTGATTACGTCGCTAATAGCGTAATACGGTCAGATTGTGCCGATTACGCTAAATTTTGGTTGCGCTCTGCTAGAGTAATACAGTCAGTTTGTGCTGATTACTCTAGCTATACATTCTGCCGCCCTCTGCTCTGCATGGCTTTATATATAGTCAATATAGAGTAGCCTAGCCTGATTGTGCTCGGCACTCTGGCATTCTGCCACCCTCTGCTCGGCACGTAATACAGTCAGATTGTGCTGATTACGTCGCTAATAGCGTAATACGGTCAGATTGTGCCGATTACGCTAAATTTTGGTTGCGCTCTGCTACATTCTCTAACTCTAACTCTAACTCTACATTCTGCCGCCCTCTACTTTGCATGGCAAAGTCATCGTTACTGTCTTGCTATGCCGCCCTCTGCTCTGCACGGCTAAGTAAGTCGTTGCCATGGAGTGGCCAAGCCAGATTGTGCAGGCCACTCCAACATCAAGTGGCCATACTAAACATTGAATTCTTATATTAACAGAACAATCTACTTCTAGGTCCAGTTACCAACATATTGCTTTACCGATTACCAACTAGTTACCAGTTAATTACCATACCGATTACCACCGAGTTACCAGTCGATTACCGAACCGATTACCATCTGGTTCTCCACCGATTACCAAACTGACAGCCACCTGCTTACCAGCCGACTGCCACCTGATTACCAGTCGATTACCGGACCGATTACCATCTGGTTACTAAGCCAATTACCAACGAATACCGACTTCACACTCGCCTAACTCAATACCCACCCACAACTGTCTGAGACTGCTTTACCATCTTGTGCTGCAGAGATTTATATAAGTATAGTAAGGAATTAATACTTAAATAAGTATCATAAGGAACTAATACTTAAATAAAACAAATTGAATTGTATTTAATATCAAAAACTGCGTCTTTTATTTGACAAAGGTTAGTGGATCCTTTATCTGATCCTGGAGTGGCTGAGCTTACCTCAGCCTTTGAGAAAACCACCCTCACAGTGGATACTGTTACCAATGAAAAAGATATTGTGAATTATCCAACAGAATTTTTGAATTCGTTGGATTTACCAGGATTGCCTCCGCATAATCTCCAATTGAAAGTTGGAGTAACTATCATTATGCTTCGCAATATTAATCAACCCCGTTTGTGTAATGGTACAAGACTTGCTGTTAAAAGATTGATGGCTTATGTTGTTGAAGCAACTATTTTAACGGGCAAATTCAAAGGCGAAGATGTATTCATTCCACGCATTCCACTCATTCCATCTGATATGTCATTCGAATTTAAACGACTTCAGTTTCCTATTCGTCTTGCGTTTGCGGTTACTATTAATAAAGCACAAGGCCAATCGTTAGCTTTTTGCGGAGTAAATTTAGAGTATCCAGTTTTCTCACATGGACAGTTATATGTAGCCTGTTCGCGTGTTGGCAAACCAACGGTTTTGTATATTTACACCGAAAATGGAAAAACCAAAAATATTGTGTACCACAGAGCACTACACTAAAAACTCTTATACTCACTGATTTAAATGAATTTGAAATTGATTTCTTATTTTTCTTTTTTCCACTACGAAGTGTGCAGCGGGTTTACTAATAGTGCTAAGTAATTGACAGTCAGGTACGGTGACTGCTTTGATGCTACATTTTCAACATATAAAAATTACCAGAGAATTTATAAACCAATCCTTAAATACATTTACATGGTTAAATCATTTAACATTTTTTCTATAACTATTCACTCCTGGTAAGAAAGAAAATAAAAACTGTTTAGTGAAAAGATAAATTCTAGATTTCCCAGTGAATCAAAGAAGGCGGCCCATAGAAGTAGTGGCATATTTGAAAATTACAATTATCGGGATGATTCGCAGTTTCCGATAAGATTGGCCTTTTCAATGACTTCGAGAGACTTCAATGAATAAACTTAGAGAATTCATGTTTTGAACATGGCAAGCTATATGTAGCTTGATCTCGCGTTGTTACTCTAACTGATATGTTCGTTTATACTCCACTTGGCAAGACAAAGAAAACAGTATATTCATATGCATTACAATTACATTTTATTTCATTTAATACTTTTCAATTTTTAAAACAATGATAATAAAAAGAAATACATTTTTTGTCCATCCAGTGATTGAATAAGTATTTTTTTTCTTTTAAAAATACAGAATTTAACACTGTTACTCGCAACATCTGTTAGATTACCGTCAAATAAACAGACACACACGGTAGCTCTAAGGAATTGGATAAGGCGTAGCAAAGCACGCCGGGTAAAAGCTAGTATGAATATAAAAATAAAGAAAATAATTCATGTATATATTTACGTTGTACATTTAATCACTCGGAAATTTTATTGGAATATTATAAGGACCGTTGTAATAATTTCTATAAATTGAATGATTTGAATAGCTTTCAAGTTTTCCCATACAAAAATCGTAAATTTATTGATAATTCTCGGTTATAATAGGAAAGAAAATGTCCTTAAGTATATTTAAAACATTTATTAGAAATGTTCGTTTGCTTTTCGTTTGTACAATGTGCGTTTCAGGTTCCCAGTAGCTAAACAGCATAAATTAGTAAAATATTGTTAGTTTCATTGTTTTGTTACTTTTACTACGATAAATACTCTTTATTGAAGATTTGGCCCGATTTATCGTTTTTCTACAGCTCGTGCCAATTTTTCAGTAGCGAGACACGCTAAATTGGTAATTGGTACTAATTGGTTCTGGGTTTCATTGTTATGCGACATGTAGTTCCAAAGCTTTTGATATCAAAAATTTGAATTCGATGGGTGGTGCCAAGCCCCCTTTTCTAAAGTTACCGCAATTTTTAAAATGGAAGGATATGGCAAGTTACTTTGAAGCGGGTTTTACTGATGTGTGACATCTAGTTTGAAACTACAGTGGAATTCACTTATAACGACCTCGGTTTTAACAACATTTCTGTTATAACGTCGTATTCTTGAAGTCCGCACATTTTAATTGATTATTCCTTAGAAACTGAGTTCGCCTTTAATGTCGTCGGATATAACGACGAATTCGCATAAAGCGACACAGTTTTCATAAAATATGGAAAAATATTTTCACATATAGCGACGACCAATGAATGTCAATAACAAAATGTGACTAGATATTTGAAATTCTTGCTTTGTTGAAACCGAAATAACCGGTTTGAATTTGAGTGAGAGGATCAAATTCCTTCAGCCAGAGCGGCATTTAATGCTTTTCTTCTTTTAAATGGTTTGTATTTATTGCAGACAAGGTATACATTAATTTTTAAAGTTTTTTTAGGTCTGCTTTATTCGGTTAAGGTGCTGAAAATTTGTCTTTTGAATACATATTTAAACTTGAACGAAAGTCAGAGCAAAGAGCAACTTACGCCAAGTCAATATTACCGATTATATAAAGCAAATTTAAGTTTATTATATATGCATATGTATGCATGTTATTTTATTCATAACGTTATCGTAATAACGTATATCGTCTTTGTATTTATTTCCACTAAGTTTTATATTTTAACTTATAATATTGATAATTGTAATTAATTTTCTTTATAATAAATAAATTAAATTAATAAAAAACAACAAAAAAATATGTTCGCATGTTACGACATTCGGTTATAACGAGCAAATAATCCGGTCCCTTCAGGGTCGCTATAACCGAATTCCACTGTATACCGAAAATTTGGGCGGCAGTCAAAGTCCCATGCCCCTCTTAAACCGCTCATTAAATATTAACATTGGAATACCACTTGTAAATTGAGTTCGAATACAGAATTTCAAGGCTGAGCGACCAGCGCTATTCGATATTGCAAATTTTGGTAGTATGGGAGGTGCCACGCCTCCTTGTTTGATCAACACCAAACTTTACAGGAACACTCTCAAGACTTTACCACAGTTTACCTGAACATTTCATACAAATTGGTTTAGCTTTTCGAAGTATATAATAAAGAGCTGCACAAGCATGAAAAAAATTACTTGCAAGCATCTGCCATGCTTTCAAATACTATCAAATAGCATTTCAAACCAAGCACTGCAGTAAGACATGTTTTGGTATTTAAACAAGCACTGCATAAACAAGTAATATAACATTCAAGCATTGGAACTTGTAAACAAATCTGAAGTAGAAAGAATGTGCACTATAACATACTGCACCATAGTACTATATTCGTATGTTTTGATTTTTTTTGCCAGGCGACTGCGGAAGCTAGCAGCAGCGATGTCACTTACACATATTTAACAGTGGTAGATTGTGTCTAGAATTAGTGGTTAATGTAGAAATTAGTGGTAGATACATTCTTCCCAAAAAAAAAATTATTGAAATGCTGCATTCTCATAAAAATTCTAATACAGTTTTTTGCTAACCTGTATTTATTTTATATGCAAAATAGAAAGAAATAATTTTAAAATTATGTTATGTGTTTATCATAAACTTAGGTTTTTTAAGAATATTTAAATAATATGAAAAATGTATATAGTTAGTGTAAAAAGTGGTAGAAGTAAAAAAAATAAAAGAAAAAACTTATAATAAAGTGACAGCACTGGTCATCATGCAAGATTTTTCACGCTGCTGCTGACAAAAGTAGCACTGTTATCCATATATGTTATTGTTGTTGCAGCATCCTTTTCTATCTCTTGTACTCTACGCTAGTGATTTTCAACTCAGCTCCTGCGAGCTTAGTGCACTTACGAGCTGACCTTGAGCTCGGCGAGCTCGCTGCGTGTTTGTGTGTATGTTTTAATTGAACAAAAAACCCAGTCAGAAATAAGGTACACTTAATAAGGTAGCCGCAAGACGGAGAGCGCGACTGCCGCAAATGTCAAAGCGAACTGCTTCATCTATTGTTGTTGTTGTTCTTTTTTTCGACAGCCAGTTGATTTTGACACTTTCGGAAATGCGAAAGAGAGCACAGTCAGTTTTGCAGCAACCTTGTTATTCAACCATGGTCAGAAATTTATTTCAATGTTGTCAGCTGTTATATAAAAGACATTCATATTGAAACTTTTTAGTTTAACAATTACCTTTAATATACTCGTACAAGTCAATGCAAAAAGTAAACATTTAATGAGCAGTTTTATTATGTTAAGTTTTAGGCAGTTTTAGCATGCAAACAAGAAAAAGCATTACTTTTGAAAAGTGCAGACAATTCAGCTGTATGATAAATTAAATAAAGCATTATGCTTTATGTAAACACGTTTATAGGCATAAGTTATCAAATTCATGTACTTGGATACAGTTTATATTACAGTTTATATACAGTTGCTAATGTGTATTTGCTTTCCTTACAGTGGAGCAGTTTTAAGATTTAGTTGTTAAATTCGATGCCAAGCAAGTACAGAGGAAATTTTGTTATTTCTCAGAAGTTCAGACTATGCAGCTACGCAATAGATTTCGTTGGAAGTAGTTCGATTTAATATTATTATTTTTATATGTAAAGTGAGTTTGAAGTGTGTTGACATTAGTGCGTAAGAGAATATATTGCCAATTGAAATAAGTTTTAAATAAAATTTAAGTGAGTATACTGTCAAAATCAAAGTGTTAAGAGCTGTGCTAACATTTGAAGGTGTTAAATTGATGTTTGAAATGAATACAGTATTGTTTTGAATGCAGGCCAATACTGACGAAATAATTTTAAATACACGTTGTCTGTTAAGTTCTTAAGAAAAATATATTATTCTTTAATTAATTATAATTTTTTTTTTTTAAGAAAATTAATGCATCCCAATGCTAGTATGCATTTTATTATTTTATTTTCCCAAATATAACTACTACTCATATAAGAACTATAGAAAACAATTTTTATTCAATTTTAATAAATATTAGTTCGATGATTTGTGAGCTAAATTTTCAGTTTTGAATTTATGCATTTTTGTTTTTGTTATTAAGCTTATGCAGGTTCACACACAAAAAAACTGAAAAAATAACAAGAAACAACCTGACCAAGCATGTGCCCTGGAATATAAGTTCTGCACTTATTTTATGAATCTGTAAAATTATAAGCCGCATATTTTTGCTTTTATCCACTGTGCAATGTTGTCGAATACAAATTTACGCACACTTTACTTTTTTATTGTTTTATTTGATGAGCTGCTGCTAGCCTGAAGCCGGCAGCGCGAGCCGATAAGCTGAACATCACTACTCTACGCAACCCTTTCAGTCTTATCCATAGCGTTGATGTTGTCTTCCTTTTGTTTGTATTCGTGTTGTAGAAAATTAAATTTTTTCATCTTCAGTACACAAAAATCAACCCAATAGGAAATTCAAATTCATTCTTAACCAGAGTTGTGACATAATACTTTGGAAAGTAATATGTTACTCATTACATATTTCCGATTAATAAAAGTAATAAAATTATGTTACATATTACTTCCAAATAAAAGTAATAAGTTACATATTACTTTATTTTTAATTTTTGATTAAAAGTAAACAAAAATAAAAACAGAAACAAGCAACATTTTTCGTTTTTCGTATACACTAATAAAAACGTATATGTAAAAAACAAGCAACATTTTTCGTTTTTCGTATGCACTTATTAAAACACTAGCTGACCCGGCAAACGTTGTTTTGCCTTCAATTTTTATTTCCACTGAAAGTGTGGTTCCGTTGCAAAGTCGTGGCGGATTGATATTTAGAAAAAGAATGGTAACCGACATATCAAATATTGTTCAATACCGTTAACCGCAGCTGAAATAAAGTATTTTTTATTTTTGATAGCTGACCCGACAGACGTTGTCCTGTCCTAATAAAAAAAAATTTGTGTTTGTTTTGTGAATTTGTGAAAAGCTGTTGCAAATGTGTAAAAATAGTTAAAAAGGGGGAAAATACGTTTTTTTTAATGATAATTTTTATTCATATAGGTTTGGAGTATGTTTGATTTACATTTGATTTGAAAATAAGTTTAATGAATCTTATGGTGTTTTATTTACATTTTGATTGAAAGATCTCTGGTCAGGTAACCAATTAAAGGAAAGAAATATTTTTTCGATTGCTTAGCTGTGATAACATAATTTCGTTCATTGCAATGTTCTATGAAACATGACATTTTTTGTTTTGTTATCTGAAGCGATGGTGTTGTTTATGGTGGCAATTGACCATGCGGAAGCATGGATTTTCAAGGTTAATGCCTCAAACACGCAATGACTCCCTTGAGACTTGTTAATTGTCATTGCAAATGCAAGCCTTACCGGAATCTGCAAGCGTTTAAAATCGAATGGCAGGTCGGTCGGAATCATTGGGATCCGTGGTATCAAAACATCTTCACCTTTGTACTTTCCTTTAAGTATTGTTGATTCTATGACGTTATTCATCAGCTTTTTACCGCAAGCCGGGTGCCATTACAAATACGTAGTTGGTTTATGTTTCGTAACATTATGATTACCAACCCGACTTTCAGTTGGAGATTGTGAGGCGGTAATCCGGGTAATTCCAGCGAGTTTAAAACTCCGTTGGATAGTTGACGACATCATCTTGGGAAGTAACAGAATCCACCGATTTGAACGTCATCAATTCGACAGCTATTTCAGATTGAATCTTAAGATTAAATTCATTTAATTTAAATTAAGGATTTGACAAAAGTCCAGCATCTCCGAGGGTGTATATCCAATGAGTGTCATTTCCTAACAATCGCAAACGTTGACACGCTTCTCTATATATGTCACACAGTTCACCATTTATAGTTCGCAAATCTTGGAATGATGTTGGGCTACGAACGTTGACTAACAGCAAACGTAAATAGAAGCACTCATCGTTTCTTGGATGGAATGTTTAAATGCGACCTAATGAGTCAGTGGAAAATAAATTGGGGTAACCTGGAACTGGATTTCCTTGTTTCCGCCGTTGAAATTTCTTTGACGATTGATTCCAAGTGTAATACCTTGGAAGTGGACAATTTTTCTTCATGTAAAAAACTTTTGTAGACTATTACAAACATTTAAAAAAAAAATTAGCCAAACCAGTCAAGGCGTTCTGCAATTTTTAGATATATATATCAAAACAGTGGGCGAAAAAGTGGGCGTGGTCAATTTTTCTTTCACTAAAAATTTAAATCGGATAACTACGAAAATTTAAAAAAGAATTAGCCAAATCGGTGTAGCCGTTTTCCGATTTAAGATGAATCGAAAAAGTGGGCGTAAAAGTGGGCGTGGTCAATTTTTCTTTCTTTAAAAAAAAATTGGATTACTACGAACACGAACATTTAACAAAATAATTAGCCAAATCGGTACAGCCGTTTTCCGATTTTAAATAAATCGAAAAAGTGGGCGAAAAAGTGGGTGTGGTCAATTTTTATTTCCGTAAAAACCTTAGTTGGACGTCGACAAACATTTAAAAAAAAATTATCCAAATCGGTCCAGCTGTTCTCAACTGATGCAATTACCAACTAACGACATTTAATTTTTATTTATATAGATTTTATATTTTATTTTATATGTTACTAGCAGGCCACAGTCGTCCGAGGCTTCGCCACGGACATTTTCTCTTTATCAATAATACCTTTGTATGTTTGAAAAATTTCAATAATAAAAAAAGTTAAAATATTTGCATATTATTTGTATTTGGAAGCAAATTATATTAAACAGTATAATTATAATAAAGTGAAGATATTTCCATTTTAGTTATTTAATACTTCAGTATTAACAACGTGTTTTATTCATTGGCATTGCCAGGAATAAGAAAAATCTGATTTTCTGCTGTACCGACTCGTTTACCATAATCTACTTCTACTTTTTTCAAAGTTTTGTATTAAATATTTATTATAATCCAACCGCAAAGCGTAGCGGGCACAATAATTTTATCACGAAATTTTTTTCACGACCATGAGTCGATTAAGCCATGTTCGTCTGTCTATCTGTTCATTAGTTTGTCCACACGATTACAGCCGTGTCTTTATTGCAAATCTTTTTAAAGTCCATAATGAAATAATTTTCATTATTTGAGATTTTTCATACAGTGGTGCTCCAGTTTAACGAAAGATGTAAAGTCCAGGGTCGTTCGGTAAATCGAAAAGTTCATCAAATCAGTAATACTATTTTCGAGTTTTTTATCATATAACAAAGCTTATAAATTTGTCAACTTGAAACAAATATCCTTACATTTTTAGTTTTAATTATGCACTCCAATAAAGTTGAATTTTTGAACTTGTTTTAGGTATTATTAATTATTATTATTAAATGTTTAGAAAGCTGCTGGTTAAAATCTGTTCACACTCCAAATGAAAAATCCAAGATTATGTCAATACATTCCTATAATGTTTTTTAAAAAGGAAACCCTACAATATGTATATTAACCCGAGGGGACTATTTGAGAATTAGATAAGTAAATACATATTAATGTTATTACAAATTCAAAAACAAACGAAGCGAGCTCAGAGAAGCAAATGCTGTTAAATAGAATACCTACAATTTCAAATGTTCGCAATATAGAGTTAACAACATTAAATAAGGGTTGGTTTGGAAGTTCGTTAAATCGGTGTTCGCTAAATTGGAGCACCACTGTAATGCTTAAATTTGAAACGTATACCCTGCAGTTGAAATTCAACAAAATTTTGTGAATACTTCCATAGAAAGTGACGTCACCAAAATATCAAAACCTTCATAATTTATCATGATACAATAATTTTATAAGGTAGTCCAGACATTTGACGTCTTCTCCCAAAAATGAAAGTTCATACCCTTAGTTGACAATTATTACAAAAGAGAGACTTTTTGACAACATCACAGGCTCTCAGTTGTACAAAAATCATACTATTCCCTAGTACAATTTAGAAAAATGTACTTGCGTTCACTCATTTTTATAATACTTTTTTATTTCGAATAAAAAGACTAGTGATTATAGTTTGCAAAACAATTTTGAAATTGTGAAAATTTCCAAATTTCGCGCGTAGAAGGCATATTAAAATCACACAATATTAATAACACAAAATTAATAGCACAAAGAAAAAATCGCGAGGTATTTAATAACGAATTTCGCCAAATTGACAGTTAAAAAATATTTGAAAATTTTTAACAACTTTTATGTCCGTAAAAAACTTAATTAAGGGCCAGTTTCACGACCATTAGTTAACCAATTGGTTAACTAACTAAAAGCTGTTGGTTAACTATAACTTTTCGTGATTTGGGTTTCACAATGCTTTAGTTAACTAATGGCAATTGTGTAAACAAAATATGGCAACACTGTCTAAAACATATGTTCTTGATGTTTGCTTTAATACTTTTATTTTGCACAAGGGACAAAATAATGGATGCAACACAAAGTGCAAATGCGAGATGTCCTAATTTTTCACAAAAATACATTTATTTTCTTTTGGCAATTGTTAGTATATATAAACATAGTTCGAATTGCTATCAATACCGTAATTCCAATCGGAATCCATCATTATTTGTTTCACCTTTCTATTGTTGCTTTATTCTATTACATAAATCAGCTGTTAGTGAACTAATGGTTTAAACCTCCACCAGTGGTGGCTTATTCTCTAGTTAACATCGATTATGAAACTCAAATCCGTTAGTTAACCTCTGGTCAGTGGTTAACTAATTGCCGTGAAACTGGCCCTAAGCAATGCACACAGT
This sequence comes from Tetanocera ferruginea, assembly GCA_958299015.1. Classification (NCBI taxonomy): domain Eukaryota; kingdom Metazoa; phylum Arthropoda; class Insecta; order Diptera; family Sciomyzidae; genus Tetanocera; species Tetanocera ferruginea. The sequence goes on from OY282640.1 coordinate 109,843,922, forward strand.
TTTGTTTGCAATTACATCGAAAAAGTACATTTTAAGCCAAAAGACGCAACACAACTCTAAAAAACCGAAGTCAACACAACCCTGCTTATCATTATTTTTTGAGAGAGAATATTTTTTGTTTACAAAAATTAAGGGTATGTCAAATATCTGGACTACCTTTCTCTAATTCTATCATGTAATTTATACAAAAATTAATGTGTTGAATTAAAAGATCATACATAAGTCTTGTTTTCTTGATAAATAAAACGTACTCTGAGTTTGAAATATGAAAAATTGGAAAAAATATAATTAGGTTTTTCACAATTTGAAATAAGCAGTTGTATTGTTGTATTCATATTTTTGTCTTATTCACATTGTTTTTGTTTTCTATTTGAAAGATAAAACAAACGTAGGAGCTCAAAAAATAATTTTCTTTCTTTCAAATAGAAAACAAAAAAAATGTGAATACGATTTGAATTCGAATACATCGATACAACTGCGTATTTCAAGTTGTGAAAAACCTAAATATAAATAAATCCGAATAAGCTTCAACCTGAGTATTTTGACTTCGGGCAAGTCGAAGATAATTTTTTAATGGTTTTTTTTTTATTTATTATATTCATTAAAGTGATGAATTAAAGTATATTCCTATGTATATATTCCTCACTTTTTATTCCATAAAGTTTTTTAAAAAATTTTTATACTTCAAATATTCATCATAAGAAGTGCTCAAACATGCTAGTATAGTAGACATTTCATTAAATATCCCAGCAAAATTTTTCGTTAGGTCTTGTTTTTTAATCGATTGTAAAATACATTACATAAATGCTAATGCAAGAACTTAAATTTAATCCGTAATAAATTCACGGCAATGCATTCACATCAACTTGAAAGTTGTTATTCAAGTTTTAATTTCGTGAAATCAGTTATAAACCAACCGTTTTAAGTGCTTAATCTTGGCTATATTAAAATAATGGGTTCTGTAAGCGAGAGGGTAAGCGATGAATGAAATTTTCTGGATTACTTTTTCGATTATATGTAAGCGAAGATTTAATTTACTAAAATACATTATTATTATTCTGTTCAAATCAACTAACAAAAACTGTCAAAAATACAGTTTTTAAGAAAAAACTATTCTAAAAATTATTCTAATTTTCATGACTCTTGACCTTGTTCTCCCAGGGCAAGTTTGTTTTGGGAATTATGTAGATAATGACTATGAAACAAATTTCTGATACCAATTTGGTATCACTGTGATATTGTGATATTTATGGTCGAGAATAAGGCAGTCAAATGTTACAGACCTCAGTCTTGTCTATTAAAGTCGAAGCTAAAATGTATAAAGAGTACTATAAAGAAATTTATAAAAATTAGAAAAAAAGTTTTTTAAATTAATTTTAATATTTTTTTCTAATTTTCACTTAACTTTTATAAAGAAGACGTGGATTGATTTCGAAAAAATATTTGAATTGATAGTTATTCAGGGTCACTGAGGGAAAATTTGTTAACGTTTTACTTCCCGGTCCTATTTTTTCCTCAATTATGCAAAATTATTCAAAATAGATCTTTGGGGATTTACTCACTTTTGCTAGTTAAAATTTTGCGTAAACAAAACATTTTTGAAAAATTCCTTGATTGCGGAAAATTTTTCAGTTTTGTATAAGTTACCAAATTATTTTTCAAATGATATCAAATATATTAATATCGATGAGATTAATTTTGTATATTTTTACCTACTTTTATAAATAATACAATGAATTTTAATATATCTGTTTACTCATTTGCACTGTAACAAAAAAGTCATAACAGCAAACAATTATTTAAAAAAATTATATTAATTTCGTAGTACTTTTTAAGCATTGCTTTTATGAGGTTAAGTATAACCTTCTTAAAGGGTGCACAATTTAGTTTTCACCCCGGGTGCCAGCAACCCTAGCTACGCCACTGCCTCACTCCGATTGCAGTCGTGAAAGCAAATAATTGCATGCTAAATTTACCAACAATTTTCTCTTTGAATCGCTGCTCTTGCTCTCCTAGCGAGGAGCATCGCTCTTGCATTTTCTGTTAAACTTGTCAAACTTGTTTTACGTCGAGGCATTTATTTGTAACTGTGTTTGTAGTTTAAGGGAAATACGAACACTTAATTTTTCAAACTTTTAATTTATCTTTAATCTATACAAAATATGCTATCACACCTGTGAATGCCACATTTTGAAATATTTAAATATCTTTCTTTCTCAAGTGTTAATTAAAAATTTGGAAAACTACAATAAAAATATGTGTAAAGAAATTGTATACGGCGAAACAAATAGGCACACATTGGTTTACAGCTCATCATTCCACAGCAACAACAACACAGCAAGCTTTATTTAAGTTGTATTCTCATCACGTCAAAGAGCGCCAACTGCTTTTGGATACACTTCGAATGAGTGTGGAGAGCGAGATCAATAAACTTTAAAGAGAAGGGTTGATAGCAACATGTAGTCGAAACTCTCGTAACACAAAAGCGTGAAAAGCAAACGACCAACTTGGCCGGTGTTGCTTGGCATCGGTGGTAATTTCCTAAAAAACTTAACAACTTAATTAAATATATTTATTGTAAAATTTTTTTAAATAAACCCCGCTTATGGCATTCTGTAGCACAAATATGATAATTAAAAATTTTTTTTTATAAAAATCGGTCCAGTAGTTTTGGAGTCTCTAGCGCACTTAATATTTCCACTTCAATTTTATATAATAGTATAGAGTATAGATATACTATATATTACATATTTTATATTATATCGCACACTAAATACACATAACAGTCACAACTCGAAATTTTTTTATACCGACTTTTTGTTATAAATCAATTCACAAAACACATATCTCACTATACTTTTCATTATTTTCTTCATTAACTGGAAGAATGAAGTTTGTGTGTTTAAATAAAAGTTGCTTTTATTCTGCAATTTCAACTAAAGGGTTTTATTTTTCGCTTCTCCTGAAAAGACATGTTTTTTGAGTTGTGCCTGTTTTGTATTTAGTATGCGATATATTTTATATATATGGGCATTTCCATAGTCGCGAACGCGACATTCGTACGCCTTTGAGGAGCAAAATAATAAAGAAAACTCAAAACAAATTTTCTTTTTTTTTCAAGTTTTAGATAGCATTTTATTAGCACTATATTTAGAAAAAAAAGTTAGGTTCTCTAGATTTTATGTTTCCAAAATATTAGCAAAAAACATGGCATCGCGAACGCGACAAAAAATGGAACTCGTTTTCGACTACATCTAGAAAAATGCAAATATCTGCGAAACGTAACATAATATTTTAAAGCGGTAAATTGTTAATTAAATAAGAATAATGTGGCTTTCAAGAAATATTTGTCATTTTGACATATTTCCTTTATTTTTTTTTTTATTGAGCTTAAGCCTGATCGCGAACGCGACATCTAGCACGCGACATTTTTTCTCATCACGTTTTTAATAAGAATTGGTTAAAGTAATTTCAGCTAAATATTGCATTACCTACCAAAAACATCGTAAATATTATTTGTGAGTTTTATATTAGTAATAGTAATAAAAAAAAAAAAAAAAATACATAAGAGGCTAGTGAGAAAAATATTATATATCTTTGTAACACCACCCGTCCCCTACGTATGTGGTTATTTACTTTATGAAGACTTTTTTACGCCCACAAAGAGGCGTGGCAGATATAGAAAAGTGCATATATTATACTGCAGTATCACCTTCTAAGTTGTTTTAACCATGGCATCCCTGTTTTTGTATGTCCCCCTATCTGTTGACATGATTACAGCCGTTATTATTAAGTTATAATAATGAAATTCGATATTTAAGCTTATATCGTAAAAATAAAGATCATGCTCGAAAATAATCCCAATAGGATGAAAACCACGTATACCTCCCATACAAATTGACGTTCTCAAATTGGAAAATTTCTTAAAAATCGATTAAAAAATCAATCCAATGACTTGAGAATTATCTCATGAAACCTTTCCATACTTTCCCATACAAAGTGTATTAAAAATACGGCGCATGATCGCGAACGCGACACATTTTGATGATTAATATTAAATGTTTAGTATGATTTTTACCTGCAGTATGATTTTTACCTGCAGTAACTTTTTTTTTATAGTAAGGCGACCAAATGTGATTTAAGTTACAATTTTCAGACACTTGCTAAGAACGATCACGAAGTTCTGATAACATATGATGATTTAGGTACAAGAACGCGACATTCGAATAGTAGTTAAAGCAATATAAAAAATGTACCGTAAATCGTGGTTTGTTTGGTATATTTTTATTTTTCATTTTTTATTTGTAGTTTATAGATGAATTTTATAAGAAGAGTGCAAACATAACGTTGATAAATAAACGAAAAATACTAAAGAGAAAAGTCATTAAAAGCAGCTAAAAGCAAGAAAAACATATTTCTCAGATATAAGGCCAATTTTCTCAGAATAAAAACTGAAATTAGTTGTAAATGCAGTAAACTATAAAAATTCAAGCATTTTTTTTAAATAATAACAAAAAAATTATTTGTTTATTTAACAATTTTTTTTCGGTCCCGGTAGACCTTTCTGTGGAAATGCCCATATTTTATATTTTATATTATATATTTTATATTTTATATTCTATATTCTATATTTTATATTTTATACTAGTGTAAAAGCCCGTCCTACGACGGGAAGGAACCATTTAGAGTACAAAATGCGACACAAAATTTATTGGATTTATTTACAAAGGTTTTTATTTGAAAACATGTTTATTAAATTATTTTTATAAAACTTTCTTATATACAATATTTTTAGTAAAAAAATTCTTAGAATTTTAACCAACTAACCTTGTCCCTTGCCATCTATAATGCTTAGTTTTACATCTCCAGCCCGCTAAAACTGCCCATGACTAAATACCAGTTCTTTTAGAAAAACTCCTACTTTTTGCAATATTTAACCTTGCAATTTATTTATGGTCATTGAAAATGTCAGTTTAACTGGAAATTGTCGCCTCCGGAGAGTGAAAGGCAAATCTGTGTTTGTCGGGGCCAAATCAATTGTAGGTATGAAAACTATTTCATGTTCGAGAGTGCGCCTGTCAATACCTGTGCGATGATTAATTAAGTTTTTAGGTTTTTCAAAACTAACCACCTTCCATTACAGATATCTGTTTTGGTATTGAAATTTCGAAGAAGTATTATAATACTTTTAATTTTGAGGTTTAACTTATGCAGTGGCATTCCTGAAGGATAAAATTCATTCAAAAACTCGACAGGGTAATTTTGCTTATCGTTATCATCATTGTCTTCAATTTAATCCGTCCTCAGATCTCTCACTGTGTCACCAACTAAAATATTTAGAACTTGCTCGTTGACTTCGTTCACATCGGAATTTTTTGGGCATAGGATAGCAATTTTGGAATAACGGTTGATGTTATTCGGACTCAAAGTATCGCCAAAGATCTATTTAACCCTTTCAATTGATTTGTCCATTGTATTGAACACTTCGGAAAATTTTTTATTTTTTATTTTCCAACGTCTTTTCTAAAATCAAATAGGTTGGTACTATGAAATGAAGTTGTGCCAACATGACAAAAATAATTTTAGGGAGATATATAACGTTTAACTTAGTTAGATTTTCGATTTTATGCCCAACAGAAGCCTTCAATTTTTTTATATCGCGTGTTAATAAATTTTGCAAAAAAGAAGTGATTATTGTGATTAGTGTGCAAAGTATAATTTTTTTTTATAATAACATTTGCATAAATAACGCATTTGTCTTCGGTTGTTTTAGTTGAACTAAAATATTATAATACAACGTTATCGTGGTTTTGTCCATTATATTAGACAGCCTGCCAAAAGCAAAGCAGCTCATGTAAAAATCAGAGGGATGTTTTTTAATCTTTTTATCGCTTAAATGATGGGAATATAAGCTCAAAAAAATTGTCCACGATTATTCTAGGCAAGCGATTATTGAAAGGGTTAATAAGCGAACCTTTACAAACAAAATGATCGGGTATTTCTATGATATCTTCATCTCCATTTCCTAACTTGAGTAGCCAATCGCTAAAACTTGGATCAGAAGATCGAACATTGTAAATTAATTCTAGCAATTAAAATAATAAATGCTGTTCAGTTTATGCAGACCGAATAGGTTCTGGTTCTGTTAATTAATAAGCACTGTAATAGCAAGACATGATGTTTGATGTATAGTAGTTGAGGAAAATGACGATAGTCTTCAAGTACAAAGATTTCCAATACATAATTTAGGTACAGGTTCTCGTCTAGGCTAACTTGTTTTGAAAAGTACAGTACGTACAAACATTTGAAATGGATAATTTTACAACAGATTCTGGTCCAGGCTGAACAGGTTTTACGATATAGAGCAAAAGGTTTAGTAAGTACAAACATTTCAAATGGATAATTTTACAACAGGTTCTGGTACAGGCTGAACAGGTTTTACGATATAGATCAAAAGGTTAAGTAAGTACAGAAATTTCGAAAGGATAATTTTGCAACAGGCTCTGGTCCAGGCCGAACATGTTTTACGATATAGAGCACGGAGCAGGACACTTGCCTTTTATATATTAAGATTTTTGCAAAATGCAAAGAACTTGCTTTAAAATAAACTTTATATTTTTTGTTTCTTACAGACAGTGTTGAAAAATAAGTTCAATTTTGCAAGTACAAAAGTCGAGTTTATACACAATTTTACAAATTGACTTTGCAACGATCATATACGTGACGGCAAAGGTATCGTTTCGCGGCTGTTGCAATTATATTTTTTGTACAATCCATCAAAATAATTTCGTTATACTCATCATAGCTTATGTATTTATTTAAAAAATAAAAAGAGGCAGCAGATCAAAAACGTAGTATGGTGAAAACCAATGTTGCTACTGATAAGTACACGGAGAAAATTATTTTGCTTGAATCAAGCCATTACTTTGCTTAAACGCAAATCAGCAAAATTTTGCTCAATAGCGGTTTGATTTTAGAAAACGTTTTCTAAATTGAAATTACTTCTCATATAATTTGAAAAAAGCAAAATAAAGATAAATTTTAGCAATAATTTGCTTACTTATTATAAATTCAAATAGCAAATTTTGATTTGATTCAAGCCAATCTTTGCTAAGTTATTATAAGGTAATTGTGTTCAGGCAAAAGCAAAATTTGACTCAATGTAAGCAAAAATTTGCTCAGTTATTATAAATTGATATAGCAAATTTTGAATTGATTCAAGCAAAAAGTTGCTTGGTTATTGAAATATAAAACAAAATTCGAACTATAAATAGAAACACCGTGGCATGCAGGTTAACAGTGTGGCTTAGCATGCTCGGAGCTCGAGTTCGATTCCCAGTCGAAATGGCCAATTTGTTTTTTTTTTATTTTTTATAAATAGAAATAGCAAATTTTGGTTTGATTCGAGCAAACACTTGCTCAGTTATTATAAATCGAAACATCAAACTTTGATTTGTATCAAGCAAAAATTTGCTCAGTTAATATAAATCGAAAAAGCAAATTTTGAATTAATTCAAGCGAAAATTTGCTAAGTTATTATAAATTTAAATAGCAAAATTTGCTTGATTTTTGCTGAAAATAAGCAATATTTTGAAGTGGCTGAGAATTATGCTCAAGTTTTGCTTAATCTCCATACAAATTTAGCAACCAGTTTTCTCCGTGTACTAATTAAATTTTCAGTGCATCGTAGGGTGAACAGTTTCTGATAAGTAATAAATAAATTTTCAGTGCATATTAAAGGCTGAACATGCTTAAGAACCACTGTAATAGCAGATATAATTGCTGTTCAGCTTATGCAGGCCGAACCGGTTCTGGTGCTGGTACTTGGTTTGTACAATGATTTGCAATGCCATAACTTTAGAATAGGTTCTGGTTCAGGCTGAACAGGTTGCAATAAATAAAGTACGTACAAAGATTTCAAATGGATAAATTTATAACAGGTTCTGGTCCAGGCTGAATAAGTGTAGTACGTACAAAGATTTCAAATGAATAAATTTATAACTGGTTCTGGTCCAGGCTGAACAGGTTATAAAAAGTATAGTACGAACAAAGATTTCAAATGGATAATTTTAGAACAGATTCTGGTACAGGCCGAACATGTTAAAAAGCATAGCAATAGCAATTATAGCAGTTTGAGCAATATAGAGCACGGAGCAGGACACTTGCCTTTTATATATTAAGATTTTATATTTTATATTTTATATTTTATATTTTATATTTTATATTTGATATTTGATATTTGATATTTGATATTTGATATTTGATATTTGATATTTGATATTTGATATTTGATATTTGATATTTGATATTTTATATTTTATATTTTATATTTTATATTTTATATTTTATATTTTATATATTATATTTTATATTTTATATTTTATATTTTATATTTTATATTTTATATTTTATATTATATTTTATATTTTATATTTTATATTTTATATTTTATATTTTATATTTTATATTTTATATTTTATATTTTATATTTTATATTTTATATTTTATATTTTATATTTTATATTTTATATTTTATATTTTATATTTTATATTTTATATTTTATATTTTATATTTTATATTTTATATTTTATATTTTATATTTTATATTTTATATTTTATATTTTATATTTTATATTTTATATTTTATATTTTATATTTTATATTTTATATTTTATATTTTATATTTTATATTTTATATTTTATATTTTATATTTTATATTTTATATTTTATATTTTATATTTTATATTTTATATTTTATATTTTATATTTTATATTTTATATTTTATATTTTATATTTTATATTTTATATTTTATATTTTATATTTTATATTTTATATTTTATATTTTATATTTTATATTTTATATTTTATATTTTATATTTTATATTTTATATTTTATATTTTATATTTTATATTTTATATTTTATATTTTATATTTTATATTTTATATTTTATATTTTATATTTTATATTTTATATTTTATATTTTATATTTTATATTTTATATTTTATATTTTATATTTTATATTTTATATTTTATATTTTATATTTTATATTTTATATTTTATATTTTATATTTTATATTTTATATTTTATATTTTATATTTTATATTTTATATTTTATATTTTATATTTTATATTTTATATTTTATATTTTATATTTTATATTTTATATTTTATATTTTATATTTTATATTTTATATTTTATATTTTATATTTTATATTTTATATTTTATATTTTATATTTTATATTTTATATTTTATATTTTATATTTTATATTTTATATTTTATATTTTATATTTTATATTTTATATTTTATATTTTATATTTTATATTTTATATTTTATATTTTATATTTTATATTTTATATTTTATATTTTATATTTTATATTTTATATTTTATATTTTATATTTTATATTTTATATTTTATATTTTATATTTTATATTTTATATTTTATATTTTATATTTTATATTTTATATTTTATATTTTATATTTTATATTTTATATTTTATATTTTATATTTTATATTTTATATTTTATATTTTATATTTTATATTTTATATTTTATATTTTATATTTTATATTTTAAATTTTATATTTTATATTTTATATTTTATATTTTATATTTTATATTTTATATTTTATATTTTATATTTTATATTTTATATTTTATATTTTATATTTTATATTTTATATTTTATTTTTTATATTTTATATTTTATATTTTATATTTTATATTTTATATTTTATATTTTATATTTTATATTTTATATTTTATACTAGTGTAAAAGCCCGTCCTTCGACGGGAAGGAACCATTTAGAGTACAAAATGCGACAAAAAATTTATTGGATTTATATACAAAGGTTTTTATTTGAAAACATATTTATTAAATTATTTTGATAAAACTTCTTTATATACAACATTTCTAGTAAAAAATTCTTAGAATTTTTAACCTTGCCCTTGCCATCTATAATGCTTAGTTTTACATCATCAGCTCGCTAAAACTGCGCATGACTAAATACCAGTTCTTTTAGAAAAACTCCTACTTTTTGCAATATTTAACCTTGAAATTTATTTATGGTCATTGAAAATGTCAGTCTAACTGGAAATTGTCGCCTCCGGAGAGTGAAAGGCAAATCTGTGTTTGTCGGGGCCAAATCAATTGTAGGTATGAAAACTATTTCATGTTCGCCAGTGCGCCTGTCAATACCTGTGCGATGATTAATTCAGTTTTTAGGTTTTTCAAAACTAACCACCTTCCATTACAGATTTTTTTTTTTGGTATTTAAATTTTGAAGAAGTATTATAATACTTTTAATTTTGAGGTTTAACTTATGCAGTGGCATTCCTGAAGGATAAAATTCATTCAAAAACTCGACAGGGTAATTTTGCTTATCGTTATCATCACTGTCTTCAATTTAATCCGTGCTCAAATCTCTCACTGTGTCACCAACTAAAATATTTAGAACTTGCTCGTTGACTTCGTTCACATCGAAATTTTTTGGGTACAGGATAGCAATTTTGGAATAACGGTTGATGTTATTCGGACTCAAAGTATCGCCAGAAATCTATTTAACCCTTTCAATGGATTTGTCCATTATATTGGACACTTCAGAAAAATTTTTTTTTTTTATTTTCCAACGTCTTTTCTAAAATCAAATAGGTTGGTACTATGAAATGAAGTTGTGCCAACATGAAAAAAAATAATTTTAGGCAGATAAATAACGTTAAACTTAGTTAGATTTTCGATTTTATGCCCATCAGAACCCTTCAATTTTTTTATATTGCGTGTTAATAAATTTTGCAAAAAAGAAGTGATTATTGTGATTGGTGTGCAAAGTATAATTTTTTTTTTTTATAATAACAATTGCATAAATAACGCATTTGCATTTGTTTCCGATTGTTTTAGTTGAACTAAAATATTATAATACAACGTTATCATGGTTTTGTCCATTATATTAAACAGCCTGCCAAAAGCAAAGCAGCTCATGTAAAAATCAGAGGGATGTTTTTTAATCTTTTTATTGCTTAAATGATGGGAATATAAGGTTAAAAAAAATTGTCCACGTTTATTCTAGGCAAGCCATTGAGAGGGTTAATAAGCGAACCTTTACAAACAAAATAATCTGGAATTTCTATGATATCTTCATCTCCATTTCCTAACTTGAGTAGCCAATCGCTAAAACTTGGATCAGAAGACCGTACATTGTGATTTAATTCTAGCAATTCTAATTGACACCAACGTTACTGAATGTAATAATTGCTGTTCAGTTTATGCAGACCGAATAGGTTCTGGTTCTGTTAATTAAGAAGTACTGTAATAGCAAGACATGATGTTTGATGTATAGTAGTTGAGGAAAATGACGATAGTCTTCAAGTACAAAGATTTCCAATACATAATTTAAGAATAGGTGCTGGTCCAGACTGAACAGGTTCTAAAAAGTATAGTACGTACAAAGATTTCAAATAGATAATTTTACAACAGGTTCTGGTCCAGGTCGAACAGGTTTTAAAAAGTACAGTACGTACAAAGATTTCAAATAGATAATTTTACAACAGGTTCTGGTCCAGGATGAACAGGTTTTAAAAAGTACAGTACGTACAAAGATTTCAAATGGATAATTTAGAAGAGGTTCTGGTCCAGGATGAACAGGTTTCAAAAAGTACAGTACGTACAAAGATTTCAAATAGATAATTTTACAATAGGTTCTGGTCCAGGCTGAACAGGTTTTACGATATAGAGCAAAAGGTTCAGTAAGTACAAACATTTCAAATGAATTGTTTATAACTGGTCATGGTCCAGGCTGAACATGTTTTACGATATAGAGCACGGAGCAGGACGCTTGCCTTTTATATATTAAGATTTTATATTTTATATTTTATATTTTATATTTTATTTTTTATATTTTATATTTTATATTTTATATTTTATATTTTATTTTTTATATTTTATATTTTATATTTTATATTTTATATTTTATATTTTATATTTTATATTTTATTTTTTATATTTTATATTTTATATTTTATATTTTATATTTTATAATTTATATTTTATATTTTATATTTTATATTTTATATTTTATATTTTATATTTTATATTTTATATTTTATATTTTATATTTTATATTTTATATTTTATATTTTATATTTTATATTTTATATTTTATATTTTATATTTTATATTTTATATTTTATATTTTATATTTTATATTTTATATTTTATATTTTATATTTTATATTTTATATTTTATATTTTATATTTTATATTTTATATTTTATATTTTATATTTTATATTTTATATTTTATATTTTATATTTTATATTTTATATTTTATATTTTATATTTTATATTTTATATTTTATATTTTATATTTTATATTTTATATTTTATATTTTATATTTTATATTTTATATTTTATATTTTATATTTTATATTTTATATTTTATATTTTATATTTTATATTTTATATTTTATATTTTATATTTATATTTTATATTTTATATTTTATATTTTATATTTTATATTTTATATTTTATATTTTATATTTTATATTTTATATTTTATATTTTATATTTTATATTTTATATTTTATATTTTATATTTTATATTTTATATTTTATATTTTATATTTTATATTTTATATTTTATATTTTATATTTTATATTTTATATTTTATATTTTATATTTTATATTTTATATTTTATATTTTATATTTTATATTTTATATTTTATATTTTATATTTTATATTTTATATTTTATATTTTATATTTTATATTTTATATTTTATATTTTATATTTTATATTTTATATTTTATATTTTATATTTTATATTTTATATTTTATATTTTATATTTTATATTTTATATTTTATATTTTATATTTTATATTTTATATTTTATATTTTATATTTTATATTTTATATTTTATATTTTATATTTTATATTTTATATTTTATATTTTATATTTTATATTTTATATTTTATATTTTATATTTTATATTTTATATTTTATATTTTATATTTTATATTTTATATTTTATATTTTATATTTTATATTTTATATTTTATATTTTATATTTTATATTTTATATTTTATATTTTATATTTTATATTTTATATTTTATATTTTATATTTTATATTTTATATTTTATATTTTATATTTTATATTTTATATTTTATATTTTATATTTTATATTTTATATTTTATATTTTATATTTTATATTTTATATTTTATATTTTATATTTTATATTTTATATTTTATATTTTATATTTTATATTTTATATTTTATATTTTATATTTTATATTTTATATTTTATATTTTATATTTTATATTTTATATTTTATATTTTATATTTTATATTTTATATTTTATATTTTATATTTTATATTTTATATTTTATATTTTATATTTTATATTTTATATTTTATATTTTATATTTTATATTTTATATTTTATATTTTATATTTTATATTTTATATTTTATATTTTATATTTTATATTTTATATTTTATATTTTATATTTTATATTTTATATTTTATATTTTATATTTTATATTTTATATTTTATATTTTATATTTTATATTTTATATTTTATATTTTATATTTTATATTTTATATTTTATATTTTATATTTTATATTTTATATTTTATATTTTATATTTTATATTTTATATTTTATATTTTATATTTTATATTTTATATTTTATATTTTATATTTTATATTTTATATTTTATATTTTATATTTTATATTTTATATTTTATATTTTATATTTTATATTTTATATTTTATATTTTATATTTTATATTTTATATTTTATATTTTATATTTTATATTTTATATTTTATATTTTATATTTTATATTTTATATTTTATATTTTATATTTTATATTTTATATTTTATATTTTATATTTTATATTTTATATTTTATATTTTATATTTTATATTTTATATTTTATATTTTATATTTTATATTTTATATTTTATATTTTATATTTTATATTTTATATTTTATATTTTATATTTTATATTTTATATTTTATATTTTATATTTTATATTTTATATTTTATATTTTATATTTTATATTTTATATTTTATATTTTATATTTTATATTTTATATTTTATATTTTATATTTTATATTTTATATTTTATATTTTATATTTTATATTTTATATTTTATATTTTATATTTTATATTTTATATTTTATATTTTATATTTTATATTTTATATTTTATATTTTATATTTTATATTTTATATTTTATATTTTATATTTTATATTTTATATTTTATATTTTATATTTTATATTTTATATTTTATATTTTATATTTTATATTTTATATTTTATATTTTATATTTTATATTTTATATTTTATATTTTATATTTTATATTTTATATTTTATATTTTATATTTTATATTTTATATTTTATATTTTATATTTTATATTTTATATTTTATATTTTATATTTTATATTTTATATTTTATATTTATATTTATATTTAGATAGACTTGAAAAAATCGAGAAAAAATATTGGGGCATAGTGTAATCAATGTGTGAAATGGTGTGTTCGCATTAGTTAACAGATGTAAGTGTATTGATACGATACTGAAAGGTGTGGTAAAATTTATTTTCAAAATCCTTAAATTAAGTTGAATGGAACAATTTTCATCAAGATGCTGCTTGATTTTAAACAAGACGTTAAAAGTTACAGATCTTCATTAAGTTTTAGTTCGTGTTAAAGAATTAAAATGTCGTTTTTGGAAAACGAAAATAGATTTCTGAGCTAAAAAAAGGTTAAAAACTATTTATTTAGACTTTTCAAGCAATTATTTTTCAAGCAGACCGAACCCTAATTTTAAGACCATTTAATTTTTCCTCAAGCAACGAAATTAGCTTCGGTTACACCTAAGAACATTTCGAACAAAATTTGGTCCTTATTGGATCACGGTCAGTTGACACGGCGTCTCCTTGGATTCTAAGGGACTGTGTATGAGCTGTTTATTAAAAAAATATTTTTAAAAAAGTAAAAAAAAAATTTAGATACTCGAAAACATTTTATTGAAAATTAAAAATTATACGTTCTTAGGCCTTACCAAATATTATTTCGTTTTTGGAGCGAAAATTTATTGTACTTGAAAACCAAAGGAAAACATACAAATCTGCAGTAAGTCAACCAATTTTTAATTTAAAAGTTTAATGCCATGCAGCATCAGACGCTATAATTTTCATTTTTATAATTTTCACGTTCTAGATGGATTTAGAAGATTGAAAACCTTGAAATATTAATGAATTTTCAATAAAAATTCAACTAGCTGTCATTACATTTCTTACATTAAATTTTCATAAAATATTTTTTTCATTTGTTTTTGTATTAAAAATTTGTTGAATTTGTATTGAAAATTCATTATCACTCTTTAAGAGTACACCTTAATTTTATATCGCTAGAAAGGTAATGAAACCTTAAAACAGCTTATATTATGAAAGTTAAAAAAAATTATAGCGTCTGGTGATGGCATTATACTTTGAAATTAAAAATTGGTTGACTTACTGCAATATTTCCAAAAGTTTTATATTTTTCCTTTAAAGTGACAAAAACTTTTCCAATGATACCCTATTTACGAAAATCCTATTTAAATTAACTGAGCTACGTTGTCTCAAAGTAGACCCTTTTTTGGCCGCGAAAAATGATTGCAAAAATGTATAACTTCGGATTTGGTTTCTAATCATTAAACCAATTCAAGAAAAAAATTTGAGCCAATTCGGAGATGGTAAGTGCAACTAATAAAACACTTCAATATAAAATGGTCAGTATATTTTCTATCAACAAAAAAAAAACCCCCGATTTAACCTGAAAAGGCATTGATGTCATCAGATTTTCTGCATTGTTCTGGCAAAATTATCAGTTACCATATCATAAATATGGACAAAGGATTAAAAATGTAAGAATTCTAAAAATATGATCCGCAAGCAATGCGTCTAGCTAGATTTGTTTAACATTTTGAAACGTTGCTGAAAATTGTGGTGACGTTGAAAGTAATACCAGTTTGTACATTCCAATGCATTGGAAACTTATTTATAGGATCAATTTATCTCAAAATTAACAGTGGTGTTTTCTTGAACGTTGACATCACAGCTAAGCTGAACGATAAAAGATTTTTTGAGCAGAAAAAACGGGGATTTTTTTTGGTCAATAACGTCCTTTGTTTGGGCTGCACACAAAAAATCACTTCACTTTGTGATCCTATCTAAAAGCATATATAATAAACACGCTGTCAACAAAAATTACAAATACTATTATAAAAACCAAAATAAAAGACACAAATGTTAATGCCCTTATAGTGCTTTCACTATTGTGGGTTGTATGGGAGGTGGGCGTGTTAGTCGACGGACTACGCCCAATTTTTGAACACACATTAGCTTTAGTATAAAATACATACATACCAAATTTTATCTCTGTTAGACAAACATAAGCATATTTATACAGTTTTAAATTTTTTGGTTTGTATGGGAGGTAGGCGTGTCCGTGGGCGGATGACGTCCATTTTTCAAAAACATATTTGGTTTGTTAAACAAAACATACGTACCAAATTGTATCTCTGTAGGTTGAACAGAAGCTTACATATTGAGTTTTCAATTTTTTGGTTGAATGGGAGATGGGCGTGTTTTGATATAAAGTATAAACATACCAAATTTTATTGTTGGAAGTTTATTATGAGCTTAGTTTTGCAGTTTTCGATTTTTGCGTTGTATGGGAGGTATTCAGGTTTAGGGTATAACAAACTTGCAAACAGGTAAAAAAATCAAGTGTTGTATTCGCTTTTAAACCTAAATCACCCCAATTGGCTATGGATGCTTTTTTTGGTATTTTAAGTGCTTTTATTTAAGTGTAATATGTGGATTTTTTTTATTTAATGATGTCTTGATGGGCCAAGTTCATATGTTTAGTCTGTAAATATCAAAGAATTCACTCTTACAAGGTAAGCAAATATGTAAAAAAAGTGTTGTAGAACAGGGTGCGGAGAACTCTATTTGCAAACGATTAAAGTATGCGTCACTGTTTTTGTACATGGCATCCCACTATATATCCCTTATAAATTTGGGCTCTCCAGTGGCGTACCGAGAGGCTAAGCCGCCCGGTGCGGATTCCAAATTTGCCGCCCCTTTCATATGCAATACAAAAAGCATCTTTGATATTAAATTAGGGTTTTGTATGCAATGTTTTCACTTTAGAATGTGAACTTTCGTTGTTCTCAATTATATAAAAAACAAATTCTAATATACATATCATCATCAACCTATTTCTAATACGACGCACGTTGGGAACAAATGGAGCAAAACGCGCGCATGAGTCTATTTTTGCTCTCATTTCTATATATACTAAAATATAAAGCGGATACATTGACACCTGAACGAGTATTTTTTAGGGAACAACCTGGCCTAATAAAATTTTGTCATTGCATACACCCTGCACTTATACCCTACAGTTGAAAATAAAATTTATTTATGATATATAAAGTGGTGAACAAATAATATAATTTGCAGTACAATAAGAAAAATAAACATAGAATTCCAAAGATATCGTTACACTTAACGATTTTCAGAATCTTAAGTGTCCTTTCACACTCAAAAAAAGGAACAATCTATACCGCTTAGCTTTGAAATTACAGGTTGTACATTTTCATAATTAGGAACTTAATCTTAATTTAAACGTGCCTAAAAAAGGGTGTTTTTTTAAGAGCTTGCTGATTTGAAATTTAAATAAAACACATGCCAAATTATGAAATGGCCAACAAAAAATTTTTTGTTTGGTAGATAATTTCCTGGCATTTAACATTTAAATATAATTTTGGGCATACGGCTACCACGACTATTTTGCACAAAGGTCATTCTGGAGGTCCAATTTTCGACCACCTTTTCAAGCATTTGAGGGCGTATTTCAGCAATGACACGTTGAATATTGGTTTCCAAAGCATTAATCGTTGCTGGTTTATCCACATAAAGCAATGACTTCACGTATCCCACAAAAAACAATCAAGTGGTGTCAAATCAGACGAACGCGGAGGCCAATTCACCGGTCCATTTGTCGAAATAATGTTGTCGTTGAAATGTTATTTCAATAAGTCGATTGTTTCGCCCGCAGTGTGACAAGTGGCACCTGGTTTCCTGTTGAAACCACATTTCGTCCACATCCATATCTTGAAGATTTGGCAACAAAAATTCATTGATCATAGTTCTGTATCGATTTCCATTCACGGTAACGCGTCGTCCTTCCTCATTTTTAAAGAAATAAGGACCGATGATTCCACCAGCCCATAGACCGCAATATTTTCTTCTGTACGCACTCTTCTCATTCTTCTCGGTGGCTTGGTATCCAAAAGAGAGAATATAGACCGAAATTTGGTAATTACGTTCTTTATGGTGGTCTCAGACGTACGATTATGTGCACCATAAAATTCACGAAGTGCTCTATAAATATTTTTAGTTGAACACTGTTTTTGAAAATAAATTTGCACGATTTGGAAGCGTTGTTCTGGAGTTAACCTATTCATGATGATTTGCCAAACAATACTTCGTAAAAACGTCACTTTAAAATGTCAAAACAACTGTCAGACAATATAGTAATCAATATTGAAAAAAAAACTTCATAAAAAAACACCCTTTACAAGGGGCGTGCTACTTTTTTATCTGCTCAAATTTTAGATATAAATTTAGAACTATAGGTATGTACTAGGCCGGCTCATTTTTTAAAGTCAAAAAGCACACTCAGTTTCTGAATCTTTGGGATGAAAAACTAAGATATCCTGAATTTGAGGGAAATCGGTTGAGTCTCTAGCCACCGGAAATGACGATGAATTTTCCTCTGAAATCGGTTTTTTTTTATATTTTTTATCGTAATTTTTTAAACACGGACAAACTAACCCAAACTGTTTGCGGGAATTCATAGTCATTTCCGGTGGCTAGAGACTCAACCGATTTCCCTCAAATTCAGGATATCTTAGTTTTTCATCCCAAAGATTCAGAAACTGAGTGTGCTTTTTGGCTTAATTTTTTTCCATATACTTCGAGCCGGCCTAGTATGTACTATACACAACAATGAAACTCTAAGCCCCATACTATTTAGTCGTGTCCTTTGACTGGCAAAAGTGAGCAAGCAGTGGTCAGACGGGTGTGTCACCACCCATGCAATAAAAAATATTCATATAAAAAAGCTTTGGAACAAAATGTCGGATGATAACAAAACTCAGTATGAGTTTCAATAAAATTAGTAAATAATTGATCAATTTTTTCTACTGCAAAACTGGAACGAACATTGGAAAAATGGGCGTGGCTTCGCCCATGTGAGTCAAATTTGAAGTCATTATCTATGAAAGTAAAATAAGATCACTCCTATATATGATAATTGCCAAAGATCTCTAAACAGTTCAACAGTTTTTAAAATTGTTAGTGCTGATGCTTAACTTCATCATAAAATTAAGAATTCTGTATAGCTTTATTGGTTAAATCTATTTTAGTAAAAATTATTAATTAAAACACATTTAAAAAAATTAAAAAGCATTTTAAGGTTTTTATAATATAATGAATAACAAAAAAGGTCATAACAAATAGCAAACAGATTTGGTACCATTTTTTTTATAAAGTTTTATTTTTTCATATGTATTCTTTTGATCATTACCCACAATTACCTGTGGAAGTTCCATTGGAAAGAAAATAGATTATTTTTTATATTTTCTTAAAATTTATGCTTTTTCAAGGAAGTTCATCTCCTTATTTTGTTACAGGACCAAACTTTTAGGCATACAAATTTAAAGTCTAGTTTTTTTGGGATTGATTGATGAAAATTTCATTTATTTTGGCTTTAGTTTGAATTTTTTTTTGGCCTTTTAGTAAGGTGATACGGTTATTGAAATTTTTGAGTAAATATTTTTGAAGTTAGGCATGACTTTGGAGGTCCATAAAAAATTGAAAGGCCTATGTCCTTAAAAAAATAGATTTCTATCATTAAACATATCCAAAATCATTAAATCATTGTAAAAAATCAAGAAAAAAAGTCGAGATGTCATCGCAATGCTCGCGTTTTGCCTGATTTTTTCCCAACGTGCGATGAAGTTAAAATTTTCTACTGTTGAAAAGGCTACTGTTGAAAAGGTAGAGATTTCAAATGTATTTAAATATGTATTCAAGCATTAAAAGCGTTTAAAATGAAAAAAGACAAAAATGTAGTTTTGAGCGATCTACCTTAAACGTTAATAATCGCTTTTATTCCAAATGTTGACTTCCGTCATATTAGAATTAGGCCAACGATAAAAAAAAGTTTGTTTTTAAATGACACCGAAAAAGAACTTTATACAAATACAATTTTTTTATTAAATATTTTATTAAATTGTTATTTGTCTTGCTTTCTTATTAACAAAATCGTTAATTACATTGTCAAAGTCTACTTCATTATTTAACTTGTATTCTATAGATAATATGGTAAGATTTTGTTGGCGAGACGTACTCATTGTAGTTCTAATGTAGGTTTTTATGAGTTTTAACTAAGAGAAGCTCCTCTCACAAGTGGCAACACTTACAGCAATGGTAGGAAAGATGCATAAAAGTATAACAATTTTTGGAACTGCGTTTTCTGGACTTAATTTAAAAATAAATTGTAAAAGTTCAAGTGGACCTTTCATACAAGAATCTGTTTCTTTGTGCGCAATAGAAACAAAATTCTGAAGTATTTTTCTCTCAACGAGAAATTCTTCCTTGTCAATATCTTCGTGACAGAGTGCATTCAGTTTGCATTCCAACTTATCATTCAGGTGAACCAAAGGAGTAAGGAGGAGTAAGGAAGGAGTAAGAATTGCGTATTTTTCAGCAAGAGCATGAAGCTGCTGAAACCGTGTGGTCATTTCTCAAATTTATTTCTTCAAAATTAATAATTAAATTATTAAATTAGAAAATGACTTAAATCAGTATAAACCACACCTAACTCCCCTCCAAAGTGATTTTATTAAAACAGCAAAATCCCTTAAAAAATCGCAAAAATTATAATAGATACGACTTAAAAATATACGCATAAGTCTCAATTTTTAATATGCACTCTGAACATACAATTCGCCATAGTCAAACGAAAATTCCACTACTGGTTATTTTCACTGATAACTTAAAGCACTCAAAAACTCGAAAAATTACGAGCTACTCGAAAACACCAGTTATTCAAAAGGCATAATTTAGCTTGAGTGCCGCCCCTTAACTAATGCCGCCCGGGGCGGACCGCCCCCCCCCCTCCCCCCCCACGGTACGCGGCTGGGGCTCTCTTAACACGAAAATAGCAAACATTTTTTTTTATGGATACGTTTTTTTAAAAAATTGTTTTAAAAAATTGTTGTTACTTTATTTTATCAACCTTTGACTTTGTTTGTGGTTTTTTTTTGACGCCTGAACAACGTTTTAAAAAATTTAAGTTTTTTGTGTGGCTTTTTTCAAAATTTTGCTGTATAAAACCTCGGTATATGTGGTACTCCGAGGCCTTAAAATATATTTTTTAATGATATTTTCCAGTTTGATCCTCTTACAACCTCACCCACTGCATCTGTTGCGCAGTGTACCTTTTTATATAACTATATTTTAATATAATAAAAATTAAAAATTTTTTTTGCTTAATGAGGAAATTTTTTTTAACTTTCCTTTTTAATTTAAATCGGGTTTTTTTATGGTTAGTTATTCATTGCTCAGATACGATACGTTCACCAATGCGAAAGTGCTCTTTCAACCATCAAGACTGTATCCATTTCAACATCATATAACATTTTAACATTTCTTAAATTTATCAAAATTTACAAAATTATGAACGTTTGGTTTCTTTCTAGCTACTTAAAGTTTCATCGGACAGACATAAAACCCGAATTCTACACAGAGAAATTTTTGTTCCTATAACATTTATTTTCATTTACAAAACGGACATTTTTAAATGAGCGAATGAAAATTAAACGTTCGTTGAATATTTTAAAATGAAAATTTCAGAAGTGAAGAATAATTAGAAGCTATTTTTTAAAATTTGTATTTTAAACTAAATAAACCGATCGTTTTAAAATCATACGTACGTTTTAGAAGCTAATTTAAAAATGTCCGTTTTTAGAATGAAAATAAACTTTATAAACTTGCTCCTCTACAAAACTATTAATGCTATAATGACACTAATGATGTTATAACACAATATTTGTAAATAAAAAACAAGTAAGGAAACTCTAAAGATGGTCTAGCCCGACTATGGAGTACCCGAAAACCACCTACTCCGAAAACAAACACAAAGATATACAGTGCTGGACAAAAGTATAGGCACAACCATAAGTTACAATTTAATATTTTTAATAAAGAGCAGCATACAATAATAATTTTTTGTTACAATATTGCTCTTATTAATCTATAGATTTTGTAAGATTTAAAGATATTTGCTTTTCTCAGACGCAAGCAAATTTAACATTTTTCGCCCTGATACTAGGATATGGCGGCAGTCAGACACGGCATATCTTGTAAGAAATCTTTTTCCAACAGTTAAGTATGGTGGCGGGGGAGTTATGGTATGGGGCTGCATGTCTGCGTAGGATGTGGGGAGCTTGTATTTGTTGACGGTTTAATAGACAAGTCCGTTTACCTCAAGATTTTAAAGGACATTGTTAAGAAAAGTGCAGAAAAACTGAGCTTACCTGAGTGATTTGCACTCCAGCACGACAATGAGACAGACAGCTCTTGACGCAAAGATGTGGCTTGCTTTTAACATGGCACATGTTTTGTCACACCCCCCGCAGTCACCAGACATAAACCCATCGAACATTTATGGTAAGAAATGGGGAAAAAGAGTTCGAAAATGCAGAATGCAAGAATAGCTTAACATTAGCGAAAATATAACAAAAAAAATTTGTACACTCTATACCAAATAGACTGAAGGCAGTAATAAAACAAAAAGGATTGCCGACTAAGTATTAGTTAAACTTTTACATACTTATATAATAAATTCTGTGCCTATACATTTGTCCAGTAAAAAACTGTTTTTATATACATTTTTCATTTTATTTCTCCTATGAATAACATTTTTTCAAGTTGTATGGTTATTAATTTACAAACATATGTTGTACACTTATAATATATTCATGAAATAAATATTTTATATTTTCTTAATATGAAAATATATCAGTTTGTTTTATTATGCAGAGTGTGCTTATACTTTAGTCCGGCACTGTATACATATTGAAGAGGACAACGTCTGTCGGGTCAGCTAGTATTTTATATTTTATATTTTATATTTTATATTTTATATTTTATATTTTATATTTTATATTTTACATTTTACATTTTACATTTTACACTTTACATTTTACATTTTACATTTTACATTTTACATTTTACATTTTACATTTTACATTTTACATTTTACATTTTACATTTTACATTTTACATTTTACATTTTACATTTTACATTTTACATTTTACATTTTACATTTTACATTTTACATTTTACATTTTACATTTTACATTTTACATTTTACATTTTACATTTTACATTTTACATTTTACATTTTACATTTTCCCCTTTTTTAAACAACACAATGACTTCAGCAGCCTTCAATTGAAGCGGAAATTTACCATCAAGAACACTTTTATTAAATAAATAAACCAAAATATCTGCAATGTTAAAGACAATATTTTTTACTAAGTTGCTTGAAAAACTATTTTCATTTGCAGAATAGGAACCCTTCAAGGATCTGATGATATTAAAAACCTCAAAAGATGTGAAAGGAATAAAAACGAAGCAATGGTCAATGACAGCATCAGTGTAGGAACAACTGCAAACCTTTTCCTGAGAAACATTTTGATTTGCAACATTTTCACCTACAGAAACAAAAAACTGATTAAATTGCTCGGAGATATTTTGTTTATCCGAAATGTTTACCCCATCTACTACAATTCTTTCTACACTAGTGTCACGCGAGGATGATCTGCCTATAATTTCATTTACAAGCTTCCATTCTTTACGCGAATTGCCAAAAGCATTATTAAAGGCATTACAATAATAAGAAGTTTTGGCCATCGAAACTTCTATAGCTACTTCCTTACATAACAGTCTATAAGCATTCCTTAAATCATCACAATTCCGATTTCTTTTCACCCTTCTAAATAAAGAGTTTTTTGTATTGATCTTTGCTACTAAGTCATTTGTTATCCACGGCTTAAGTTTTTTTAGCTTACCTTTTTTACGCCTAACAAACACAGTGCAACGGTTAACATAATCTGCTAAAGTATTTGAAAATATATTAAAAGCATTAGAAACATCAGATTCAGCGTATACTTCATTCCATGATTCAAAACGTAGCAGGTTATTAAGCATTGAATAATTAGTATACTTCTGAGTAGGTGATTTATCCATTTTGCATTGATTTACTAAGAAAACATTCGCTATATTTAGACAAGTCATGCAATGATCAGATATATCTAAGTCTGCAATAGCACTTAAACAATATAGATTTACAGATACACGAATAAATATATGATCAATACACGTAGCAGAATTAGATGTAATACGCGTAGGAGAGTGAATAGCAGATTCCAAACCGAAAGACGATAGCAAAAATATATAATTATCAATATCCATCGTTGTCTGTAATAAATCGATATTAATGTCACCTAATAAAATACAACTTCCTGATCCAACTTCTAACAAAAAACTTTTCGATTATATGTCCATTATAATCGATTATATGTCGATTATATTTTCCATTATATGTAAGCGAAAATTTTGCTGGGATGTTCTCCAGCAATACATTTCTCCAGAGCTTTTTAGAAAAACGTGCTCATGTCATAAATGTCAGGAATAAAAATATACTTTATAATTTTGTGATTACTAAGTTCTGAGACTATACATTGACAAACAAACCTTATTTGCAGCTCTTAACCAGCTAGAACATAATTTTAAGTTGTAATATAATTTTGGGTATCCTGTAACATAAAACAATTTAAAAGCTAAATTTATTAATTGCTTTAAAATTTCTAAAAAAAAAATAAATTGGTTAAAATTCATTAAATTTTTTATTTAAATTAAATAAATGATGTTTTATAACAATTTTAGGGCGTTCTGATGTTTTTTTATTTTATTTTGAAGATGTCTATTTAAAACTCTAAGAAGGTTTCCTAACTCCTTTACTTTACTAAAATACATAATTATTATTCTGTTCAAATCAACCAACAAAAACTGTCAAAAATACAGTTTTTAAGTAAAACTATTCTAAAAATTATTTTAATTTTCATGACTCTTGACCTTGTTCTCCCAGGGAAAGTTTGCTTTGGGAATTATGTAGATAATGACTATGAAACAAATTTCTTATATCAATTTGGTATCACTGCGATATTGTGATACTGTGATATTTATGGTCGAGAATAAGGCAGTCAAATGTTACAGACCTCAGTCTTGTCTAGTAAAGTCGAAGCTGAAATGTCGAAATGTATAAAGAGTACTATAAAGAAATTTATAAACATTAGGAAAAAAGTTTATAAATTAATTTTAATATTTTGTTCTAATTTTCACTTAACTTTTATATAGAAGACGTGGATTGATTTCGAAAAAATGTTTAAATTGATAGTTATTCAGGGTCACTGAGGGAAAATTTGTTAACGTTTTACTTCCCGGTCCTATTTTTTCATTTATTATGCAAAATTATTCAAAATAGATCTTGGGGATTTAATCACTATTACAACTCAACATTTTGCGTAAACAAAACATTTTTGAATAATTCCTTGATTGCGGAAAATTTTTCAGTTTTGTATAAGTTACCAAATTATTTTTCAAATGATATCAAATATATTAATATCGATGAGATTAATTTTTAATTTTGTATATTGTTACCGACTTTTATAAATAATACAATGAATTAAAATATATATATGTTAACTCATTTGCACTTTAACAAAATAATCATAACAGTAAACTATTATTTAAAAAAATTATATGCATTTCGTAGTACTTTTTTATATGCAATTATATGAATTTCGTAGCATTGCTTTTATGAGGTTAAGTATAACCTTCTTAAAGGGTGCACAATTTAGTTTCGGCCCAAGGTGCTAGAAACCCTAGCTATGCCACTGATTCACTCCAATCGCAGTCGTGTAAGCAAATAATTGCATGCATAATTTACCAACAATTTTCTCTTTGAGTCGCTGCTCTTGCTCTCCTAGCGCGGCGCATCGCTCTAGCATTTTCTGTTAAACTTGTCAAACTTGTTTTACGTCGAGGCATTTATTTGTAGTTAAGGGAAATACGAACACTTCATTTTTCAAACTTTTAATTTATCTTTAATCTATACAAAATATGCTATCACACTTGTGAATGCCGCATTTTGAAATATTAAAAAATTGGAAAACTACAATAATAATATGTGTAAAGAAATTGCATGCGGCGAAACAAATATGCACACATTGGCTTGCAGCTCATCATTCTACAGCAATAACAGCACAGCAAGGTTTATTTAACTTGTATTCCCATCACGTCAAAGAGCGCCAACTGCTTTTGGTTACTCTTCGAATGAGTGTGGAGAGCGAGATCAATAAACTTTAAAGAGAAGGGTTGATAGCAACATGTAGTTTAAACTCTCGTAACACAGACGCGTGAAAAGCAAGCGACAAAGCAATGCTTAGCATCGGTGGTAATTTCCTAAAAAACTTAACAACTTAATTAAATATATTTATTATTAAATTTTCTTAAATGAATCCCACCTATGGCATTCTGTAGCACAAATATGATATTTTAAAATTTTTTTCATAAAAATCGGTCCAGTAGTTTTGGAGTCATTGCTGCACTTAATATTTCCACTTCAATTTTATATAATAGTATAGATATAATATATAATATATAATATATAATATATAATATATAATATATAATATATAATATATAATATATAATATATAATATATAATATATAATATATAATATATAATATATAATATATAATATATAATATATAATATATAATATATAATATATAATATATAATATATAATATATAATATATAATATATAATATATAATATATAATATATAATATATAATATATAATATATAATATATAATATATAATATATAATATATAATATATAATATATAATATATAATATATAATATATAATATATAATATATAATATATAATATATAATATATAATATATAATATATAATATATAATATATAATATATAATATATAATATATAATATATAATATATAATATATAATATATAATATATAATATATAATATATAATATATAATATATAATATATAATATATAATATATAATATATAATATATAATATATAATATATAATATATAATATATAATATATAATATATAATATATAATATATAATATATAATATATAATATATAATATATAATATATAATATATAATATATAATATATAATATATAATATATAATATATAATATATAATATATAATATATAATATATAATATATAATATATAATATATAATATATAATATATAATATATAATATATAATATATAATATATAATATATAATATATAATATATAATATATAATATATAATATATAATATATAATATATAATATATAATATATAATATATAATATATAATATATAATATATAATATATAATATATAATATATAATATATAATATATAATATATAATATATAATATATAATATATAATATATAATATATAATATATAATATATAATATATAATATATAATATATAATATATAATATATAATATATAATATATAATATATAATATATAATATATAATATATAATATATAATATATAATATATAATATATAATATATAATATATAATATATAATATATAATATATAATATATAATATATAATATATAATATATAATATATAATATATAATATATAATATATAATATATAATATATAATATATATAATATATAATATATAATATCTTAATATATAAAAGGCAAGTGTCCTGCTCCGTGCTCTATATTGCTCAAACTGCTATAATTGCTATTGCTATGCTTTTTAACATGTTCGGCCTGTACCAGAATCTGTTCTAAAATTATCCATTTGAAATCTTTGTTCGTACTATACTTTTTATAACCTGTTCAGCCTGGACCAGAACCAGTTATAAATTTATTCATTTGAAATCTTTGTACGTACTACACTTATTCAGCCTGGACCAGAACCTGTTATAAATTTATCCATTTGAAATCTTTGTACGTACTTTATTTATTGCAACCTGTTCAGCCTGAACCAGAACCTATTCTAAAGTTATGGCATTGCAAATCATTGTACAAACCAAGTACCAGCACCAGAACCGGTTCGGCCTGCATAAGCTGAACAGCAATTATATCTGCTATTACAGTGGTTCTTAAGCATGTTCAGCCTTTAATATGCACTGAAAATTTATTTATTACTTATCAGAAACTGTTCACCCTACGATGCACTGAAAATTTAATTGGTACACGGAGAAAACTGGTTGCTAAATTTGTATGGAGATTAAGCAAAACTTGAGCATAATTCTCAGCCACTTCAAAATATTGCTTATTTTCAGCAAAAATCAAGCAAATTTTGCTATTTAAATTTATAATAACTTAGCAAATTTTCGCTTGAATTAATTCAAAATTTGCTTTTTCGATTTATATTAACTGAGCAAATTTTTGCTTGATACAAATCAAAGTTTGATGTTTCGATTTATAATAACTGAGCAAGTGTTTGCTCGAATCAAACCAAAATTTGCTATTTCTATTTATAAAAAATAAAAAAAAAACAAATTGGCCATTTCGACTGGGAATCGAACTCGAGCTCCGAGCATGCTAAGCCACACTCTTAACCTGCATGCCACGGTGTTTCTATTTATAGTTCGAATTTTGTTTTATATTTCAATAACCAAGCAACTTTTTGCTTGAATCAATTCAAAATTTGCTATATCAATTTATAATAACTGAGCAAATTTTTGCTTACATTGAGTCAAATTTTGCTTTTGCCTGAACACAATTACCTTATAATAACTTAGCAAAGATTGGCTTGAATCAAATCAAAATTTGCTATTTGAATTTATAATAAGTAAGCAAATTATTGCTAAAATTTATCTTTATTTTGCTTTTTTCAAATTATATGAGAAGTAATTTCAATTTAGAAAACGTTTTCTAAAATCAAACCGCTATTGAGCAAAATTTTGCTGATTTGCGTTTAAGCAAAGTAATGGCTTGATTCAAGCAAAATAATTTTCTCCGTGTACTTATCAGTAGCAACATTGGTTTTCACCATACTACGTTTTTGATCTGCTGCCTCTTTTTATTTTTTAAATAAATACATAAGCTATGATGAGTATAACGAAATTATTTTGATGGATTGTACAAAAAATATAATTGCAACAGCCGCGAAACGATACCTTTGCCGTCACGTATATGATCGTTGCAAAGTCAATTTGTAAAATTGTGTATAAACTCGACTTTTGTACTTGCAAAATTGAACTTATTTTTCAACACTGTCTGTAAGAAACAAAAAATATAAAGTTTATTTTAAAGCAAGTTCTTTGCATTTTGCAAAAATCTTAATATATAAAAGGCAAGTGTCCTGCTCCGTGCTCTATATCGTAAAACATGTTCGGCCTGGACCAGAGCCTGTTGCAAAATTATCCTTTCGAAATTTCTGTACTTACTTAACCTTTTGATCTATATCGTAAAACCTGTTCAGCCTGTACCAGAACCTGTTGTAAAATTATCCATTTGAAATGTTTGTACTTACTAAACCTTTTGCTCTATATCGTAAAACCTGTTCAGCCTGGACCAGAATCTGTTGTAAAATTATCCATTTCAAATGTTTGTACGTACTGTACTTTTCAAAACAAGTTAGCCTAGACGAGAACCTGTACCTAAATTATGTATTGGAAATCTTTGTACTTGAAGACTATCGTCATTTTCCTCAACTACTATACATCAAACATCATGTCTTGCTATTACAGTGCTTATTAATTAACAGAACCAGAACCTATTCGGTCTGCATAAACTGAACAGCATTTATTATTTTAATTGCTAGAATTAATTTACAATGTTCGATCTTCTGATCCAAGTTTTAGCGATTGGCTACTCAAGTTAGGAAATGGAGATGAAGATATCATAGAAATACCCGATCATTTTGTTTGTAAAGGTTCGCTTATTAACCCTTTCAATAATCGCTTGCCTAGAATAATCGTGGACAATTTTTTTGAGCTTATATTCCCATCATTTAAGCGATAAAAAGATTAAAAAACATCCCTCTGATTTTTACATGAGCTGCTTTGCTTTTGGCAGGCTGTCTAATATAATGGACAAAACCACGATAACGTTGTATTATAATATTTTAGTTCAACTAAAACAACCGAAGACAAATGCGTTATTTATGCAAATGTTATTATAAAAAAAAATTATACTTTGCACACTAATCACAATAATCACTTCTTTTTTGCAAAATTTATTAACACGCGATATAAAAAAATTGAAGGCTTCTGTTGGGCATAAAATCGAAAATCTAACTAAGTTAAACGTTATATATCTCCCTAAAATTATTTTTGTCATGTTGGCACAACTTCATTTCATAGTACCAACCTATTTGATTTTAGAAAAGACGTTGGAAAATAAAAAATAAAAAATTTTCCGAAGTGTCCAATACAATGGACAAATCAATTGAAAGGGTTAAATAGATCTTTGGCGATACTTTGAGTCCGAATAACATCAACCGTTATTCCAAAATTGCTATCCTATGCCCAAAAAATTCCGATGTGAACGAAGTCAACGAGCAAGTTCTAAATATTTTAGTTGGTGACACAGTGAGAGATCTGAGGACGGATTAAATTGAAGACAATGATGATAACGATAAGCAAAATTACCCTGTCGAGTTTTTGAATGAATTTTATCCTTCAGGAATGCCACTGCATAAGTTAAACCTCAAAATTAAAAGTATTATAATACTTCTTCGAAATTTCAATACCAAAACAGATATCTGTAATGGAAGGTGGTTAGTTTTGAAAAACCTAAAAACTTAATTAATCATCGCACAGGTATTGACAGGCGCACTCTCGAACATGAAATAGTTTTCATACCTACAATTGATTTGGCCCCGACAAACACAGATTTGCCTTTCACTCTCCGGAGGCGACAATTTCCAGTTAAACTGACATTTTCAATGACCATAAATAAATTGCAAGGTTAAATATTGCAAAAAGTAGGAGTTTTTCTAAAAGAACTGGTATTTAGTCATGGGCAGTTTTAGCGGGCTGGAGATGTAAAACTAAGCATTATAGATGGCAAGGGACAAGGTTAGTTGGTTAAAATTCTAAGAATTTTTTTACTAAAAATGTTGTATATAAGAAAGTTTTATAAAAATAATTTAATAAACATGTTTTCAAATAAAAACCTTTGTAAATAAATCCAATAAATTTTGTGTCGCATTTTGTACTCTAAATGGTTCCTTCCCGTCGTAGGACGGGCTTTTACACTAGTATAATATATAATATATAATATATTTAATATATAATATATAATATATAATATATAATATATAATATAAAATATATAATATATAATATATAATATATAATATATAATATATAATATATAATATATAATATATAATATATAATATATAATATATATTATATATTATATATTATATATTATATAATATATAATATATAATATATAATATATAATATATAATATATAATATATAATACATAATATATAATATATAATATATAATATATAATATATAATATATAATATATAATATATAATATATAATATATAATATATAATATATAATATATAATATATAATATATAATATATAATATATAATATATAATATATAATATATAATATATAATATATAATATATAATATATAATATATAATATATAATATATAATATATAATATATAATATATAATATATAATATATAATATATAATATATAATATATAATATATAATATATAATATATAATATATAATATATAATATATAATATATAATATATAATATATAATATATAATATATAATATATAATATATAATATATAATATATAATATATAATATATAATATATAATATAATATATAATATATAATATATAATATATAATATATAATATATAATATATAATATATAATATTATAATATATAATATATAATATATAATATATAATATATAATATATAATATATAATATATAATATATAATATATAATATATAATATATAATATATAATATATAATATATAATATATAATATATAATATATAATATATAATATATAATATATAAATATATAATATATAATATATAATATATAATATATAATATATAATATATAATATATAATATATAATATATAATATATAATATATAATATTAATATATAATATATAATATATAATATATAATATATAATATATAATATATAATATATAATATATAATATATAATATATAATATATAATATATAATATATAATATATAATATATAATATATAATATATAATATATAATATATAATATATAATATATAATATATAATATATAATATATAATATATAATATATAATATATAATATATAATATATAATATATAATATATAATATATAATATATAATATATAATATATAATATATAATATATAATATATAATATAATATATAATATATAATATATAATATATAATATATAATATATAATATATAATATATATATATAATATAATATATAATATATAATATATAATATATAATATATAATATATAATATATAATATATAATATATAATATATAATATATAATATATAATATATAATATATATAATATATAATATATAATATATTATATATAATATATAATATATACTAGTAAGGTATATCTTCGACTTGGCCGAAGTTAAAATACCCCCACGGCCGATTCTTAAGGGTGGAAGAATCTTAAATTGGAGGGCTTTTTGTATGAGATTCTGAGAGATTTTATTATTTGTATGTGTCTAAAATACATACATATCAAATTGTTTTCCTGCAGCTTAAATATAAGCTTTTTTATAAAGTTTTAAATTTTGGGGTTGTATGGGAGGTGGGCGTGTTAGATTGTGTATGACTCCCATTTTTCTAAAATACCTTAGTTTCGACATAGAATACACAAATACCGAGTTTCTGTCTTGTAACTTTAATATTAGCCTCTGTATAGATTTTTCAATTTTGGGGTTGTATGGGAGGTGGGCGTGTTAATGTGTGGATGACGCCCATTTTTATAACACACCTCAGTTTTGACATTAAATACACAAATACCGAGTTTCCATCTTGTAACTTTAATATTAGCCTCTTTACAGATTTTTCAATTTTGGGGTTGTATGGGAGGTGCGTGTGTTGATGAGTGGATGACGCCCATTTTCAAAACACACCTCAGTTTTGGTATTAAATACAAAAATACCGAGTTTCAGTTTTGTAACTTTAATATTAGCCTCTTTATAGATTTTTAAATTTTGGGGTTGTATGGGAGGTGGGCGTGTAAGTGGGTGGATGACGCCCATTTTTCTAAGACTTCTCAGTTTTGATATAGAATACACATTTACCAAATTTCAGTATTGTAGCTTTAATATTAGCTTCTTTGTAGAGTTTTCAATTTTGGGGTTGTATGGGAGGTAGGCGTGGTTTTCAT
Source organism: Tetanocera ferruginea (assembly GCA_958299015.1). Lineage (NCBI taxonomy): Eukaryota > Metazoa > Arthropoda > Insecta > Diptera > Sciomyzidae > Tetanocera > Tetanocera ferruginea. The sequence goes on from OY282640.1 coordinate 109,877,671, forward strand.
CCGATTTAGCCCATTCTCGAACTTGACCTTAGTTTTTTTAAAAAAAGCTTAAATATCGAATTTCATTAAGATAGCTTCAAAATTACGGCTGTAATCGTGTCCACAGACAGACAGACAGACGGACAGACGGACAGACAGACGGACATGGCTAAATCAACTCAGGTGGTAATGCTGAGCAAGAATATATATACTTTTCAATACCTACCACGCCTCCTTTTGGGTGTTACACACGTCGTGACAAAATTAATATACCCCTTACGCAGTACGCGTGGGGGTATAAATATATAATCTTAATATATAAAAGGCAAGTGTCCTGCTCCGTGCTCTATATCGTAAAACATGTTCGGCCTGGACCAGAGCCTGTTGCAAAATTATCCTTTCGAAATTTCTGTACTTACTTAACCTTTTGATCTATATCGTAAAACCTGTTCAGCCTGTACCAGAACCTGTTGTAAAATTATCCATTTGAAATGTTTGTACTTACTAAACCTTTTGCTCTATATCGTAAAACCTGTTCAGCCTGGACCAGAATCTGTTGTAAAATTATCCATTTCAAATGTTTGTACGTACTGTACTTTTCAAAACAAGTTAGCCTAGACGAGAACCTGTACCTAAATTATGTATTGGAAATCTTTGTACTTGAAGACTATCGTCATTTTCCTCAACTACTATACATCAAACATCATGTCTTGCTATTACAGTGCTTATTAATTAACAGAACCAGAACCTATTCGGTCTGCATAAACTGAACAGCATTTATTATTTTAATTGCTAGAATTAATTTACAATGTTCGATCTTCTGATCCAAGTTTTAGCGATTGGCTACTCAAGTTAGGAAATGGAGATGAAGATATCATAGAAATACCCGATCATTTTGTTTGTAAAGGTTCGCTTATTAACCCTTTCAATAATCGCTTGCCTAGAATAATCGTGGACAATTTTTTTGAGCTTATATTCCCATCATTTAAGCGATAAAAAGATTAAAAAACATCCCTCTGATTTTTACATGAGCTGCTTTGCTTTTGGCAGGCTGTCTAATATAATGGACAAAACCACGATAACGTTGTATTATAATATTTTAGTTCAACTAAAACAACCGAAGACAAATGCGTTATTTATGCAAATGTTATTATAAAAAAAAATTATACTTTGCACACTAATCACAATAATCACTTCTTTTTTGCAAAATTTATTAACACGCGATATAAAAAAATTGAAGGCTTCTGTTGGGCATAAAATCGAAAATCTAACTAAGTTAAACGTTATATATCTCCCTAAAATTATTTTTGTCATGTTGGCACAACTTCATTTCATAGTACCAACCTATTTGATTTTAGAAAAGACGTTGGAAAATAAAAAATAAAAAATTTTCCGAAGTGTCCAATACAATGGACAAATCAATTGAAAGGGTTAAATAGATCTTTGGCGATACTTTGAGTCCGAATAACATCAACCGTTATTCCAAAATTGCTATCCTATGCCCAAAAAATTCCGATGTGAACGAAGTCAACGAGCAAGTTCTAAATATTTTAGTTGGTGACACAGTGAGAGATCTGAGGACGGATTAAATTGAAGACAATGATGATAACGATAAGCAAAATTACCCTGTCGAGTTTTTGAATGAATTTTATCCTTCAGGAATGCCACTGCATAAGTTAAACCTCAAAATTAAAAGTATTATAATACTTCTTCGAAATTTCAATACCAAAACAGATATCTGTAATGGAAGGTGGTTAGTTTTGAAAAACCTAAAAACTTAATTAATCATCGCACAGGTATTGACAGGCGCACTCTCGAACATGAAATAGTTTTCATACCTACAATTGATTTGGCCCCGACAAACACAGATTTGCCTTTCACTCTCCGGAGGCGACAATTTCCAGTTAAACTGACATTTTCAATGACCATAAATAAATTGCAAGGTTAAATATTGCAAAAAGTAGGAGTTTTTCTAAAAGAACTGGTATTTAGTCATGGGCAGTTTTAGCGGGCTGGAGATGTAAAACTAAGCATTATAGATGGCAAGGGACAAGGTTAGTTGGTTAAAATTCTAAGAATTTTTTTACTAAAAATGTTGTATATAAGAAAGTTTTATAAAAATAATTTAATAAACATGTTTTCAAATAAAAACCTTTGTAAATAAATCCAATAAATTTTGTGTCGCATTTTGTACTCTAAATGGTTCCTTCCCGTCGTAGGACGGGCTTTTACACTAGTATAATATATAATATATAATATATTTAATATATAATATATAATATATAATATATAATATATAATATATAATATATAATATATAATATATAATATATAATATATAATATAAAATATAAAATATATAATATATAATATATAATATATAATATATAATATATAATATATAATATATATTATATATTATATATTATATATTATATATTATATAATATATAATATATAATATTATAATATATAATATATAATATATAATATATAATATATAATATATAATATATAATATATAATATATAATATATAATATATAATATATAATATATAATATATAATATATAATATATAATATATAATATATAATATATAATATATAATATATAATATATAATATATAATATATAATATATAATATATAATATATAATATATAATATATAATATATAATATATAATATATAATATATAATATATAATATATAATATATAATATATAATATATAATATATAATATATAATATATAATATATAATATATAATATATAATATATAATATATAATATATAATATATAATATATAATATATAATATATATATAATATATAATATATAATATATAATATATAATATATAATATATAATATATAATATATAATATATAATATATAATATATAATATATAATATATAATATATAATATATAATATATAATATATAATATATAATATATAATATATAATATATAATATATAATATATAATATATAATATATAATATATAATATATAATATATAATATATAATATATAATATATAATATATAATATATAATATATAATATATAATATATAATATATAATATATAATATATAATATATAATATATAATATATAATATATAATATATAATATATAATATATAATATATAATATATAATATATAATATATAATATATAATATATAATATATAATATATAATATATAATATATAATATATAATATATAATATATAATATATAATATATTATATATAATATATAATATATACTAGTAAGGTATATCTTCGACTTGGCCGAAGTTAAAATACCCCCACGGCCGATTCTTAAGGGTGGAAGAATCTTAAATTGGAGGGCTTTTTGTATGAGATTCTGAGAGATTTTATTATTTGTATGTGTCTAAAATACATACATATCAAATTGTTTTCCTGCAGCTTAAATATAAGCTTTTTTATAAAGTTTTAAATTTTGGGGTTGTATGGGAGGTGGGCGTGTTAGATTGTGTATGACTCCCATTTTTCTAAAATACCTTAGTTTCGACATAGAATACACAAATACCGAGTTTCTGTCTTGTAACTTTAATATTAGCCTCTGTATAGATTTTTCAATTTTGGGGTTGTATGGGAGGTGGGCGTGTTAATGTGTGGATGACGCCCATTTTTATAACACACCTCAGTTTTGACATTAAATACACAAATACCGAGTTTCCATCTTGTAACTTTAATATTAGCCTCTTTACAGATTTTTCAATTTTGGGGTTGTATGGGAGGTGCGTGTGTTGATGAGTGGATGACGCCCATTTTCAAAACACACCTCAGTTTTGGTATTAAATACAAAAATACCGAGTTTCAGTTTTGTAACTTTAATATTAGCCTCTTTATAGATTTTTAAATTTTGGGGTTGTATGGGAGGTGGGCGTGTAAGTGGGTGGATGACGCCCATTTTTCTAAGACTTCTCAGTTTTGATATAGAATACACATTTACCAAATTTCAGTATTGTAGCTTTAATATTAGCTTCTTTGTAGAGTTTTCAATTTTGGGGTTGTATGGGAGGTAGGCGTGGTTTTCATCCGATTTAGCCCATTCTCGAACTTGACCTTAGTTTTTTTAAAAAAAGCTTAAATATCGAATTTCATTAAGATAGCTTCAAAATTACGGCTGTAATCGTGTCCACAGACAGACAGACAGACGGACAGACGGACAGACAGACGGACATGGCTAAATCAACTCAGGTGGTAATGCTGAGCAAGAATATATATACTTTTCAATACCTACCACGCCTCCTTTTGGGTGTTACACACGTCGTGACAAAATTAATATACCCCTTACGCAGTACGCGTGGGGGTATAAATATATAATCTTAATATATAAAAGACAAGCGTCCTGCTCCGTGCCCTATATCGTAAAACATGTTTAGCCTGGACCAGAACCTGTTGTAAAATTATCCATTTGAAATTTTTGTACTTACTAAACCTTTTGCTCTATATCGTAAAACCTGTTCAGCCTGGACCAGAATTGGTTTAAAATTATCTATTTGAAATCTTTGTACGTACTATACTTTTTAGAACCTGTTCAGAATGGACCAGAACCTGTTATTAAATTATGTATTGGAAATCTTTGTACTTTAAGACTATCGTCATTTTCCTCAACTACTATACGTCAAACATCATGTCTTGCTATTACAGTGCTTCTTAATTAACAGAACCGCAACCTATTCGGTCTGCATAAACTGAACAGCAACTATTACATTCAGTGACGTTGGTGTCAATTGGAATTGCTAGAATTAAATCACAATGTTCGGTCTTCTGATCCAAGTTTTAGCGATTGGCTACTCAAGTTAGGAAATGGAGATGAAGATATCATAGAAATTCCAGATTATTTTGTTTGTAAAGGTTCGCTTTTTAACCCTTTCAATGGCTTGCCTAGAATAATCGTGGACAATTTTTTTGAGCTTATATTCCCATCATTTAAAAAGATTAAAAAACATCCCTCTGATTTTTACATGAGCTGCTTTGCATTTGGCAGGCTGTCTAATATAATGGACAAAACCACGATAACGTTGTATTATAATATTTTAGTTCAACTAAAACAACCGGAGACAGATGCAAATGCGTTATTTATGCAAATGTTATTATAAAAAAAAAATTATGGTGATCGTGGCGTGCAGGTTAAGTGTGTGGCTTAGTACGCTCGGAGCCCGAGTTCGATCCCCAGTCGCGGCGAAAAGTTTTTTCAATAAAAAATTTTTCAGATCGGTCACCACCTTTCTACAGACAATGGCAAACCTCAGAGAGTAAATAATGCCATGTAAAGCTTCTTGAGAACATGAACTTTAGCCGTTTGGAGTCGGCATAAAACGTGTTAATGCCACATAATTGTGTGCAATCATTTAATAACACACATAACATAATTGATGATAAGAAGCTCGGTCCAAGTCCTTTCAAGGGCTGAAATGGCCAATTTGTTTTTTTTTTTTTTATTATAAAAAAAAATTATACTTTGCACACCAATCACAATACTCACTTTATTTGCAAAATTTATTAACACGCGATATAAAAAAATTGAAGCTACTGTTGGGCATAAAATCGAAAATCTAACTAAGTTAAACGTTATATATCTCCCTAAAATTATTTTTTGATTTTAGAAAACACTTTGCAAAATAAAAAGAAAAAGTGTCCAATATAATGGACAAGTCCATTGAAAGGGTTAAATAGATTTTTGGCGATACTTTGAGTCCGAATAACATCAACCGTTATTCCAAAATTGCTATCCTGTACCCAAACAATTCCGATGTGAACGAAGTCAACGACCAAGTTCTAAATATTTTAGTGGGTGACACAATGAGAGATCTGAGCACGGATTAAATTGAAGACAGTGATGATAACGATAAACAAAATTACCCTGCCGAGTTTATGAATGAATTTTATACTTCAGGAATGCAACTGCATAAGTTAAACCTCGAAATTGGAAGTATTATAAAAGAGATATCTGTAATGGAAGGTGGTTAGTTTTGAAAAACCTAAAAACTTAATTAATCATCGCACAAGTATTGACAGGTGCACTGGCGAACATTAAATAGTTTTCATACCTACAATTGATTTGGCCCCGACAAACACAGATTTGCCTTTCACTCTCCGGAGGCGACAATTTCCAGTTAAACTGACATTTTCAATGACCATAAATAAATTGCAAGGTTAAATATTGCAAAAAGTAGGAGTTTTTCTAAAAGAACTGGTATTTAGTCATGGGCAGTTTTAGCGGGCTGATGATGTAAAACTAAGCATTATAGATGGCAAGGTACAAGGTTAATTAGTTAAAATTCTAAAGCATGGTTTTCACTATGTCAATTTCAATGGTCAGTTGTTGTCAGTCACATGAAAATGCCAACACGTTGTCATTTTTTTCTGTTTGGCAATGGCGAAAAATAGGAAAAACTGATCTCTTCACATGTTTATAGCAAAAATTGCAAAAAAAAAAATGTTATTTATGTGATTTTTTAAACTTTTAAATTTCATGTCAAACAAAAAATGACTAAAAAACCAAGCATAAGAATTTTTTACTAGAAATGTTGTATATACGGAAGTTTTATAAAAATAATTTAATAAATATGTTTTCAAAGAAAAACCTTTGTATATAAATCCAATAAATTTTTTTGTCGCATTTTGTACTCTAAATGGTTCCTTCCCGTCGTAGGACGGGCTTCTACACTAGTATATAATATAAAATATATAATATATAATATATAATATATAATATATAATATATAATATATAATATAATATATAATATATAATATATAATATATAATATATAATATATAATATATAATATATAATATATAATATATAATATATAATATATAATATATAATATATAATATATAATATATAATATATAATATATAATATATAATATATAATATATAATATATAATATATAATATATAATATATAATATATAATATATAATATATAATATATAATATATAATATATAATATATAATATATAATATATAATATATAATATATAATATATAATATATAATATATAATATATAATATATAATATATAATATATAATATATAATATATAATATATAATATATAATATATAATATATAATATATAATATATAATATATAATATATAATATATAATATATAATATATAATATATAATATATAATATATAATATATAATATATAATATATAATATATAATATATAATATATAATATATAATATATAATATATAATATATAATATATAATATATAATATATAATATATAATATATAATATATAATATATAATATATAATATATAATATATAATATATAATATATAATATATAATATATAATATATAATATATAATATATAATATATAATATATAATATATAATATATAATATATAATATATAATATATAATATATAATATATAATATATAATATATAATATATAATATATAATATATAATATATAATATATAATATATAATATATAATATATAATATATAATATATAATATATAATATATAATATATAATATATAATATATAATATATAATATATAATATATAATATATAATATATAATATATAATATATAATATATAATATATAATATATAATATATAATATATAATATATAATATATAATATATAATATATAATATATAATATATAATATATAATATATAATATATAATATATAATATATAATATATAATATATAATATATAATATATAATATATAATATATAATATATAATATATAATATATAATATATAATATATAATATATAATATATAATATATAATATATAATATATAATATATAATATATAATATATAATATATAATATATAATATATAATATATAATATATAAATATAATATATAATATATAATATAATATATAATATATAATATATAATATATAATATATAATATATAATATATAATATATAATATATAATATATAATATATAATATATAATATATAATATATAATATATAATATATAATATATAATATATAATATATAATATATAATATATAATATATAATATATAATATATAATATATAATATATAATATATAATATATAATATATAATATATAATATATAATATATAATATATAATATATAATATATAATATATAATATATAATATATAATATATAATATATAATATATAATATATAATATATAATATATAATATATAATATATAATATATAATATATAATATATAATATATAATATATAATATATAATATATAATATATAATATATAATATATAATATATAATATATAATATATAATATATAATATATAATATATAATATATAATATATAATATATAATATATAATATATAATATATAATATATAATATATAATATATAATATATAATATATAATATATAATATATAATATATAATATATAATATATAATATATAATATATAATATATAATATATAATATATAATATATAATATATAATATATAATATATAATATATAATATATAATATATAATATATAATATATAATATATAATATATAATATATAATATATAATATATAATATATAATATATAATATATAATATATAATATATAATATATAATATATAATATATAATATATAATATATAATATATAATATATAATATATAATATATAATATATAATATATAATATATAATATATAATATATAATATATAATATATAATATATAATATATAATATATAATATATAATATATAATATATAATATATAATATATAATATATAATATATAATATATAATATATAATATATAATATATAATATATAATATATAATATATAATATATAATATATAATATATAATATATAATATATAATATATAATATATAATATATAATATATAATATATAATATATAATATATAATATATAATATATAATATATAATATATAATATATAATATATAATATATAATATATAATATATAATATATAATATATAATATATAATATATAATATATAATATATAATATATAATATATAATATATAATATATAATATATAATATATAATATATAATATATAATATATAATATATAATATATAATATATAATATATAATATATAATATATAATATATAATATATAATATATAATATATAATATATAATATATAATATATAATATATAATATATAATATATAATATATAATATAATATATAATATATAATATATAATATATAATATATAATATATAATATATAATATATAATATATATTATATAATATATAATATATAATATATAATATATAATATATAATATATAATATATAATATATAATATATAATATATAATATATAATATATAATATATAATATATAATATATAATATATAATATATAATATAAAATATATAATATATAATATATAATATATAATATATAATATATAATATATAATATATAATATATAATATATAATATATAATATATAATATATAATATATAATATATAATATATAATATATAATATATAATATATAATATATAATATATAATATATAATATATAATATATAATATATAATATATAATATATAATATATAAAATATAATATATAATATATAATATATAATATATAATATATAATATATAATATATAATATATAATATATAATATATAATATATAATATATAAAATATAATATATAATATATAAAATATAATATATAATATATAATATATAATATATAATATATAATATATAATATATAATATATAATATATAATATATAATATATAATATATAATATATAATATATAATATATAATATATAATATATAATATATAATATATAATATATAATATATAATATATAATATATAATATATAATATATAATATATAATATATAATATATAATATATAATATATAATATATAATATATAATATATAATATATAATATATAATATATAATATATAATATATAATATATAATATATAATATATAATATATAATATATAATATATAATATATAATATATAATATATAATATATAATATATAATATATAATATATAATATATAATATATAATATATAATATATAATATATAATATATAATATATAATATATAATATATAATATATAATATATAATATATAATATATAATATATAATATATAATATATAATATATAATATATAATATATAATATATAATATATAATATATAATATATAATATATAATATATAATATATAATATATAATATATAATATATAATATATAATATATAATATATAATATATAATATATAATATATAATATATAATATATAATATATAATATATAATATATAATATATAATATATAATATATAATATATAATATATAATATATAATATATAATATATAATATATAATATATAATATATAATATATAATATATAATATATAATATATAATATATAATATATAATATATAATATATAATATATAATATATAATATATAATATATAATATATAATATATAATATATAATATATAATATATAATATATAATATATAATATATAATATATAATATATAATATATAATATATAATATATAATATATAATATATAATATATAATATATAATATATAATATATAATATATAATATATAATATATAATATATAATATATAATATATAATATATAATATATAATATATAATATATAATATATAATATATAATATATAATATATAATATATAATATATAATATATAATATATAATATATAATATATAATATATAATATATAATATATAATATATAATATATAATATATAATATATAATATATAATATATAATATATAATATATAATATATAATATATAATATATAATATATAATATATAATATATAATATATAATATATAATATATAATATATAATATATGGGCATTTCCATAGTCGCGAACGCGACATTCGTACGCCTTTGAGGAGCAAAATAATAAAGAAAACTCAAAACAAATTTTCTTTTTTTTCAAGTTTTAGATAGCATTTTATTAGCACTTTATTTAGAAAAAAAAGTTAGGTTCTCTAGATTTTATGTTTCCAAAATATTAGCAATAAACATGGCATCGCGAACGCGACAAAAAATGGAACTAGTTTTCGACTACATTTAGAAAAATGCAAATATCTACGAAACGTAACATAATATTTTAAAGCGGTAAATTGTTAATTAAATAAGATTAATGTGGCTTTCAAGAAATATTTGTCATTTTGACATATTTCCTTTATTTTTTTTTTTATTGAGCTTAAGCCTGATCGCGAACGCGACATCTAGCACGCGACATTTTTTCTCATCACGTTTTTAATAAGAATTGGTTAAAGTAATTTCAGCTAAATATTGCATAACCTACCAAAAACATCGTAAATATTATTTGTGAGTTTTATATTAGTAATATTAAAAAAAAAAAAAAATACAAAAGAGGCTAGTGAGAAAAAATATCATATTTCTTTGTAACACCACCCGTCCTACGTATGTGGTTATTTACTTTATGAAGACTTTTTTACGCCCACAAAGAGGCGTGGCAGATATAGAAAAGTGCATATATTATACTGCAGTATCACCTTCTAAGTTGTTTTAACCATGGCATCCCTGTTTTTGTATGTCCCCCCATCTGTTGACATGATTACAGCCGTTATTATTAAGTTATAATAATGAAATTCGATATTTAAGCTTATATCGTAAAAATAAAGACCATGTTCGAAAATAATCCCAATAGGATGAAAACCACGTATACCTCCCATACAAATTGACGTTCTCAAATTGGAAAATTTCTTAAAAATCTACTAAAAATCAATCCAATGACTTGAGAATTAGCTCATGAGCTTTAATTTGAACTATTAACACTTTGCAAAAAATTTAGAAAAATCGAATGAAACCTTTCCATACTTTCCCATACAAAGTGTATTAAAAATACGGCGCATGATCGCGAACGCGACACATTTTGATGATCAATATTAAATGTTTAGTATGATTTTTACCTGCAGTAACTTTTTTTTTATAGTAAGGCGACCAAATTTGATTTAAGTTACAATTTTCAGACACTTGCTAAGAACGATCACGAAGTTCTGATAACAAATGATGATTTAGGTACAAGAACGCGACAATCGAATAGTAGTTAAAGCAATATAAAAAATTTACCGTAAATCGTGCTTTGTTTGGTATCTTTTTATTTTTATTTTTTATTTGTAGCTTATAGATGAATTTTATAAGAAGAGTGCAAACATAACGTTGATAAATAAACGAAAAATACTAAAGAGAAAAAGTCATTAAAAGCAGCTAAAAGCAAGAAAAACATATTTCTCAGATATCAGGCCAATTTTCTCAGAACAAAAACTGAAATTAGTTGTAAATGCAGTAAATTATAAAAATTCAAGCATTTTTTTTAAATAATAACAAAGAAATTATTTGTTTAGTTAACAATTTTTTTTTCGGTCCCGGTAGACCTTTCTGTGGAAATGCCCATATAATATATAATATATAATATATAATAAATAATATATAATATATAATATATAATATATAATATATAATATATAATATATAATATATAATATATAATATATAATATATAATATATAATATATAATATATAATATATAATATATAATATATAATATATAATATATAATATATAATATATAATATATAATATATAATATATAATATATAATATATAATATATAATATATAATATATAATATATAATATATAATATATAATATATAATATATAATATATAATATATAATATATAATATATAATATATAATATATAATATATAATATATAATATATAATATATAATATATAATATATAATATATAATATATAATATATAATATATAATATATAATATATAATATATAATATATAATATATAATATATAATATATAATATATAATATATAATATATAATATATAATATATAATATATAATATATAATATATAATATATAATATATAATATATAATATATAATATATAATATATAATATATAATATATAATATATAATATATAATATATAATATATAATATATAATATATAATATATAATATATAATATATAATATATAATATATGATATATAATATATAATATATATATATAATATATAATATATAATATATAATATATAATATATAATATATAATATATAATATATAATATATAATATATAATATATAATATATAATATATAATATATAATATATAATATATAATATATAATATATAATATATAATATATAATATATAATATATAATATATAATATATAATATATAATATATAATATATAATATATAATATATAATATATAATATATAATATATAATATATAATATATAATATATAATATATAATATATAATATATAATATATAATATATAATATATAATATATAATATATAATATATAATATATAATATATAATATATAATATATAATATATAATATATAATATATAATATATAATATATAATATATAATATATAATATATAATATATAATATATAATATATAATATATAATATATAATATATAATATATAATATATAATATATAATATATAATATATAATATATAATATATAATATATAATATATAAATATATAATATATAATATATAATATATAATATATAATATATAATATATAATATATAATATATAATATATAATATATAATATATAATATATAATATATAATATATAATATATAATATATAATATATAATATATAATATATAATATATAATATATAATATATAATATATAATATATAATGTATAATATTTAATATATATAATATATAATGTATAATATTTAATATATATAATATATAATGCATAATATTTAATATATATAATATATAATGCATAATATTTAATATATATAATATATAATGCATAATATTTAATATATATAATATATAATGCATAATATTTAATATATATTATATTAAAAATAATATATACTAAATATTATATAATATTTAATATATAATATATACGATATAAAATATACTATATAATATTTAATGCATACAATTATTCTTACATTTTCAAATAACACAAAGAAGTGAAATACTGGCGCAAAATAAGATGTTACGAGAATGTAAAATTCTTATAAAGCGAGTGCACCAATCACTTTGCCGTATGACTGGAGATATGGATGATGACAATACGATAGAAATAGTATCAACTCTTCCTATATCAACCATCGACGCATGGGCAGAAGTTGAAGAGAAACTCAATAACCCTGACTATGAGATGGTAATGGTAAAAAATAATCCAAATTTGACATACTATTGAATAATACATTTAGAAAAACTTTAGAAAACTCAAATATTCAAGCTGAAGGGTTCGTCGGGTACCATCGATGACGTTCTACGTAGTCTTTTTTCAGACGAATTTTCTTATAAATTTAATATCGATGGAAAATGCGGAAAAAATTCATTCCTTCATATGAAGTTAATAAGCAAAACGCTTTTTGGTAAGGGTTATTATTATGAAACTTCATATTTCCATTGTTTCTTATAAAAATATTGCCGATGTATTCCAAAAAGAAGGCCAAT